>CM021109.1:517703384-517807797 GCA_007115665.2 Sequoiadendron giganteum
GTTTTAAGGGTTAAGGGTAGAGGGGAGAGAGATAGAGACTTGGGAGAGGGAGAGGGGGTAGGAGAGAGAGAGATGAGGGAGGGATATATATGTAGGTAGTGAGAGTTGAGATAGAGATAAAGTAGAGAGGGAAGGAGAGAGGGGAAGGAGGGAAAATTTAGAGAGAGAAGGAAGGTGGATAGATTGAGAGAGGAAAGGATGGAGAGAGGGAGAAAGAGAGAATGGGGTATAGAGGGATGGGTAGGTAGAGAGAAGTAGAGAGGTAAGGAGAGTTGGAGGGAGAGGTAGGTAGAAAGGGTAAAGGGAGATATAGAGAAGTGGAGAGGGAAGGAGAGATGGATGGAGAGGTAGGGATCGAGGGAGAGATAAGGATTTAGAGAGAGGTGAGAGAGTGAAATAGAGAGAGAGAGAGAGAGAGGTAGTAAGGAGAGGGAGGGGAGATAAAGGGAAGTAGAGAATGGAGGAGAGAGGGAAGAAGAGGTAGGGAGGGAGAGATAGGTGAGATAGAGAGAGAGGAGGGAGGGAGGGATATTTAAGGAGAGAGAGGTGAGATAGAGAGAGGTGAGATAGAGAGAAAGAAAGTAAAGAGGGAAGGGGGAGAGAGAGAGGTAATAGAGAGAATTAGAGGCATAATGAGGAAGGTAGATATATTGAGAGAGGGAAAGAGAGAGGGAGAGAAAAATAGGTATATAGGGGTAGGCTAGACAAAGAGATGTAGAGTGAATTTTGGTGGAAGAGAGAGAGGAGGGAGGGATAGGTAAAGATGGATCATTGAGATAGATAGAAGGAGAGAGATATAGGTAGAGAGAGGGCAAAGAGAGATAGAGAGAGTAGAGAGGGAGGAGAGAGATAGAGAGAGGTGATAGAGAGAGAATTAGAGAGAGAAAGAAGGTGGAGATATTGAGAGAGAGGAAGAAAGGAGAGAGAGAGAAATAGGTATAGAGGGACAACTAGGTAGAGAGAAGTAGATATGAAATGAGAGATATAGAGAGAGGTAGGGATGGAGAGAGAGGTGAGACAAAAATAAAGAGAGGTATAGGTAGATAGAGGGAGGGGCAGATAAAGAGAAGTATAGAGGGAAGGAGAGAGGGAGGAAGAGGGAGGGATGGAGAGAGAGAGGTGAGAGAGATAAGAGAGAGGAGGGAGGGATAGGTAGGGAGAGGGCTACGATAGAGAGAAAGAGAGTAGAGAGGGAAGGGGAAAGAGAGAAGTGAGATAGGTGATAGAGATGTGTGATGAAGCTTAAAAGTAGAGAGATCATGAGGAAGCTGGAGAGATTGAGAGGGAAGGAGGGGGGAGAGAGAAAGATGTATAGAGGGATAGGTTAGATAGTGAGAAGTAGAGAGCAAAGGTGGGTGAAAGGAAGAGAGAGGGAGAGAGAAAGGGGGAGAAAGAGAGATGAGATAGAGAGAAGTAGAAAGGGAAGGAGAGAGAGAGGGAGATAGAGAAAATTAGAGAGGGAGGGAGGGAAGGAGAGAGAAGTGAGATACAGAGAACTAGAGAGGAAAGGAGAGAGAGAATGGGAAGATAGAGAGTACAAAGGGGAGGATAGAGCGAGGGAAGAAAAAAAAGAGAGAAAGAGAGGAGAGGGAGGGAGGGAGGGAGCAATAGGTAGGTATAAAGAGTAGAGAGAGATATATAGAGATAAAAGGAGAGGGATGAGAGATAGAAAAATGTAGGGAGGGAAGGAGGGAGGGAGATAGATATTGGAGAGGGAAGGAGAGAGAGATGGACATGTAGAGACATAATTCCTGAGCTCAAGGAAGATATTGTTAGATAAAGGGATGGGGATAGAGAGAGAGAGAGAGGTCTAAAGAATAAGAGATGAAAATGAGTGAGATAGAGAGAGAAAGATGAAATTTGACCTCCTAAGTACTAAAATTTGACTTCCTGATTACTGAAATTTGACATGCTGATTATTGAAATTTGACTAAGTCTAAAATTTTTAAGATCTTCCAAAAATTAGAATTTGCATTATAAATCTTAGAGATCTGAAACCACTCTCAAACATCCTGCCTATATATACATGAAATATAACTTAAAGTATAAGAAAGTAAATGTCCATATGTAAATGTAAACTTATACTTAAATGTTTATTTCATGTATATAGTTTTCCTGATAGAGAAAGAGAAAATCTAGTTATGTGCAAAGCAGGCCATTTGGCGCTCGCCAAATGACTCATCACATTTGGCGCATGCCAAATGGCCTATTTTGGACGTGTTAATTACCAAAATTTGCCAAATTTTCTCATATTTCCGTTTGTGCTCCCCGTCTCATTTGCATGTCTTTCAATACAAGTTTATAAAAAAAGCGTGATAGCACTAACCTCTCTCTTAGCTATCTAAATATATAATTATTTTTTCATTTTGATTTAGTTAAGGTTTTGATCCATAGCTTCTATTGTAAATGCCTTCGTTTTTGGTCCAAAAACCAACATGTGCTAGGTTTAGGATATATTTTTACACGTTCATCGGGTCATGAAACAAATTACGTTTTTTGAAACTAGACTCCATTCTACACATGATGAAAAAAAAACAATTTTCGATTAGTTTGCAAAACAATTGGTGGGGAGCACGCTCAATTTTCAGCTTTTCAGGATGTGTCCACTTTGAAAATTTATAAAATATTATATATTCATTAAAAAAATTATCCGAAACAAGGAGGATAAACTGCATGGTGTTAGCTAATTTCTCACCGTTGGGATTTTTGAAATTCTAAAAAAAAGTTAACCAAAAAAGGGGGAGCCCTCAGGCGTTATGCTATTTTTTTTTATAAAAATAGGACTTGTTTTGCCCCCCTTTTTTGAGACCCTTAGTATTCATTAATTTCAAAAAAAATAGTAGCTTAGAAACTAGACTCAGAGCACTTCAACTTTTGTTCTTGCCGCATCTTGAAATTTTGAGCGTAACTATCTTCATTTTCTCGTGCAAATAAGATTTTGCTGATTTCAGAAAAAAAAAAGGTGGCATCTTAAGAGACAAAATTGTGTCATAGATTGGTGCACTTACCCAACTATAACCCTAAGATTTATCTTGGAACCCTAACCCTTACTAAACCCTAACCCAAATCAAACACTAACTCTAAAATTGATGAAACCCTAACCTCTGTAATAACTCTAATTAAACCCCAAACCTAACCCTATTGAAACCTTTAATGTAACCCTAAGATTTATCCTAGAAAATTAACCCTAAACCTTACTTATCCCTAACCCAAATTGAACACTAACTTTAATCATTATTGAAGACTAACCTTAATTATATTTTAATTGTAGTTCTAATTAAATTATAAACCTAATTGAACCCTCACCCTAACCAAAATTGAACCATAACCCTAATTATAATTAAACACTAGACCTTATTGTCTTCTATTCCTAACCCTAGTTAAACCCTAACCCTAAAAAAACCTAAACATAATTAAACTCTAATTGTAACCTTAACTCTAGCCTTAACCCTAATTGGACCCTAACCCTAATCTAACTATAATATTAACCCTAACACTAACCCCAAGCTTTAATAGAACCATAACCAAAACCCTAACCCTTATTGAACTATAAGCCTAATTGAACCCTAATCCTAACATAACACTAACCTTAAAATCCTAACCCAAATTTAATCCTAACCCTAACTATAATTGTAATCCCAAGCTTTATTATAAAACCATATCCCTAACCTCAAGCTTTATTATAGAACCCTAACCCTAATTCTATCCTCGTGATTTATCCTAGAACCCTAATCGTAACCCTATTTGAATATTAAAAATAACTCTAATCCTAGCAATAACCCTGACCCTAACCCTACTTGAATCTCAACCCTAACCCTAACCCTAAATGAACACTTACCCTAGCTATACTTTAACCCTTACCCTAACTCTAACACAAAGTTTTATCATGTAGAATCCTAACCCTAATTGAATCCCAAACATAACTCTATGTGAAAAATAATCCTAAATGACCTCTAACGCTGACCCTACATATAACCCTAAGTGAACAATACCCCTAAATGAATTATAACCCTAACCCTAAATATAACTTAAGCCTTAAATATAATGCTAATCCTAAATAAAAATCTAACTTTAAATATAACCTTAACCCTCAATATAACCCTAACCCTAAATATAACCTTAATTTTAATTTTGGCCCTAATTATAGCCCTAACTCTTAATCTAAGCATAATCGTAATTCTAACATATTAAAATAATTAAATTATGTAATTAAGTTATGCATTAAAGATGTTTAAGGCGATGTGATAAATAAAGAGAATATATTGACTATGTATAATTAGGGGACTATAGTTTGGAGCACAATAAAATATTGAGTATGTATTGCATGTTACATAATGGATTGTATTTGAGGGAATTTCTAGTCATACGCATTGAATGGTTTAGACAAAATTGTAAAAATATTTATTTTTCCCTTGATCATTAGAAGTAATTCTCAATTGATCAAATTATAATCAGGGGATTATAGTTTTAACCACAACAAAATATTGAGTATGTATTCCATGTTACATATTGGATTATATTTGAAGGAATTTCTAGTCATAGGTAAGTATGTTTATCAATCTCATATAATTATTCTATGTTTGGTGATATATGACATCCAATCTAGTTTGATATGTGCAATAACTGATGTATTCTTGCTAATGATGTATGCAATCTATTCTTCATCGAATCATTGTACTTTACTTTTGGAGTTTAATTTAAGAAAAAGTTCATTGTTCCTTACTTTTGCAGTTTGATTTAAGAAGTCACCCTAAAATAAATTTATTTACCTTGGACATGCTTTCAATGCTAATGGATCAAAGTTAAACCAAGCCCCTATTGTTTAGCTCAATGCAACTATAATAGATCCACGTATTTCAAATTATTTTGTTACTAACAGTTCTGATGAATATTCTCGTGTTCATCACATTCTTAACTATCAATGGGATGCATCAAGTAGTAAAGATCATCTCATCAACTCATTCTCACCTCATCATCTAACTAGCACCGACCACATCGACATAACTTGTTTGGCTCACTCTAATCAAAGCAAGTTACTTGTGTCATACTTGATGTTGAGTTTATTTATTTCTTTCAAAATCATATGCAGATGAACAATACCAAGATACAATCATATCACTAACTAAAGCATCCAGCTACAACATAAAAATGAAGATATATTATAAAATCCAAATTTATGTTAATGTCTGTTTTGTTTCAAAATTTAGTTCATGATACATAGATTATGTACTCTAGGCTTTGAAACAAATTATCTAAATAAAATTTGAATACAAAAGTGAAAACACGATCTAAAGGCAAAGAATCACCTATAGAAGAGCAATGGTCTCATCTTCCATCTTTCATATGTATATAGCATAGCAAGGATGGAGTTAGAGGACAAAAAACAACCATACATGTCCCTCAACAGTATATGTCCCCAATTCTAGTGTTTTGTGCCATGCTCACTGTAGCATCCACATCCTCTTGCACCTGGGAATCAAGGAAATCGTGCTCAGGCACCATGGTTCGTGGGTATCGATAACCAGTTTGGGTAGGGAGAGGACCCAATAGTTGAGCATCTCTCAATAGTTGTGATAGTAGTGGTTTATATAATGTCCAATAGTTGTGATAGTAGTTGTTTATATAATGCCCAATAGTTGTGACTTGACTACCCATAATTTAAAAAAATGGATTCCTTTGATCTAAAAAGCAACCAATCATGTGATGCCACATCAGTGCTCAACTACCCATGATGTGAATGCACAAGTATTGGTCTCACTTTTTTTTTGGGCCTTTTTGGACACCTTGACAAAAAGCATGATGATGTGGCCCTGACACAAAAGTTATAAGTAGGGGACTTGCCAAGTAAGCTGCTGTGAAAAATTGGGAGTGATTTGAAATTTCCACGTAGAATAATAAGAAGCACAAAATTAGGGTACGCAACAAGTGGATCCTCTCCCGTAATTCGAGATGGAAAGGAGCCTCGTTAAAATAAAGAGAAATCTTGATAAGGTAAAGACATTGTTTTTTTCCATTTATGGGCACACGATTAACTTGACAGGGAAAAGATCTGTCGATAGTGAAAAGATCCGTAGATAATCTCTAAGTAGCATGATATCCTATATTATAGGCAACATATTTACCATAACTAATAAGAGTGCATTTAATTATATTGAAATTTCAGAACCATCTTGGCGAATATCAAGAGCATTCAATATAAGTAGGTAGTAATACTCAATATCAAATGTTGAGTGGCACTGGCTGAGATGTTCTCTATGGTCATCCAGATTTTATGATGGATTTCAGATGATTGATTTCCCATGCCGACTGTACAAGAGGTCGCTTTGCTTCAGAGGAGAACGCTTATCAGCGTAGAATAATAGTGGGTTCTGGGTGGGACTCAACAGAAGTGAGGCCATTGAAGAAGGAATTAAGCATACCAGCGCTCATGTAAACTGAATTGGGTTTCATGGACTTCATCATGTGAGCAATGTATGGCTTCCTTTAAGTCTTCGCATCTGTTACTATGGCAGATGCTAACAAGAAGTTCTTGCGTCACAATCAAAGCCTTCTTCTTAGCATTCACCACAGCTAACGTCCTCCGACAAATATTCACACCGCTTCCACGTTTTCCTAATAATAAAAAAATGGCATTCCGAGTTTTGATATACACGGAAAAATGCCGCAGCAATGGAACACCTTACGGCGTAAAAAGAAGGTGTATAATCATTTCGTTCAAACAGAAGTATAAATTGAATGAAAAAATAGAAATTAAATTTACAATTTGCACTTGCAATCGAAAATGTCAGCTGTATTGTAAAGGAATGCCAGTAAAATATGGATATGAAGATATGAAGGGATTAATTGTTTTAATTGTAACGATCACAGAGAGACAGATAATGATAATTCTGTACTGGAAGGATTGTGCTGTTTTTTATTTATATATTTGTGTGAGAATGAATGAAAGAAAGTTTTTAATAACGTTTATGAGGTCAAACAGTCTATGGAATCCACAGATCATCAACGGAAGGGAACACAGTTTGTTAATGATAGGAATAGAATTTTGCAATAAATGAATTTTGATTATTTGAGATTTAATTATCAAAAAATGGATAAAAAGTTAGATATTCTAAGCATGTCTCTTTTAGTGTAATTGATTGGATTTTATTTTGATTGTGATGACTATATCTTCGTAATATTTATCTTTAAGGGCGTTGTCTTGTCGCATTTGAAGTGGTCTTGTTTTTGCTATTACAATATTCTTTCATTTGTGGTCAATAAAAAACTGCAAACATAGGGGACTGCAAAAAATTTTGGGTCCATAAAATGTTCAAAAAATGGAAGTGTTTTTCTTGATTTTCAAAATTTGTCACTATTGGACTAAAAATTTAAAACACTTACACATTGAATCTTTAAAAAGTTCAATTATATGAAATTTAGTATTTTGAGTTTATTTTTCAAATATATAATATATTCTAAAATCCAAATGATACAAAATAATTTTATAATATATTATATTGAAGATTGATAAAAGTATTAAATCAAATTATGGTACATCCTATTCTAGCTCAATCATGTAATTTGAAGGTGATCTAAGGTGAAGATTCATATGTTTATGCATTCATCTTATTTCTTTCACTTCATTTCATTTTCTAATCCTCATTTTTGACACGTTCAATGGGACTCACTTCCCTATTTTAACCTTTTTTTGTGAGTTTTGAGTTGTAGGTTCCAATTTCGTGCTTGGCTCCATGATTCAGCGCTTCTGTTCGATAAACATGCACTTTCGTCACAAATTTCAGCACCTCTCTTATGAGAAACCGTGTTTGGTGCTCGGCTCTGTGATTTGACGCTTTCATTCAACAAACTTGCACTTTCGTCACAAACTTTTGTGCTTCTGTTTGATAGAATTGTGCTTTCGTGGCAACTTTGGTGCTTTTTCTATATCTTGTCGCACTTTTGTTGCGACAAATTGCACCTACGCTTTACATAGACATTTTTCTAAAAGTCTCCAAAACATCACCTTTTTTTCATAAATTCACGCTTCTATTTCACAAAACTGCGCTTTTATTTCATAAAAAGGTGCCCATGTTGCTCAAAATGGCGCATGTGTTCCTATGCAAACCCTAAAGGAGCATTTTTACAAAAAATGAGCATAAATTTTTCCTCACAAATCATATTTTCAAAATTCAAAAATTCAAAAAGAGATAGAAATATGGTTTAGAGCTATTTGTTATGGTTAAAGTGGATTTTTCATATTTTACTCCAAAAATTTGGCATACTCATTTAAAGTCATCCTATCTTTTCAATCTTGAAATACTCGTATCTTTTTCATACGAAATCAATTTTCAATTTTTTTTTTAAAGCCTATCAAAAATCATAAGGAATCTATTGGTACAATTATTTTTTGCTTTCTAGAATATTTTTTTGGTATGCTTTCCTCACATTTGAAATTGGGCTTAAAATTTACCATTCACATTTTAATTTGAGATCTAAAATAAACAAGTGTCTTTTAATCTTCAAGAGTCAATTATGTATAATCTCCTCTTGCACCCTAATGTGATCTTAGGATAAAAAATAGTTGATCCTGTTTCTTTTTTTAGGGGGCCTACTTAGGGATTGCATCACCCTAGTGGACGACCTCAATTCCCATGTTTCGATCGTGTATAAAGAGTGGGAGGTGAATTGAAAGACACCTCTCTTGGGAGTGAAATATTGTTAATCTGGGCTAAGCCTGTAAGAACTTTATACCTTAGATAAGTGAAGGTGAAGAGTGGGTTACCCACTCCTCCTAGTTGTTTGGTATTATTCTCTTTTATTTATGAATTAGGCCTCACACGCCCTTGTGGTATATGGAGGAGGATACCCTTATTTGAGCTTGTAAAACCTATTTGAGACTATTTGGCCATATTTTTGTGTTGTGCCTTGTGCCTACAAGGATATATAATCCCACTTGAGTTAGGCTTGTTCATGTGTCTTATGTGTTTGAATGTTTAGATCACCTTCCCCACTTGAAGCCAAAAGGGGACACTCATCCAAATCGAGTCATAGGATTTTTTCTTTTTGCATTATTTCCTTGTGCATTTTAATTCTTAATCAAAAAATCCCAAAAAAATACAAAACTCAAAAATCCAAAAAAACACAAAAAAATAAAAAAACCAAAAAAATAAATATTCCAAAATCTGAACAAATATTTTGTCTTTGATTGCTTAAGTCTAGGTGTCTTCCAAGTCAATATGTCCACATCATCTCCAATTCAAAATTTTCATCCTAATCACATCATCCTAATCATCCCTTTTCATCCCAATTATCTCATCCTAATTATTCCTTTTCATTCTAAAAATCTCATTACTAATCACACTAATCATCTCATCCTAATCCTATTACCCTAATCATTCCTAATAATCCCTTCTCATCCTAATCATCCCTTTCCATCATAATCATACCACTTCTCATCCTAATCATTATTTTTCATCCTAGTCATCTCATCCCTAATCACCCTAATCACCTCATCCTAATCATTCCTCTAATTATCCTAATCATCCCTTTCCATCCTAATCATCTCATCCCTAATCCCATCCCAGTCATTCCTAATCATCTTAAGTAATCACCTCATTCTAATAATCTCTTTGCATCCCAATCATCCCATCCTAATTCTTTATCCTAATCGTTCCTTTTCATCCCTAATTTCATCATAATCATCCATTTTCCTCCTAATCATTCCTTTCCATCCTAATCATCCTTCCACATCCTAATCATTTCTTTTCATCTTAATCATCCATAATCATTCTAATCATCCCCCCAATCATTCAAATTATTCATATCATGCCTAATCACCTTAATCATCTCATCCTAGTCATCCATAATGATTCTAATTATCCCCCTTCTCATCCTAATCATCCCTTTCCATCCTAATCATCCCTTTTCATCCTAATTATCCCTTCCCATCCTAATCTTCCCTCTTCATCCTAATCATTTCTTTTCATCTTAATCATTCATAATCATGATAAATATCCTCTTAATAATTCCAATCATCCATCTTTTCCTAATCATCCCAAATCATCTAATCCACCTCATCCCAACTATCCTAATCATCCCAATCTATCTCCAAATCCATCCGTAATCCATCACTTAGGATCCTAATCCTAATTAATTTTCCTAATCCAATCAAGGTCCTAATCCATATCCTAATAATCCTCCATAATCTACATCAAAATTCCCATCTCTTAATCCAATTTCATCATTCATCTTTGTCCTAACTATCCTCTATCAACTATCATCCTTAATCCACATCCTTCATCATCATCTTAATCCAATCCCCTTGTCAACCAAATCCTAATCTAATCCATCTAACCCTCATCCAAATTCAATCACCCATTATCCATCTATCTATCTCAACCAAGAATCTAATCCCCAATCCTTAATAAAAAATTATCCTTTGAACATCAAAATTTGGTTAAGAAATTAATCTTTGTAATGAGCCCATTGTTCTACCCATTGTTTTTACTATGTTTTACCCACAAGTTAAATTTTAAGCTACTAACATTATGTGCAATATTTTTTTTTCCTTTCCACATAAATAAATAGATGCATATTTGAAACATAACTATTTCAAACTTTCCATTTCATAACACATAATCATTCCAATAAATTAAGTAATGATTTCACATCACATAATCTCATGATAATATTTCTCATTTACAATTCTACAATAAGAGTAGAGATACATGTTTACATACTTAGCTTCTATGAGCTTAATGATAAAGATTCATAAATAGATTACAACTAATGTCCCTAATGTTGGTGCACACCTTCTAGATGTACCCTTCTTTGGCACATACATTCTAGGTGTCCCCAAACTGGCGCTACGTCCTCAAATCTTGGTCGCCAACTGTATGAGGAATCTAGCATCACTCAAGTGATTTTCCACCAACCATGTACTTACTGTGGTCCCCCACACATCTACCAAACTTGGTAAGATGACCCTACCCTTCAACGAAGAGATTGGTTTGATAACCCCATAATCATGAACTTCCTAAGCATAGTGTTGTGTCCTACAAACCTAGAGCTACCATACCTTTGTTTCCCTACCTAGTTTGCAATCATGGACTAAAGTGAACTGATAGTGTAAACAGTGGCTACTTACACCACTTTGACCAAAAAATCAACACCCTTTACTTCGAGTGAGAATCATTTGTCCACCCACTTCAAAATCTTGATTTGGTATTGACCATATACATAACACACATTTACCCTAAGATGATAACATACTTAAATATTCAACAAGGTAATTCCCTTAACCATGGATTGCCCTGATCCTAGGAATACCCAAGTCTATAATAAACTGATTGTCTTGGTTACAGGTCCTTACCCATGGATTTCCACTAACCCCAGGTATAACCACTTTAACCATACATATACACAAACTAATGTCTAGATAGGTTACCCCCTTTCCCATGGGTTTCTACTAACCCCAGGTATAACCACTCTATACATTCATATTGACATAATCATAAAATTACTATAAGATAGCAAAAAATTCCATCTCATGCATTATCTAAATAGACTTAACGAACTAGTATAGTTCTAATAGCACATAAGCCACATATATTCAAAAATATATGTAATCCCAATTATAGGGTTCACTACTAGAGACTCGATTAAGAATCATACATGCATATTCCATACTAGGAATTAACTAATTTTATCATACCATGCATTCATAGATTTTCCTTACTAGGAAATAACTAGATCATATGAACAAGCATATCATGCATTCAAATAATCTTTCCAAAACAAAGGCATTATAATCAAATAACCTTTCAGACATAAGCAAAGGAGAATACAAATCAACATGCCTGGATATAAGTTCCAACTTGATAATGTTTCCTTCCAATATTAACCTTCGTCTTCACGAACACTACTTCACCAAAGAACAACTAGCCTACAAAAACTAGCCTCTCACAAATTCTCTTACTAAGCAATTACACAATACTAAACCAACTCACTAAATCTCAAGCTCACTAACTCACACAGAAAATATAGCAGAATAACGATGGGAAAATTAGAATGAGAAGAGTAACAAATGATAGGAACTAATATTTGAGCAACCAAAGGCTACAAATAAGCTAGCAATTTTGCCACCTTCCCACTCACATGCAATGACTCATCAAACTAACTTACAAGTTTTAAACACATAACAGTTCATAATCTTCTAATGGTTGAGTTGACCTCTTCTTGAGAGATAACAAGACTCATTTACTAAGCCAAAGGACAATGACTCAATAACAAGTTTTCTTCTTGGTTTACAAGTCAAATTCTTCTCATATTTCTACAAGTTTACATGGACTGAGTCTCATGGTTTAAGCATGGAAAAAACACTTCTTTTGCATTTCACATTACATTGGCACCACATATTATCACATTGGCACCCTTAATGATAACACGACTTAAGACTTATTCTTACCAACATTTAATCACATGCTACATTTAAACTTTCTACCTTTTCTCATGCGTGGTCACTAAATTCATGTTGACTTGGTCTCTTTTGCTTTATGCATAGCCACAACAACATTAATACTTACAACACTTTCACTATATGTGCATTCCTTTCCTATTCATTGCATTTAAATGTGTTAACAATATTGTTAACTCATGCACAATATACATAATAAATATGCAGTGCTTACATTATGCGCTAAGGTAAATATTATGCACCATTAACATATAACTCAAACATTATATATAATATATATATTATCAATATATATGTATATACATATATCCCGACATACATATACATATATATCCCCGCATACATATGTATATATATTGATATATATATATATAGATATATTATCATATTTGCTTGATTGTTAAAATACATCTATTACCAATAGATATAAACATATATTTAAATAATAACATATATATACACACATATATTAGTATATATGTATATATACATTTCTTCAAACATAACATATACATACATATTAATATATATATTATATACTATATATATCGTTATCTTGATTATCAAATTCAAACACATACACATGTACTCATCGCATGATGTGTACAAATAAATTGTGTATATATATACATTTAGATTTAATCAATACTCCCTTACATATGGTTTACTCATTCATAAGCATACATAGGTACATCTACCTACGTATACTCATGCCTACATATACTCATATGTATGATTTATCATGGACATGCATATATACACACATATACATTCCATGTATATACCTCATCAACCAACATATACCAAAAGAGCACATAAGAACTCTCTTTCTTGATGGAAAGACTCAATTATATATCCCTAGTCAAAATACTCATAAAATAAGATCATAACTAGTAACAAAACATTCACGACTAAGACAAAAGGTTACTTACTATTCACCCAAACCAACTTATTTCAACTTAGGCGAACTTAAGTGTTAGTGTGTGTATGCTCAACTAGGTTCATCGGGGTTACTGGACCAATTTATTCTCATGAGTGATACTATCCCTCTCTTCCAGAGGTTCGAGCCTGTTCCTACATCCATCTTAGTACATCATAATAGTAGTTAGCTGATAACAATACAATCATATTCATTATATACATGATCGTTAGAATAATTATAAATATAAACTTGAATTAAACATTCATTCATTAAATTCCATCAAGTTTCAGATTCATAACATAATTCATGAACATATATTAAAGAATTTTTAACCCATCAAGGTAAAAGTAAATCGGCAATAAGATAACTGGGTGTAACAATCTCCCTCATATCCAAAATTATTTCATCATCATCAAAATCCTTCACCCAAGGGTCCTAGCCCTAATCCACTATCATCCATTTCATATCCAATATCCTAATAAAAAATTAAGACCTTAATTTGATCCATCCTTAATCCAAAATTTATTAAGAACATTAGTCTATCTTAAGTATAGTTATCAAATCCCATCAAATCCAACTTAATAAATTTGCATATCTTAAGTATAAATCAAATACAATTAACTCTTACTTAAGAAAATTAGTCCATCTTAAGTATAGATAATCATCCCTCATGAAATAAAATCATTTTAAGGTCTTGAAATTTGATCCCCAAATCTAATCTCATCTTCCATGTTCATCCTTAGGTCCTATTCTTATAATCCCCAATCCATTTCTAATCCATCATCGTAATTTCCATCCTTATCCAAAATCAATCCCAAAGTTTCCTCTTCCAATCAATCTTGTACCATGTCAAACCATCTAATATATCCTCCATTCAACCTAATATATTATAATCCAACATCATAAACCCATATCCTAACACAACAAGACCAAAGATCACACTCAAGGCCAACCCCAATTATATTGATGATGGTGATGAGGATATCCTTATTGACCAACCTAAATATGATCCTTATGATGATAATGAGAGTCTTGTGGACCAAGATGAGCTTTCCCTATCTACCAAATCTTCCTATATCTAAGACTTCAACCATTCAGGCTTTTCTAATCACCAAGCCTTCACCAATTTTGTCCTCACCTATATGTTCAATAATGATAAAGAGGTAATACTTAGATACCTCCTTAGTATTGGTGCAAAAATTCCATCATCCCCAACTCCACCAAATTCTAATCCATTTCTTATTTTTCATCCTCACCTTCCTTTTACAAGGGAAACCAAACCCCCATCCAAATTTCCCCTCAAATCCCACCCACATCATCCCCATCCACCACTATCGATTTCATCCTCACCTACTACTTCAACATTGATAAAGATGTCATGCTTGGATACTTCCTTAGTATTGGTGTAAAAATTCCATCCTCCCCACCTCCACAAAATTTCTATCCATATTTTATTTCTCATCCTCCACCTTCCTTTGACAAGGTAAACAAAACCTTCATCCAAAGTTTCCCTCAAGTCCCACCCACATCCTTGCGATCCATATCACCCAAATCCTACAACTTCGCTCTATCCCATGGCTTTCATGATTCCCTTTGAGGACTATTAGTAAAGGATCCTAACCCCAAATCACAAATAAACTTATTCAATCTTCCCATGTCATGCATCCACCTCCATATTCCATCTCTCCATACACCCAAGTTCAACATTCTATGCCATACTCCTCCTCCATCACACCCTCCACACAAGTTCAAGATTCTATCCCACACTCCTCCTCCATCACAACACCCAAAAAATATAAACATGCCAAGGAATTGGTCCAAATCATTCCCATAAGTACCCTATCCTAAATCAAGATCATGTCCATGACCATAAAACCCTAGATCAAACACCACCATCCACCCCATCTTAAGACTTTAGTGTCCATGATAATCCAATGTTTGATCTTGGTATATCTGATAATCCAATCTTTGATCATGATTTTGTTTTTGTTGGGGACATCCAAAATGATCCCCTGCCATCTCATGGTCCCCTCCCTTCTATACCATCACATTATACTCTTCCATCCCAAGAGAAAAGTGTCCCTTCAGCCCCCTCTCATGATACCCTTCCATCCCAAGAACAAAGTATCCCTTTCATGTCATCTCAAGGTCAAACCATCCCTTAATTTCATAATCATATCCCTTCCATCCTGTCCAATTATCCCCTTCATCTATGCCAAGATCAAAGTGTCCCTTCAACCCCCTTTCACAACCCCCTCCCTTCCATTGCATTTGGTGATCCTCCTCCATCCCATGATCCTACCCCAAGTCAAGACGAGTGTGCCATTCCTTCCCCATCTCATGATCATAATCATCCCCATGATCCCATCACCCCTATCCAAAATACCCATGAGCCCCACACCTATCAAATGGGTTCCTCCACTTTCATACAAGTTGGTTTACTCCATGATCCTATCATTCCTTCCATTTTATATCCTCCTCAAAATTGACTTGCATCATTCTTCCAAACCAATAAATATCCCATTGGTAACAAGATTTGTCAAGCTATACAATATCAAGGCAAAGGGTTAGGCCTCCATGAACAAGGCATATTGGAACCTATCCAAATCAAATAAAATCTAAATTATCATAGCCTTGGCTGCCAATCTCATGCTCAAGATGTTGGTATCCCTTTGAAATCCCACATCCCTCCACTTAAGTCCAAGCATTCATATCCTCCATCCTCTAAATCAATCTTGGGTCCTTATATTCCAAAGCCCAATCCTTCATCTCTTCCATCTATTTTGGGTCCTTATGTCCCAAAACAAAGTCCTTCATCTCTTCCATACATCTTGGGTCCTTACATCTCATCACCCTTCATCCCTACTCCAAAATCCATTTATCATATTTATACATCACCTAAAATTCCCAATCAAGATCAACCAAGGAACACATCCTTAAATCCATTCCAACATCCTACTTAAATCAACCCATCCATAAAATCTCCATAAAAGTCCTCTCTATCTCCCATTCCCATTTCTCTTGGAATCAAATTGAATGCCAAATCTAAAATGCACAAATAAAAAAATCCACATACATCCAAGGATCAACATGTCCCCTCAAAAATACATGCCAAAATAAAGAAAAAATATGATCCAAATGAAAAATCTTAAATTCAAGAGGTCACAAAGGCCCATGAAGAAAAAATCAAAGCCAAAAATCATGTGGATTCCCAAGTTTCTCATAGAAATAATGCATCCCAAATCATAATCAAAATTGGGATCTAAATTTGCTAATCCAATTGCTTCATCCACTCCTAAGTCCTCCAATTTAATCCATTTAATAATCCTTCATCTTCCAAATCAATTTTGGGCCCCTATCTCCCAAAATCCACATCTAATCCTCTATCTAAACCTCAAAATCCCAAATCCACTTCATTTCCACAACTCCACCACCCGTCAAGGCATGTGCCAATATTGGTCTTGACAATAATACCATCCACCCATCCACATGTATTCCATCAACCCATCCATTATCCAAAACCTATTTTCCACCCTTCCATCCCTTTAATCTAATTCTTTGCATAAATCCATATCCCTCTCCATCTTTCCATCCATTTCATCCCCCTTACCATCATTCTACCAACACTTATGAGTGTATCTCTCCACTTTTATTGGTCTAATGGAGCACATCTTCAAGGGATACTATACATGGAACTAGATGCTTGAGTGTATCTCCACTTTCCTTGGTCTAATGGATTGTACTCTTGAGGATAAGTTTGGTCACTTGAACCTTGGTGTTCTTTCATCCACTATGATTATTAAGACTCGTGTTTATCTTACATATACTCCACCTCCTTCTTCTCTAGATTTTAGTGTTGCTATGGATTCTACTACTTCAATTCAACTAGATGTTTCTAGTATTTTAGATTTAGCTTTGTGGGATGACTTTTTGACAAGTATTGTAGATTTGTTTTGTGAGTCCCATCTTGCATATTTTATACACTCTTGAAGATATCCATTTCCTCTCTAATGAGAGTTAAAAAACACCTACTATCACATAATTTTTGTCTCTGTATATTGTTCTTCATGAGTCTTCACAAGTTTTTGGATTGATTTCAACTCATTGCATTATGACATCCTTTGATTCCAACATGTAAAAAATTAATCAAACTTCAAAGGAATGAATCATGATACTTCTTCCCTCATCTCTCTTCTTGGAGTGGAATTTAATTTTACATAAACAAGTGGATTTATTTCTTCCCAAGGGGAGAAATATTGCTTGTCACTTTTGGATCATCTTTAACATTTATCTTTGAGCATTCACCGTTATCACTAGAGTTACTTCGTTATAAGGGATACATAGTATCTCTCTTTCTATCTTATGGGGGATATTGATTTTATATTTGTGATGGATGTATTCATTTGGGGGTCATGTTGATCCTTTCTTCCATCACTTGAACATGTTTTTTTGCATATTTTCTCTCGGAGAGGGGTTCTTTTTCTTAAGGTTTTTTATCCTTTACTTTGGTTGCAAGAAATTTTTGTACATGGGTACCTTATTAAGCCTTATTGTTGAGACCTATATTTTTATTTTTTATTCCTCCATAATTTGCACTTAAAGGGAGTGTTGGTGTGAATAGGTTTATTAGCTAACTGATTAGTGGGTTTTTCCTAAGGGTTATTCCCTTTATGTTGGTTGCAAGAAATTTATTTACATGGGCACCTTATTAGGCCTTGTTGTTGAGACCCACCTTTGTATTTTTAATTCCTCCATAAGTTGTACTTAAAGGTAGTGTTGGTGTGAATAGGGTTATTACCTAATTGATTCCCATCTAAATCCTACTCACACTTGGTTAAGTTTAATTAGGGTAATTTTAGGTCATTTAATTTTTATGTCTCATTTCATATAATTGTGAGTCTTGTCATAATCCTATGTTTTACTATCTCTCACCTGGCCTATATAAGCAAGTTTCCTCTTGTACATTGTTTATATTGTATGCATTATATAATTTAGTATCCATTTCTTTTTACTCTATTATTGAATTTTATTTTTTATTTTTGCAAGTTATATTGGTTTCTTGAGTATATTGTGTCTCTTACATGACATTCTACCATAATGTATAACTTTTACTACAAATATAATCCTTTCACAATTTCTTGGATATAGACCATTAACTCCAATATCTAGTACACATATTTATTAATAATTTATTATTGAATATTTTATTTTTAAGGTTTGTGTATGGAGATATCCACCTAATTTAAATAGAGGTGTAATATAAATCACAAAGTACACAAATGATCAATATGATAAGAATAAATTTCTTTCATATTAAAAAATATAAAGAAAATATATATACAATGTATGAAAAACCCTTGGTTATATATAACACGGTGAGACATAGGATAACATAAGATTATGAAAAGTGTATTAATCTTATGATATGAGAAATGAAGTGAAAATTCCTTAAAATATCCAAATTAAACTTAAGCGATAAGGTGCGAAAAGGATCCAATAGCAAAACCAGTTAAGAAATAGCCCAATTCACACCAATACCCCCTTAAGTGTAACTTAAGAGAAACATAAAATATGATAATATGAAAAGATGGGTCCCAACTACAAGGCATGATGAGGTACCCATGGCCAAAGGTTTCTCTCACAAATAGAGAAAAAAAGAAGACCTAGTGTTTACAAAACTCCTCCCTAAAAGAGATAAAATACAAAAAAAATTGTCTAGAAGATGAGAATGAGAAGACCTCATGTGAGGTAAAAGTCCCCCCATAAGAGAATGAATATATAACGTCAAGTGACACCCTTGAAGAAATTTTTAATATCCCCAAGAGAGTTTAAAACTGGTGATAGTTACTCTTATTGAAGAGTTTGGTGAATATATTTATAACCTACTCTACTATAGGACAATACCACAAATCAATGACCTACTCCTAATTCAAATCCTTGATGTAGTGCATATGGATCTTGATGTGCCTTTTTTATTGATGTTGAATTGATATCTTCAATATTTGGATGACTCTCTGATTTTCACAAAAGAGGACAAATGATCATGGAATGGTGAATCAAAACTTAGAATATTTTAAATCCAAATAGCCTAAGTGATATCATCAATAGCTCCTCGATACTCAACCTCAATCAAAAAAAGAGTAATATCATATTACTTCATACTCTAGTAAAAAATGGAGCCTAAACTAAGATGCAAGTTATAGCCAAAAGTGGAATTATAATCATCAAGATTTCCAACCCAAAAAAAATTGTATATCCAACCAAGTTTAGTTTTGTACCTTCTACATAATAAATCCCATGTTGATGGGTCCCTTGTATGTAATGTAAGATGCATTTTGTAGAATTCAAATGAAGTTCATGTGGTTCATGCATAAATTGTGAAAATATGAAAATTGCAAAAGATATGTTAAGAGTGAGTGATTCAAATAGACGAGAATCCCAACAAGATGATGATACAAAGTGGCATCAACTAGTGGAGTAGAAAACTTCACCTCAAGCTTGAATCTAGATAAAAAGGGAGTCAATGCAAGCATACAATCAGCTATGTCAAATTAAGCTAGTAGATCAAGAGCATACTTGGGTTGAGAAAGAGTGATCTTAGAAGAGGACTAAGTGATCTCGACCCCAAAAGAGGACTAAATGATCTTGATCCCGAGAAAGTATTGTAAACGTCCCAAGTTAGTCACATCAAATTTATCATGTAGAGATGACTTGAATCTACTAATTATGGATAATTGACTCCCTATAAGGATCAAGTCAACAACATAAATAACAAGAAGTAAACAAGATTCATCCTATTGTGAAATATAGGCATTTAGATGTGAGTGGCATCTAGATAATCCATCTAAGAGAAGAAAGGATTCAATCTTGACATATCGAGTGTGAGGGGCTTGTTTGAGGTCATATATAGACTTCCTCAACCTATAAACAAAATAATAATCCTAAATAAATCCTTATGGTTTCTCTATGTAAATCTCCCCATGAAGATCTTCATGAAGACATGCACTCTTCGCATCCATTTGAAGTACAACCTAACCATGAGTGAAAAATAGCAAGAGTCAATAAAATGTAGTTCATCTTAGTGATAAATGAAAATGTCTCTATGTAGTCAATACTAGGAACCTATGAGAAACCTTTAGCTAAGAACCATGCTTTTAACTTTCTTCATAGTTTCATCCGCTACATATTTGGTTCAATAAATCCACTTACACCAAAAAAAATCTTCCTTTAGGAAGACGAGCAAGGTCCTGTGTGTAGTTCCTCATCAAGGAACTTTACTCTTCCTCTATTTTTGAATCCCACTTAGTAATTCTTGATTCTTCCTTAAATAGTTATGGATTAGAAGTAGAGGCAATGTAGACATGTGGAAGATGTTGATGTTGTGACCGAGTCATCACAAGTGTCTAAAGGATCCCTAAAAATGTGTTTGCTAACCATAGAGTTTGTCAAGCCCATCAAGGAAATGATAAATATGGGGATAAAGAATGAGAATCCTTAAACTAAAAATGTGAACCCTACAAAGGTTTAAAATTACAAGTTTTAGGAAAGGTAGAATTCTATGAGTCACTATCCTTTAAATCCACTATGGAGGAAGGATGAAGTGGATGAGAGGTAAATCTAGGAGAGCTTTCCTCAATGTGAACACTCATCTCAATGAAGAATTCACACATCTATAGGTCTAAGAGATGATACCTTTGAAACCATCAAGATATCCAACAAAGATGCAAGCCTAGCTTTGAGGTTCCAAACCCTAACATTTCTTTGAAGGAATGCATGCCCAAGAAAAAGAGCCAAAATCTCAAAACTATTGCACAACTAGTTCCCTACCACACCAAGCTTTAAAAAAAGTCACACCACACAATTATTTGTGGGGAACTCAATTCTAAATGTGTGTTGCACAATTGATGGCTTCAACCCAATATTCTTGAGCAACATAATGAGCATGAATCATGCATCTAGCCATTTCATTTAGGGTCCTATTATTCCTTTAAAAAACCATTATGATGTGATTTGTATGCAGCTAAATGTTGAAGATCAATACCTTCAATAATGCATAATTTCTCAAGATTATAGTTCACATATTCGTGATCATTGCTAGTCCAAAGAATTTTGACATACTTTCCAAGTTGCTTCTCAACATGAGCCTTCAAATATTGAAACTTGTAAAATAATTGATTATATTGAAAAATGAAGTAGACCCAAGTATACATAGAATAGTCATAAATGAAGGTGACTACATGGTGGGCCTTGCTAAAAGAAAAGGTTGGAAAGGGACCCACTAGATCACTATGAACTAGCTGATGCACTTCTAAAGTTCTCTAAGACTTTCATTTATCAAAATTCTCTTTTGAATGTTTTCCCATTGTACAACCTAAACAAACAACATCTAAAAAAAGATATAAGAGAGTCCTATGACCATTTCCTATGCATTGAGCTTCTGAAGATAGTGGTAGTTAAGATGGTCAAACCACTCATGCCATAACTTACTAATTTTGAATGAGTGATAATTTTTATAGAAAGAGATTGAGGTACAAAGTGGGAGAATGCATATAGCTAAGATTCATGGTCAATATTTCCCAAGATGAGTGATTTGCTAGAATTAAAGAAGGTTGGCACACAAGTTAGGAACACAAAGAGAATTCTTAAATGATCCATCATTCATGTCAAATGAACCTTTTCCTACAACTTCCACCTGAGTATCATCACCTATAATAATATGCGGCACCATACAATGTTCCAAGAAAGATAATTATTCTCTATCAAAACCCATATGATGTATAGCACCTGATTCAAGTATTTGTTGTTGTGAAGATTTTATTGCTACAACAAGTGCCTATTCTTTCCCTTTCCTTGATTTGGAATAAGTGGAGGGGATTCTTCTTGTATGTACAAAGATATCAAATTAATGTGATTATTATTAATGATGTTTATGTACTCATCTTTTCTAAGCATGACAATGATGCTCTTCATGACCAACTTTTTTGTAGTATGAACAAGTTAGTCTCTCCTTCTATGAATTCCATTTCTTGGAAAAGGATGAATATTCTCCTTGTGAAGGAGAAGATGATTGCTCTCTATATTTCCATGGCTTGAAATTTGATTTCTTTTGTTTCCTATTGTTTCCTTTCTTATTATTTAGATGACTTATCACCAAATATTATGACTTGGATGGCTTGAAATTATCCATAGAGATTAAATTTTCCTATCCAATCACCATCTCTAGGAATGAATCAAATGATGGTATAGTATAGGCCTTTCCCATAGTCAATCGATGAGTTTGGGAACTAGAAACAAATGTTGCATATATTTTGAAGGATGCTTTCTAACAAATTAAAGATAAAGTGTGCATCATTCTTGTCAATACCATATTCTTTGAGTTGTGCTCTTAATTCATTAGCTTTTAGCTACACAATATTGGATACTATCAAAAAATTTTGGATCAATATTATTGAGATAACTATCAATTTGGTATCATCTAACCTCATTAATACATTATAACTATTTTATACCAAGACTCCTTAAGTGTTTTACACTTATCAATGCCAAAAATAAAGTCTAGAGGAACATATGTATGTAGATATCCAAGCGCTAGAGTAATTATAATGAACCAATCCATCTTTTATTTAGGATCTATTGGTTCTAGAATAAATCCATCAATGTGGTGAGTTAATACTTTACTCATTAAAACATTCCATGCATGTGATTTCCAAGTTGCATAATTATGTGGAGTTAAATGAGGGAAATTAAGATAACCCATGACCAAGATTATGAGAGCACAAGTGAGAACTCAAAGGGGAAATGAACACAACCACACAACTCAAACCCCCTTGCAAATTACTAAATCAAATAAAACCCTAAGAAAATATTATTTGAAACGTTATACTTAGCGCAATTGCAATTGCCACTTGTTGAAAAATACAAAGCAATCTTTGAACTCAATGCTTTATAATTTCTAAAATAAGGGCATATGATGATAGCATATTTTTTTATCATAATGAATACAAACACATAACACCTCTATAAAGTACATAAAAAATTATGCATTTTTCAAAACAAATACTTGAAAAGGAGTCCATATGATCCTAAATGGAGCCTCACAAGTTAAAAAGATGAAAATTATTTAGCAAAACCTATGAAGCATTGTAATTTTTATAAATTTTATGTATTAAAATCTAGAACCATCTAAACCACCATGTAGAGTGCAAAAAAAAAAGCGCAAATTAAAAAATTGCTCTAAAAAAGGAGTATATAAGCCCAAGTTATGAGCCTATGAAGTTGGATTGGAAAATTAAACCTACCAATGGAGAGGGGTGTCGAAAATTCAAAATTCACTTGTTGACATCAACATTACATCATTGCTAAATTTGGTAGAACTATTGCCAACTTTGGTGGAATTGTTAATTTTAGAACTTTGCTAGATAAATTTATAAGTATGTCAAATCTAGAACTTATCCGAGTTTAGTCAAGGCTCTACTATCTAGAGAAGGCCAGTCAAATTTAGTTGAATTGCTAACTTTTCCACCAAATTTGGTGGGTTTTGTTTTGTTTTTATTTTTTAATATTCTTTTTTGCTTGGTGGGGGGCCACATGACCACTCCCCATGATCATTTTAAGAGGGGTTGAGCCCTCTTAAGAGGTTATGGCCCTAATAGGGGTTTGCAAACCTTTAAAGGGGTTACAACCTGTAAAATGGGGTTTGAACAAATAAAGGCACTGCCTTATGGTATGAGGCACAACAAGAGCCTATGTAGGGTACCTATCATGTACCCTTAAAATTTTATTTAAAAAAGAAACTTTTTAAAACATTGAAACACTATGATTTTACTTTTAATTTTTATTATTGCAAAAAATAATATTTTAATAAATTTGTATCACATATTATGTAGGGGTGGGCCATATGACCTAAAAGTAAAACATTTTTTTGCCTTAAAGAAAAACTTTATTCAAAATTGATAAACTTTTAGTCAATCTATAGGTTCTTGGGCCTTTTTGACATGATGGCAAGGTTAGATTTAACCCAAAATACTCCAAAAGTATGGCTACCTTCTGGATTTAGCAACTAACTCCAAACTTCAAACCCTTGCAGATTTGACAACTAACTCCCAACTTCAAACCCTTGCAGATTTGACAACTAACTCCCAACTTCAAACCCTTGTAAATCTAGCCTCCAATGTCCAACTAGGATAAAACAAAAGGAAAATTATACTTACTTGGGCACTTTGGACACAATGGTGAGCTCAGATTTATTCCACCAATCTCTCAAATTCACTTGGAATATAAAGTCACAATAGAACGCCCTATAAATTGGTTATTTTATCACACTTTTTTTATTCTCCAAATCATCCAAGGATGCAAGAGAAGAGAATGCTAAATGCTTCAAGAAAATACAGGATCTTCACTCAAAATCTCTTAAAAACCTAACTAAAGGCACTCAACAAGCTCTTATACCATGTAATATTTGACTATGGAGATAGCCACCTAAGATCTAGAGGCTTAATGGAAAGCACAAAGTACTCAAAAAATAAATATGACAAGAATAAATGGTATTATTATCAAAGAATGTAAATAAAATGTACATACAATTTATGCGAGCAAAGAGACTCTTGATTATATAGACCAAGGTAAGACATAAGACAACATAAGATAATGACAATGTCTTAATCTTATGTATTATATATAAACTGAAAATACCTTAAAAAGACCCTAAATAAACTTAAGTTCCAAAACTATTTAAGAAATAACCCTGTTCACACCAACATATTCAATATATATAACTAGTACTAATAGATATTTTAAACCTGAAGTTTATTGTAATGCATTTCTCATTATGAACATATCAAAATCATTGAAACAAAGACATCTATACAAAGTATACTATAATTTTTTGAAATTTTCTAACGTAGTCTGTTATTTTTCCTAATGTATTAAATAAAGGCCATTTTTTTGTAATGGAGCTATATTAATCATATAATTAAAAAATATAATAAAAAAAATTATAGTACATATTATACGTTTTAGAAAGCTAATACTGAGGGATATATACTTGTAAAATCTTGTCTTTAAATGACTTCATTTGACCCCCAAAAAGGTGAGATGGATTAGCTTTTTTTTCAATATGTTAATAAGGTAGATGAGACTATGTTGAAGATTCCATAAAGAGCATTCAATCTAATCTTTGGGGAATTTGATCTAAGGGGCTAGATCTAACCCCCTGCTTATATTAAACTCCCATGCAATTTTGAATAAAAATGTGATTTCAAGAAAGTATCAAGGTTGACACACTAGTGGGACACATTAATGTGCTTCAACCATGCCACTAGGGACTAAATGCATTACCGACATTTGTGTGCTTCTATTTTAGCCCATGACGTGCTTACATGATACACTATTTACACTTGTTGCTATATGCTTATATTGCCATAAAATTATATGATTAGATGTTTATTTACTTACTTGATTATATAATTGCATGCTTAGATTAATTTACATTTGATGTACTACTTTTCCCTTATATCTTATAGATACAATCCATTGTGAAAAGTACACATCTTATCACTAAGATTTGATAATACATATATTTCAAATTCATATCCATTTAAAATTATTTAAAATTGTCTAATTAACTACCTCATCTCATTATCAAGATACTTTGCTCAATTTACCATCTTAACTTTATAAACATGTTTACCAAACCAACCAATAGACAATCCCAAATGAACGAAATAGCAAGGACAAGTAAACAATTCCAACCTACAAACAACAAGATAAGAAGAGTCAGAGACAATTCCACATGAATCACAAACAATCCCACATAAATGAAGTGGCAAGGACAAAGAAGCAAGCAATTCCAACCTACAAACAAGGCAAGAGGAGTCTCATTCCTAAATGATAAGCTTCCAACCAACATCCAACAAGCTTCCCACAACATTACTTACACACTTCATTTCCTAAGGTTCCTTTTTTGGTGGACCATATTTTTCAATTAAAAACACCAATAGAGAAACAAAGTTTGCCAATGCTTTTTTTTTAAAAATGTTTTTTTTGTCGTTTGCCTTCTTTTCTTAGGTTCCTCCATCCATAACGTTCTAGTTCGTTCATTCTTTTCGGCGTCTGTATCTTTTATGTTGCCATTGTTTCTCAATTTCTTTCACAGTTTTTGGGCTGCAAAGACCTGTTCGCACTTGATAGCTGTGGTGGGAGATCGATCGAAGGGGCATATTTATCCGCACGGATCAGATCTATAATCTCTGGATTTTTCAAAGCGTAATTGAATTTTTCGATTTCAATCTGAGTCGCGTTTGTCTTCACAAATTTGCTGATGCTTTCTTCATCAGAAAATATTTAACAAGGTATGTATTTGGTACCGATTTAGTCTTTTCCAGGCCTTTTCTTTCCAAGAATGATCTATTGTTTAGAATCCGTTGAAGGATTTTCATGTTGACTTTTTTAACCTAGAACGAAAGGGGTTATTTTGGTTCAGGTTTTATTGTTTTTTTGTTTTTTTCGGATCGGTTTTATTGCGGCAGAATAAGATTTGTAAGGATGGATCATGGGGTAATGAGAATTTGAAGAGTGGATGTGGCTTATGCATTTAGGTTTTTTATCTTTTGAGGGAAAAGGTTACTTTAGATTGGTCTGAAACCGCTTATTTTTGGTTGTTGTTTGATTGTGAAAATTATGTTTTCGTGTTTTATTTTTATATCCAACGGTTTTGGTGGTGGGGGGTTGTTTTTTGTACCGATTTTGTAAGAGTAATGTTTTTGTTTGATTTGGTTTAAGTGCCGATAGAATTTTGAAACTAGAGGAGTGGGTGTTCGGATTTTGCAGTGACGAAGCTGAGGACTGATTGGTTGGTTTGTTTGGAGATCTTCGGATTCAGTTGATTTATTTCGTTTGTGCTGCTGGATTATTTTGGTGATCTGGGTTTAGAGGGAGAACAGATATTTGAGATATTAAGTTTTTTCTGTAGAGTTATTTCACAGCCAATTTGACACACAGTGGGCAGATTGGCCTCTGTTGAAGATACTTAACATGTACATCATTTAGAAGGAAAAGACAGAAACTGACATTAACTTATTGGCTGGTTTGTATCTTTCTATCAGGCAATATTTATTAAAGAGGATTACTTAGATTGGAGTGTATTTGATAGTTTGAGCAATTTTTAAGACAACTTCGTGCACCACTTGTCTTCAAGCCAACAGTAAGATTGGTGTTAATTGCCCATATTGCATACAAAGATTCATAAATGGCTGATATCGAGGGCGAAACTGATCCTGAATGGGTCAAAAGGCTCAAGCATCAGGGATCTGTACCTCTTCTAGATCTAGACAATTGCTCCAATGGCTGGGCCTCTCCTTCCGGGGACTGTTTCCGTGTCAGAGGACCTGATTATCTTACCTCTAAAACAAAGATTGGTGGTGGGGATTGGCTTCTTAAGCCTTTGGCTTTTGATTGGCTTAAGGGCTCCTCCAAGATTCATGAAGTGTTGAAGCATCCTAATGGTCGAGTCAGGCGGGCTCTAGAAGAAGCCTCCAAGGGTTGTGAGAATGACAAGAAACCTTTTGTATGGGCCTTCAATCTGCAGGTCCCCAGCAAGGACAACCACACTGCAGTTGCATATTTTTACACTTATGACCCCATTCCTGAGGGATCTCTCATGGATCAATTTATTAAAGGCGACGAAGCATTCAGAAAGTCCCGCCTCAAGCTGATTGCCAATATTGTCAAGGGACCTTGGATTGTAAGAACGGCTGTTGGGGAACAGGCTATTTGCATTCTTGGTAGAGCTGTCTCTTGTAAGTATTCGCAGGGAGAAAACTTTGTAGAGGTTGATGTGGATATTGGTGCCTCTATCATTGCCAATGCAATTGTGCATCTTGCATTTGGGTATATTACAAGTTTGACTGTTGATTTGGCATTTTTAATAGAAAGTCAGACTGAGGCCGAACTTCCTGAGAGGATTTTAGGAGCAGTTAGGTTTTCAGAGCTTGATCCAGCTTCTGCCAAGTCTATTGATCAGGTTCCATACTCTGATGGTTCCTCAGAGAATGGAGATTCTTCTGCTCCTTCGCAGATTTGGTGGAAGTCAATTGGACAAGGATTTTCAAACCTTCTACATCCAAATGCTGCTGATGGGACAGATATTGGTTCACCAGATGTTAAGGTGGTTGATTCGTCACATCTAAATAAGGTTGATTCTTCCAATGTTAATGGGGTGAACCACAGTAAAGAAGATGATAGCGAAAAGACGTCCTAAGATTCTTGGTTTGTTGAAGTTTGCTTAATTTTAATACCCTTCAGCACTGCCTGCCTTCAAAAACTGGTGACATTTCCTCCTTGTTTCTGCTTACAAGTGGTGCTAGAGAAGGGATTAGAGGAGCACAAGTTGCTTTTCTATAATGGAGCAGAGGGAATGGTAAACAGGATGGACTGGGGAGACACTTGGTGTATTCACTGATATGCAGGATCATGATGAAGGGAGACATGACACACATTTATTTCTCAATATGCATTCTTCTTTAGAAAGGATACTCATCCACTTATTATTTATTAGTTTCATTTCGTTTTCTTAGCAACCCAGTGGCTATCTTACACTGTGTACAGGCTAATTTATTTGCAGTCCCACATTGTTAATGTAGATTTCTAAAATTTCTAATATTCTGATATAAAAATTTGTCTGAAGAATTACTAAAGAACCTGATATTAGATGCATGCTAGGATTTATATCTTTTCTCTATAAGCTCAGTTGGGCTTCATTTTTAAAAATCTGTGTTCTGGTTATTTGTTTCATCATAACCATGAGGTCCAGTCTCAGATGGAACAAGATGCTGCGGCCGCAGTGCTTATACATTATTGTTGCAACAAGAGCATGAAGTTGGACTGAAACTAGGATATGGCCAACGCTTTCTTTTTCTGGAAAAGAAAATCTCAGCTTTAGACAAGCATTTTTTACTAGGATTTGCAGTATTATTTTGCAAAGTAATAGGATTTAGTTGTGGAGCAACCAATGGTTAATTGTTTGATTGTTCTAATCGTGGGGATGGCTTGTTAAGGTAACAAGGCTGGATCTTTTGAGCCTTGTCCATGTCTCTATACAGGGTCATTATGACAGTCATTAAATGCCTGCAAAACTTTAAATTGAAATAAATGGTTACACCAGATAACTTACACGTCAATCACAGAATTTATATTGTAGTACGCTCTACAATTAAACATAAATCAAACTAAAGTGAAAGGTTGAGTAAAAATGATGAGCCAAAGCATTCTACCAATGAATTAGCAATTGCCACAACCTGGCCATGGGGTCGTTTCTAATTGTTCATTTTAACTTTTGTTATTAATTTGTTGTCCTCGGATGTGTGTTCATCGACTATGATTAATATTGTATATGTAAGTATACAACTATTAAAAATAAACTTAAACTTTATGCATTCATAAATGATCCACAAATAATCAGAATTTGCAGATTTTAAATCATATTCTTAATTGTTTATTCATTATGAGATCAACATATTATTAAAAGTAACTCTTTTATTTTTTTGAAATGTCTTCGAGCGGGAAGAATATTGGAGCGACTGGTGCGTTTGATGCGGCGATTGGGGAGACTACTACAACGGTCAGGAAGCATGTCACATTTGCTTTGGTGACTTCGGCTCGTGCCATTGGCCATGGCATGGGAGAAGTCCTCAACGGTGGGGCTTCACAGTAGGGGAAGGCAGCGATAGATGGTAGAGCTGCAGTGGCTGGTGTTGGGTGTGGATCTAAGGGCAGAGGCTGTGCTACGTGGACTACGGCCTTGAATTTTGGGCTCGGGAGATTGCCGTTTGGTGGATTCTTCCTTGTTGCTTTTGCCTTCTCGGTTGATCTTAAGACGAAGGCGGTTGAGGAAATAAAAGAGAATGTTGTTGAGCTCTCTGTTCTTGGGTTGATCTGTCAGTTCAAGGGTTTTTGGCCTAGCCTCCCTTAGCTGCATTCTTGGATTTCTCATGAATGGGAGCCTCTAATTTTTGGTAAAGTTCATATTTTTCCCATGGTTAAGGGGTTTTTTGTTGCCAAATTTGACAATGCTCAGGATAGAAATATAATTTTATGTGACAATTTTTTTAGTTGGGAGGCCAAGCATTTGTTGATGCTTAAACCTTGGCATTTTGATTTCAACCCTACTTCTGAAACCTTCAATAAGATCTTGATCTGGGTTCGGCTGACTAATCTTCCCCTCCATTTATGGACTGATCTTCTTATGGAGGAAGTGGGTGAAGCCCTTGGTGATTTTTTATTGGTTGATGATGAATCTTCTGACATTTTTCATTCCACCTTTGTTCGCATTCTGGTCGAAATGGATGTCTCAAAAGGGCTGCATGCTGAGATTTTTCTTAATTCTTCTTTGGGGTCTTGGGTCCCATCTTTGGACTATTAGGGGATTCCCTTCCATTGCAAAAGATGTTTTAAAATAGGTCATATTGCTGCACAATGTGGTTTTGAGAAAAAAACCATGAAGGCTACATGGTGGAAAGGGGCTTCTCAGCAGCATTATACAGTTGAGAAGAATGTTGAGCAACCTAGAAGTTTTTCTGAGGTGGTTGCTTTGGAATCTCAGGGACTTGGGGCATCCTCTCCGGATGTCCCAAATGTTAGGGTTTCTGATGCTATGAAAGACTTCATTGTTGAAACCCCTAAAGAGTTAGAGATTGGGCTTTTGGCTGCCACTTCGGGTGATAGTGCTTTGACTATCTTTTCGGGTGGCTCTCCTGTTATGTCTACGCCTGTTTGGGGGACTTGGATCAAATCTCTAAGATTGTCGCTGCTGGCATTCATCTTCAAGATAATGGTGCATTGGCTTGGCTTGACAAGGCATCACAAGTGGAGGAGGGTTGGACTACTATGAAGGGCAAAAAACAAAAATCCTCTCAGCCTCCTTCTGAAATGACTCTCCGCTCCCACAAGAGTAATTCTAAATGTAAACCTTGATGGTTCTTTGTTTGGGGGTTGGTTTTTTGGTTGGCTACTGGCTTTTTTTCTTTGGTTGTCTGTGCTTTCTCGCCTTTATGTCTTGACAACCTTCTGGTTTTGGGTTCTAGATCCATTCAAAATATGTTTGTATAGGGTTTCGGGTCCCCTTAAAACCTGTTTTTATCCTTATTCAAAAACATAGTATTAAATAATGAAAAGACCTGCAACAAACTTATTAATAGCTGTATGCAACATAAATTAGTTATTTAGTTAAAAATAGATAAATAATTTAAATTATGCCTTGTCCAATTAAGGTTCAAGTAGTATCTTTCAAATCTTGTTCAAGTACATAATGCAAGTACTTTTCCTCCCATCATTGTATGGGGTTCCCTTGTGCTTCATTCAAAATATGTGGGACCCTTCCCTTCATCGGTGATGTGCTTCATTCAAAATATGTGGGGCCCTTTTCTTTGTAGGTGATGTCATAATAAAGAATTGCACAAAGAGATAGATTAAGGAATTTAGTGTAGAGAATTTGTAAACTCATAAACAAAACTTTAAAATTTTCTTACTTTTAATAAATAAATGATGCATGCACAACATAAATCAAGTACATGTCTAATATATCAAGAGTAATTATTTCCATTACAAGTCAAACATTACATATGCTGGAATAATTCTCACATGATAAGCATGGTCTATAAATTACAAGAAGATTCATAGTACAATATAATCAATAGTACATCATATTATAATACCAAACAATAATATGGCAAGTAATTCATAGGTACAACATATCATCCAAAACATGGTAACAATCAAGAATTCAATTTATCCAAGAATCTTTCACTCTACCCCACACATCAACTATGCATGGAAAAGGCAAAATAAACCCACACATTGAATGCAACTCTATTCTCCCCACCAATCAACTTGACTTAAAGTGGTCAAATAGATAAGTCATATTCCATGAAGCAAAATCTAGTCATGTACTTTAGTTATCATCTTACTTAAGTATATTCATATTCTCAATTTAAGATATACTCAACTTGTGTCCAAAACTTCACAACACTTCATAAAACTTCACAAAATAATCTATAAGACTAAACAAGACATCTCAACACATACCAAAGTTTCACAATACACAACAAGATTACACAACACTTTATGACACATTAATGTAACACAAAACAACACTAGACAACTCAAGACTCTTACAAGGCATCTCCAACAACACTAGAATTCATTTCCCATGAAGTTGTCAACTAATACACTTGAAATCAAGGAAAGGTAGCAAACTATTTATGACCCATAGTGCACCCAACTCTCAAGGTAAATTAGAATGCATTCTTGCAATCCACCTATAGGACCTAATTAAAGAATCTTCCAAAACATAGTTGTAGATGGATTTTTGTATGCATAAACATTCAAGATGGACTATTGTCCTTTACTCATGCCATGCCATCATGTGGTGCACTATGTATATAATGAGTAATATTCTTTGGCTATGCGTATCTTGAGGAACATGGCCTCCTAGGTTCTCAAGACACAATAGTTGTATGCAATACCATGATTGATCATCCACTACTAGATTACTCAATTGCACACCCCAAAATCCTAAAAATTGTCAATGTCTCATAAATGGTCAATAATACCTAAAATCCATCTTGATGGAAAGTGAGATCAACATCTAAACTTACATCCAATATACCTTTCTAGTTGACTACATTAAGGGAAGTATTCTCTATTTTATGACATAACAATAATGATAAAAACTCAAACACTTAGGACCTCAAAACAATCATTTCATATAATTTTATGATATATTGAGGTAGAGACCTACATAGTGTAGTCTCGACTCACAAAATGTATAGGCATTTTTGTAAACTATTTTTACAAATTAATTCCCGTTATGAACAATACTTGATACATAAACAAAATCTAATCACACGTGGAAATCATAATTAACCCAATGAACACTCAACAAAATACATCCAATCATAACATCAAGTCCAACACTCTAAATTGGTATAAAATGTGAAATTGATCACAATAATATACAATAAATGCTTTAAAAACACAATTTAAAATTGATTGAACATAAAGATGTAAAACAACATAAATAACACTCAACAAATCAACTTATCACATAATAAAAAATTAATTAACAATTTAGTACTATTCATTATGTCTAGTCTTGAATTTACATATTATAGTCTAGAGTTTCACTTCTTAGATTCTTCCAACTCCAAGATTTCATAAGAAGTTTTAATTATTTGACTTTAACTACCAAAAATAAGCATCACTATGTTTCCACATTTAATTTTCTTGATTTATAGCTTATTTCCCATCTTTCTTAGAGGTTTAGTTTGCTAGTTTTCAAAGTGGCAATTTTCTTATTCTTTTATCTCCTAAAAACCTTAGGAATTTATTATTAACATAATTACGATTAGTTCAACCATAATTATCATCATTTCTTACATGTTCTTTGTGCACAAGCATTCTATTAGATTATGATCCTACTTTAACTACTTGGCCCTTGATTTAGTTCTTGAAAGATCCTATGAAACCTAGTAATTGTGAATGTGTTTTTCCTCTAATAGCTATATGCAATTCTCCAACTTTCTTCTTCTCCTTGAGTTATATAATTATAATAAATATGATTTAATTTTCCTTTATCTTTTCTTTAATTCTTCTTCAAATCTCATCATTTTTCTAGATATTTTTTAATTCTATTTTTCAAAAATATCCAACTAAATATTTTGATAATTCAGTTACTTTTCGATTTTTTAATATTGAGGTTTTATTATGAGGTCTCATCCTAAACATTAAAAGAGTTACAAGTAGTCATATAATAAATGGCATGCCTATGCAAACCCTCAAAAGGGTGTCAAGCCCAACAAGGGAGAACAATAAAACCAATATACAAATAACAACTAAAAATACTACGACACTTATAAATACTAAAAACTATCAACAATAACACCAAAACTATAACTGGCCCACTAGCCATAATGACTTACAAATCACCAAAAAGACATGACTTAGTTACACATTGTAGAGATATTAAAAATTAACAACACCCCAATGTGGGATAATCATGCCACCTGAGATAAATTTAAAATGATATCGTACATTATTTTCTATGCCCTCCCCTAACACACATACTACCTCTATAATGATTAGAGAAGAAGAAGCAAATTCTAGACCAAACATATGAATGCCATCAATTAACTTAGCCCTTCTTGTCTAATAAGACAAAGTGTCATTAGCATATACAAGGAGAGAATACCCATTCATGACTTCTAGTAGCCATTGGTGATGGGGAACAACCATATGTTTATAATTTTCCTAAGATCTTGGAATAAGTTCATTAGAATCCCTACATCCCTACTTCAAGTATTAAGTTCCTTCATTGTTCCGTAGTAATATAAGAAATAAAAGAGAGCACCACTAAAGCCAACTCCATAACCTCATTCCCTATTGGTTTAAAGGAAAAATATATTTTTTATATAACATCTCATAGTTATATTGTTTAAAATCCTATAAAGATTCATATGAAACTTAGCTAGAATAGTTGCTTGCAACGAAATGTCATTTATGTCTTCCAACTCTTTAAGACCTATAATTTATTTGACAAGATTTGGAGCTTGCATATCTAAGAAATGTTTTTCAATCTAAAGTATGAGACCTAGCCTTTCCTAAGAAAATCCCTAGAGAACCAAACACTTAACTTCATCATTAAGAGGAAACCAAAACCAAACCAAACCAAAAAAAGCCAAGACACTATTTCGTAGCTAAAAAATAAGCCACACCACACCATACTAGCAAATGAAACCCTTGATAAAGCCTCATTCTCTAATACTTGAAAGACTACACACTCATTGCTACATACCACATGATCTTGAACATTCACTGCTCAACCACTACAAATAGCTCATAAATGCACAAAGAGCCCCTCTTGAAGGGGCAATGAATACTGCACCCTTTTGGGGTGTAGGGGAGAGGACCCAATATCCGCTAGGGCTAACTTCGCGCAACCATAGAATGTGAACCGTATGTCGAATCGGAAATTTTTTTTATGGGTTTTTTTCGCCTACGAGTTAAGAGCTTATAACTAAGCTTTTGGCTTTTGGGAAATTCGTTAGAATGTGGGAGCATTGGATATGCACAAGGTGGTCAAAAAGACACCTTTTAGAGTTGTTGTCCGCTCCCCGCCACCTAAAGTCCTGGTACCCGCCACCTAAACCCACCAATAAATTTGAAAAAAAAACACCTAAATATGTGACTAATAACATTTAAAAAAATATATTCTATCATCCAAACCCGCTCAAAAGTCAATGGGTCTAATTCACGTTGGCACCTTAAAAAATCAATTTCCTGCCCATTATAAATCACTCCTACATAATAATCTCCTTACTTTAGCACCAGACACCAAACACATTACAGCCCAATTAATTTTCATTTCGGGTCCGATTTAAGCATATGACTAATGTTTTTTTTCGGTGGGCACCCCATTATTTACCATCATTTAACTGCTCTCACACTATCGAAGGTTCTCACGACGATGGACGATAGCGGCAACTGCACTCCACGGCTACGCACTCGCCCTCGGGTTAGCAGGTAACATCAAACATCATGCCCGTTTGAAAATGCATACAATGGTACTGGTTAATCATTTTCTTCTGCATCTTTCGTGACTCGTGAAGGGTTTATTTGATGTTTGAAAAATTATTACTGCTTGTTTATGAAATAGATCATGCCTCTTACACGCATGTTCGTCGTGTGCTATTTGTTTTTGTTGGGACATGGTGCTCCTGTTTTACACATGGGTTTTTTTGGGGTTAAATGATTTCCTCTCCTAAATTTCCACTGCACTTTTAGGCTGGTAAAGTAGATTGTTTAATGATTTTGTCTACAGAAATGATAGGGGAATTTCGTGGGTTTGACCACATGTCTGCCGAAAATGACCATTTATGGTCTGCATTGAGCTTTTTACAAAAACCCATGTGGCAAGCCCAATTTAGTATACACCATTTTTGCGAAAACCCTTGCTTTGTTGGACCAAATACAGGTTCTTTTGGGGTTAAACAAAAAACCCATCTGAATACGACCATAAATCGGCAAACCCAATTCAGTATACACCATTTTGGCGAAAACCCTTGCTTTGTTTTTCCAAATTCGAGTTCTTTTGGGGTTAAATGATTAAATACGACCTGGTAAAGTCGATTGTATCATGGTATTGCCTGCAAAAATGATGAGGGATTTCGTGGTATTGACTACATGTCTGCAAAATACGATTAATGGTCTCCATCGACCATTTGATAGAAAACCCATCTGAATACGGCCATAAATCGGCAAACCCATCTTTTGCATCTTATTGAATTTGTAAAGGAACGTGTACAATGTTATACCTATAAAACACACATTAAATAGTGTCTTTCAAATTGTAAATGAATCTGCGCAATGTTTTATACATTCATTTACAAATTATGTGTTTGTTGTCTCTTGTTCATTGAGCAGATTGATATATATGTCTATTTCCTTTAACTATCCTTTGAAAATGCAAACAATGGTACTGGTTAATCATTTTCTTCTACATCTTTCATGACCCGTGAAGGGTTTATAATTATTCGATGGTTGAAAAAATGTTACTGCTTGTTTATGAAATATATCCTTCCTCTTACACTTATTTTCAGGTTGGTACTTTATACATTATACCAACCGTTATTTTCATGAATTGTGCATTTAACATTTATATTTATGCAGTGTCTTCTTACTTTCATCAACTGTGTATTTAACATTTATATTTATGCACTTTCTTTTTACTTTGCTTTGTAAGTAAATTAAGGGTTTTTTTGTTGTCTTTACAAGATGTGCAAAACGAATTCTCCTAAGTTTTGCAGTAATTTTTTTATATCGTTTACTATGTTACCTTTGGCTGTCCAATACAACAGACTAGCATTTGTCATTTTACATTCCGTGTCCCTTGTTAATTCAACAAATCGATATATATGTGTATCCTTTGCCTATCCTTTGGCAATGCAAACAATGGTAGTGGTAAATCATTTTCTTCTGCATCTTATTTAATTTGTAAATGAATGTGTACAACGTTATACCTATAAAACACACATTAAGTAGTGTCTTTCAAATTGTAAATGAATCCGTGCAATGTTTTATACATTCATTTACAAATTATGTGTTTGTTGTCTCTTGTACATTGAGCAAATTGATATATATGTATGTTTCCTTTAACTATCCTTTGAAAATACAAACAATGGTACTGGTTAATTATGTTCTTCTACATCTTTCATGACCCGTGAAGGGTTTATAATTATTTGATGGTTGAAGAATTATTACTGCTTGTTTATGAATTATATCATTCCTCTTACACTCATTTTCAGGTTGGTACTTTATACATTCTACTTATAGTTATTTTCATGAACTGTGCATTTAACATTTATATTTATGTAATGTCTTCTTACTTTCATCAACTGTGCATTTAACATTTATATTTGTGCACTATCTTTTTACTTTACTTTATAAGTAATTGAAGGGTTCTTTTGTTGTATTTACAAGATGTGCAAAACGAATTCTCCTAAGTTTTGTAGCAATTCTTTTATATCGTTTACTATGTTTCCTTTGGTTGTCCACTACAACAGACTACCATTTGAATACATTTCATTTGGCAGTCAAATACAACAGACTAGCATTTGTCACATTCTGTGTCTCTTTTTCATTCAACAAATCGATATATATGTGTGTATCCTTTGCCTATCCTTTGGCAATGCAAACAATGGTACTAGTAAATCATTTTCTTCTGCATCTTATTGAATTTGTAAAGGAATGTGTACAATGTTATACCTATAAAACACACATTAAGTAGTGTATTTCGAATTGTAAATGTTTTATACATTCATTTACAAATTATGTGTTTGTTGTATCTTGTACATTGAGCAGATTGATATATATGTCTGTTTCCTTTAACTATCCATTGAAAATGCAAACAATGGTACTGGTTAATCATTTTCTTCTGCATCTTTCATGACTGTGAAGGGTTTATAATTATTCGATGATTGAAAAATTATTATTGCTTGTTTATGAATTATATCATTCCTCTTACACTCATTTTCGTTGTGTGCTATTTGATTTTGTTGGGTCATGGTGCTATTCTTTTTCTCCCACATTGTCTGTCCACAGTGTGAGGTAAGAACAAACATCATTCTCCTTTTAAAGTGTATGTATGTATCGGCAAACCCATTTAGTATACACCATTTTTTGTGAAACCCCTTGCTTTGTTTTTTCAAATACTCATTTTTTTTGGGGTTATATTTATGTATGTATGTATGTATGCACATTGTACACATTCTTTTAAAAATTCAATAAAATGTAGAAGAACATGATTAACCAGTACCATTGTTTGCATTTTGAAAAGGATAGACATCTATATCAATATGCTCAAACAAATGTATGTATGTATGTATGTATGCACATACACATACACACATAAATACATATATATATGCATGCATGTATGTATCTATGCACATTCGTACACACATATTAATTTGTGTGTATGAATGTGCATACATACATACATACACACACATATATATATCATGAGACAGTCGACTTTACCAGGTGGTATTTAATCATTTAACCCCAAATAAATTCGTATTTGGAAAAACAAAGCAAGGGTTTTCACAAAAATGGTGTATACTAAATGGGTTTGTCGATTTATGGTTGTATTCACATGGGTTTTTTATAAAAAAGGTTGATCCAGACCATTAATCATTTTGTGCAGACATGTGCTCAAACCCACAAAATTCCCCTATCATTTCTGCAGACAAAATCATGATACAAACAGGGAGAGGAAATCATTTAACCCCAAAAAATCCCTGTGTAAAACACCGACATATATATATATATATATATATGTATGTATGTTATATATATATATGTATGTATGTATGTATGTGCATACATACATACATACATACACTTTGAAAGGAGAATGATGTTTGTTGTTACCTCACAGTATGGGCAGACATTTTTATATATACATACATGCATACACACATACATATATGTATACATATCTATATCTATATATATATATATATATATATGTATGTGCATGCATACATACATGCAATGTGGAAGAAAAAAATAGCACCATGACTCATCAAAAGCAAATAGCACACGGCGAAAATGCGTGTAAGAGGAATGATATATTTCATAAACAAGCAGTAATAATTTTTCAATCATCGAATAAACCCTTCACGGGTCATGAAAGATGCAGAAGAAAATGATTAACCAGTACCATTGTTTGCATTTTCAAAGGATAGTTAAAGGAAACAGACATATATATCAATCCGCTCAATGAACAAGAGACAACAGACACATAATTTGTAAATGAATGTATAAAACATTGCGCAGATTCATTTACAATTTGAAAGACACTGCTTAATGTGTGTTTTATAGGTATAACATTGTACACATTCCTTTACAAATTCAATAAGATGCAGAAGAAAATTATTTACCCGTACCATTGTTTGCATTGCCAAAGGATACACACATATATATCGATTTGCTGAATGAACAAGAGACACAGAATGTCACAAATGCTAGTCTGTTGTATTGGACATCCAAATGAAACGTATTCAAATGGTAGTCTGTTGTATTGGACAGCCAAAGGAAACATAGTAAACGATATAAAAGAATTGCTGCAAAACTTAGGAGAATTCGTTTTGCACATCTTGTAAAGACAACAAAAGAACCCTTCATTTACTTATAAAGTAAAGTAAGAAGACACTGCATAAATATAAATATAAATGTTAAATGCACAGTTGATGAAAGTAAGAAGACACTACATAAATATAAATATAAATGTTAAATGCACAGTTGATGAAGGTAAGAAGACACTGCATAAATATAAATATAAATGTTAAATGTACAGTTCATGAAAGTAAGAAGACACTGCATAAATATAAATGTTAAATGCACAGTTCATGAAAATAACTATAAGTAGAATGTATGAAGTACCAACCTGAAATTGTAGAGGAATGTGCAGAGGATGTCTGTCGATGCTCTGAATTCTGCAGAGACACTGGCTACTTTCCCCCTCTTATTTAGGAATTCAAATGTGGCAATTGGATGCATTCAATTTAGTTGTTGAGTTTGAAATTTGAATTTGTTTGAACATTTCAATTTGTACATGCCAGTTACGTAGGTTTTTAGAGATGATATGAGTGAATTTTGCATTATATTTGGATTTGATGTTTATTTGGGGAGCCTTACACCTGTATTTAATTGTGCAGGTACCTACAAGAAATGGAGCAAATACATATATCTGCCAGGGAGTGTGTGGAAGACTGTGCATTTGAAATCCCATAGAGTTAATAGGAGATTGTGATAATGTCATGTAAAACACCATTAAGTGTGCATGTGTAGTTGTAAATATAAAAAGTAATGAGGGATAAAATATTGCAAGTGGTGGTATTTGTAATAGTACATGTTTTAAATTAAATTGTAAATGAGCCTTTTTATGTGCAAGTTGACTTCATTTATAAATGAAAAAGCATGTTTAGCTGTCTATTATGATTGGTGAGTTACTCATCCTTTTATGAGCAACTATTGGTGTTGTAATTTTTTATTTGTCCAAATAAAGTTTTGTACTGGGTCAAAGTTAAATTTTTTTTGGGGGGTGGAGTGAGCACATAGGTGGCGATAACTGGGTCTTCTCCCCTAGTTCATTCACATCTCTCGAAGGGGACAAAAGGAAGACATAAACAGGCGTGGAAATAGAAGAAGACTCAACGAGTTGAAACAAAAGACTTATCCTCAATCTTCTTTGCAACATCACTTTCCCTCACCATTGCACATCGGTGACGCTTATGCTCACGCACAAGTTCCGACAAAGATGGGGACTAAGAACAAAAGCTTGAGAAGATGTCGGGGCAACTAGTGAACTTTTCTTTGCAACTATTATCGACGGAATTGGACGAACTCCAAAAGGAGGACAAGAGATGTTAGGGGTGCAAGAACCTTAGCCTCGACCACAATCACCTTTCCTCTTGCTTTTTGGGTAGGAGGAGGAACAAGAGGAACCCTCGAGGGTCAAGATGTTGGGGCTACACATGAAGGACCAATTGAAGAAGATTGCTTACCCTTACCATACATGTTAGGGCGAGGGATATCAAGAAGAATTGGAAGCTCAAAGACATGGGACATCGACTTTGACAACATAGGGGCCTTTCCTTTTCCTGTGCTAGGCATAGTCAAAGGAATAAAAGGCACCACTGGAGGTTGTGAGGTATTAGAAGAACAGGGAGGTCTACTCGAGGGAGCGTGCATGTCTGTAGCCCTCGATGAAGAAGGTCCAAAGGATGAAGCACAATGTTGCATAGGAGTAGAGTGAAAAGAAATTGCAGAGGAAGAAAGAGGTGGGACTGGATCATATACAAAGCCCATGCTCTTATACTTATAATATGCTTTATATAATAAATCAACACATGGTAATAGGGGTCCCACCGAAGCAAGCCAAAAATGGTCAAGAGAAAAACCCCCGCATGACACGAGTGGCTTATATCATTTGTCCTGGATAGTATCCACAGTACCATCATGAGGAAACTTCAGTCACTTGTGGACAACAAAAGTGACGTGCTCATGGAGACTAGCCAATAAATGCCTAGTTTCATTCTAAATAAGTCTGATATTGGTATCACAAAAATGTTGTAGAGATAGTCTTAGGTTCCACAAGGACTGACAGAGAAATGTATCCTAGAGGGGAAAGAGAAAGAACATGTCATGTGTATGAATGGTAGCCTTACACTTGTTATATCTTGCCCTGTGTAGGCCATAGATGAAGAGTGTCTCTTCTGATATAATATTGACTCTATTGGTAGGGTCAACCATAACGCCAGTGATGACATTACCATTGACCTAAGAAAAAATACAAAGAGGAGAATATTCTTCGTGATAAGGCAAGTCATTAGGCATAAAAGATATATCAGGAATCCTAACCTTCTGACTTGTAGGGGTGATCAGAGTGATGGATGCCATGTTCACATATGCAACATCATCAGATGGAGGAGAGGAAAATGTAGTGATAAAATTAGTAGAGTTAGACAGGAAAGGGTCTGTGTAAATTTACAATTGACTATTGGATTTAACAAAAAAATTGTTTGACTTCTGCTTCTTACTATGATCTCGGATGCTACCACTATCTATGTTGTCCTGAATCACATGTCTCAGGCACACACAATTTTTAGTGTCATGTCCAAGTACTTGATATCGGCAGAACTTAGAAGCATCATACCAATTAGGGTATGGCTTGTTGTTGGGGAGCGGTCTAATCTCCAAGAGGGTGATCAAATTATCTTTTAGTAACCTCTGAAGTACCCTTGAGTAAGAATTGGATAATTTAGTGAAAATCCAATTACGTTGTGATCCAAGTGTACTATTTTCAATTATCCGGAGGATGGTCACCACATTAGCTATTGCCTTGGTTTTCTTTGACCCCCAAGAAGAAGACACAAATCTAAAATTATCAGTACATGAGGATGAGACAAAAGCCCTATCCTGGGCTAACATCTGCTGATAATCTTGCAGCGCAGTACACAAATGAGAAAAATAAGGATATTTCATTAAGGACACTCATTCCCTTAATGCCGATTGAACACTTCCCATGAACATTATTTGAATGCCATGATCAAGTAGGGCATAGGGAATTTGTGAAGAGATAGATTGATAATGAGAAATAAAATCAGTTAACTTCTCATTAGGTTGCTGCTTACAATAGTCAAGATCAACAATAGTGACTTTGGAGCCAATGTTTGCATAAAAATGTTGCAATATGACTGATTTATGAGTTTATCAAAATAAAAGATAGAATTATCAAGCAATGAGAAAAATGATTCCAACATAGTCTCCTTAAGGGATCATGGGAACAATTTTGCTAACAAATGGTCTTGATGCAATAAATCACTACATAGAGCAGTGAAAGAATTAACATGTATCTGTGGATCTCCTTTACCATTGTACTTGTCAATTTTAGGTATCTCAATCCCTTGGGGGATATGAGCATTCAAGATGTTCAAAGTAAGAGGGCTGCAACAATAGTAAGGAGTGAGGGTGGATTACGTAGTAGTGCTAGTTAGATTAGCGAGCTATGATTGCATTTGACCATGTTTTGCTATAGGTGCTCAAAATGGGATTATATAGTGGGGAAGACAAATTAGCCATTACAGTAGAAGCTTGTATTGTGGGAGTTTGAAGCGCAAAACTAAGTGGAAGAGGGATATTATACCCTAAAGGATTCTAAGATACTTTAACTATGGGATTAGTAGGAGGCACAAAAGTAGGGTTTGTGTTATTAGTAGAGGACATAGGAGGTACAATAGGATTAGTATCTACCATGTGCACAAACACCTCGAGCATCAAATTATTCAACTAGGTGCCAGTGACATCTGATTGAGCATCATGAGGTCGAATCAAGACTAATGTGTACAAGGTACATGAGTCTCAACTATGTTTGTTAGTGCACAAAGCAACTCAAGGCCCTTACAATATGAGATGAGAAAGTCATTTAGATTATCAACAATAGTGGTAGCTTGAGTAAATAGTGTTTCCAAACTTGACAGTTGCCATTGCACCAACAGATCAACCTGTTAATGCCTGATACAACCGCTAGTGTTAATGAATCCACGAGAGGTGGTTAAGCCATATAACGAACCTGAGCACTACACTACACAACACAAGGAGACCAATGACACACACCATGCAACAATCCCCCCAATGCAAGAAAGGGGTTCAAATCCATGACCTAAGCTTTGATACCAATTGTTGCACAAAAGATTGCCATTGCACCAAAAGATCAACTTGTTAATGCTCGATACAACTGCTAGAGTTGATGAATCCATGAGAGGTGGTTAAGCCATGTCACAAACCCAAGCATTGTGTTGCACAACACAAGGAGACCAAGGGTGCACACCTTGCAACAAATAGATTGTTGTGGGGTGATCCCACAATAGTGGGTTACACTTTTTGGCCAAACTTGACATTGAAATGAACATTTTGAACTAAATCTTCACTTTCAAACATCTATAGCTGCTAAACTATGAGGAACTTGAAGAAAATGCAAACTAGTGATTTGTGACATTTTGTCCATATATTCTAAATATATATTTTTGAAATTTTTGGAATCAAATTGTATATTTTTTCCATCTCCTTCGATAACTAGTTTTTAATGGTGAACACCATTTTTAAAGGGTGATGTGTACTATAAACCACATAACTTTTTTTCTATGAAGGATACAATTCTATTTTTTTTGAATTTAGATTTGTAGTACGATATCTAGAGGATGCATTTGGTTTCATAATGTTTTATTGAATATTTTTTTAATTAAGTTTTGAAGTCGAACCAATTACAATTTAGACATAGGTGTACTATTAGGAGCATAACTTTTTTGTATGTATCGGAAATCAATTTTTTGTTATTGGATCAAGGACATCAATACCAATAGGATAGATATTTTTTGGAATTTTCTTTTGGTAATCTACTATTTTTCCACATGTGCAGAATAGAGAGCTTGATTTTTGGTGAAAATCTATGTTTACTTAAACAAAAATATATATAATAAAACCAAAATATATTAAAACTATACTTGATGGAGAGCTCATTTCGAGGACTATAATCTTGCAGCTGGGTTTGTCAAGTTGATTCCATTTTGATATTCAACTTGTGCCTCAAAAACCAAAAATTTGCATAAAATTGCAGATAGAGGGGGGCAAGGGCAAAAAAGAGGGTGTTCATTCGAACTCCCCTTCTAATGAAGGGGGGTTCGAATGAACACCCCCTATATGGTGCAAGTGGGTGCTCATTAGAAGGGGGTGGATGTCATGCATGTTTGAACGAAGCCCCTTAATTTGAAAGGGTACCTTTGTTCAAATCCATTTTAAATTGTTTAATGGGCATTTCTAACTTTTCTTTGTGCAAAAAATTGTAACCCACTATAGTGGGTTCACCTCGCGGTTAAGGAAATATTCAATGTTTCAGGTTATCCTCCAAAGACTAAACTTGCTCAAGGGGGACCCTAAGATCAGTTTCATAATCTATAGAAGGAGGAGACCCCAAAGGAAAATTTGGTTGAGAATTTAAAGGAGAATAAGTCCTAAATATTGGCTAGGAGCCAAAAGGATCAAAATTTTCGAAAAACATCAAACCAAGTCTAGTAGGACTATATCAATTTGGAGGTATGGTAGCTCTCAAGCTTCTTCTAACTACATATCCAAAAGTAGCAGACTAGGTTGTGAAGCTCATTGAAGAGTATTCAAAATGCATAACCTTACTAACTTTAGGTAATGAGAGAAGAGAATGTGAGAGAAGAAAAAGGCTTTGAAATTTTAAATGTTGTTGTGAAGAAAGATTTTGCAAAAGGTGAGTTTCACAATGGGTTCACCAAAATGTAGAGTATGAAAAGTGAATCGAATCCTTCGAGGATCCAAGTTTCAACCCTCCACTCAAGTAAGCCTTCAAGTAACTATGACTTTCAAGTTTACCTATTAATTAATTAAATATATGTTTTAATAAGGTACACAAATTAACTAAACCCCTTTATACTTCATAAACCGAAAGTGCAGGGTACAAAGGTTTTCTAAACAACTTGACAAGCTCTATGTCCAAGACTAACACACACTGCACAAGTGTCTTGTACGTATAGAAAATAGAAATTGTCACAGGAAAACACAAAATATCTTGCACAAAGTTCTAGATGTGAAAGGGGTATGCAATACAATTACACATCAAATATAAAATGACATAAATGGAAATACTAAAGAAATTTAAATGAAAAATAACAAGCAAGAGTTTAATACATCACCAAAGATATCCGGTGAAATCAAATCTTTCTCCAAGCAACTCTTCCACCCGTGCCTACACACATAAGACCAAAGAGAAGGGTTGGGTGGTTGTATATGAGTTTGCTTTAGTCAAACACCCGTATTGGTGTTTCCACCTCCATAGATAGCCTTAGAAAATATAATAAGAAATAGACATAAAATGATAGAAAAAACAATATGCTAACAAAATAGAGATAATATGCTCAATGAGAAATCTTGAAGAGTTATCATTCCCAAAAATAGAAGCAAAGTGGCTTGCTGGCACAATGAAGAACCAACAAGAGTCTCCAAGATGGTAGTGACTTCTTCGATTGAAAGCAATGGAGTTTACTTTGAAAGTTGTGGAAGAGTTCTTTGAAAGATATGAGTAAAAAGAGAGATGAAGAATGTTGTGAATGCTCCAAAAGTGTTGTAGAATGCTAAAGAATGAGAGAAGAGAGAGTTGTGTGTGTAATTTCAAAATGTCAAGAATCTAGACCAAGAAGGAAGACCCTCTTGGTCCAAATAGTTTGCTCAAGTGATTCTTGATGAGGGTAGGTTGGCAATGTAACGTCCCAACGTCCAACTTAGTCACGGATTTTTGTAGGACAAGAGTGCAACACACAAACATCTATGTGGCACACACCAGTTCATGAGAAAATCAGCCTTAACCGTTGCATAGCCGAACATGGTAGATGTTAAAAGATGGTTTAGGTTGAAAAAAATTATAATTATCTTAATTGGAACTAAAGGGGAAGGTGTATGTAATGTGAAATTGCATAGGATGCAATTTACAACATTACACGTCCATATTATGTATGAAAACATTTTGAAGGTGGGTAGTCTAAATGAGTTATTTGAAGAGGCAAGACTTCACAAAATGACTAGTTTCTTGATCAAAACTCATAGTAGAAGAGTTGACATCAAAAATAACTTGAAAATGTATTAAGAATGTGGCTTTTGATCTCTTATACTACTTGATCTTATGAACGTCATTAAAATTCTTTCATTTCAGAACTTCACACTTAATTATAGTGTTTTATTTTCTTTATTTACAAATGCTAACAATACTAATTTCTTCTTCGTGAAGGCAAAGACCTATCAATAACATAGGCCTTATTAGTAATCAAGATTTATGGATAAAACTATGTGCAATTTTTCTTCATCAACATTTCGAATCATATTCCATGATCCATCATCAAAATGATTAATAAATAGACTTTATTGTTGAAATGCCATGACAACTAAAAGGGAAAGGAAAGTACAACTTCCCTCTACCTCACTTGGCTCCATACTTATGTACCTCTATAAGAGATTTCCTTACCTCGCTGCTTTTTAAGAACACATTCCATTGTTGGGCGCACACCTATACAAGGCATGGAAACTCCTTGCTCTTATTCCTGTCAGGCCTTTGCAGAGGTGCGCGTCCAAACTTTCCTTGGTGATTCTTGGAAACTTGTAATATCCCTGATTCCCTGTAGTGTGCATGTAGACTAGGAATCGCTTTTCAGAAATTCGCCTCTTTTGTTACCTGCACACACTTGTAAGTCATGATTTCCTTACTTTTTTTTAAATTGAAACTTCTTTGTGAGGCACACACCGAACTCAAACCCTAGGCAATACACCTGTATTTGTTGAACACATCTTTTAAAACAAATTCTTTGGTCCATGAGGCATGCGCTCATACACCAAGTGCATACCTGTAATTAGGGCACAGAAAAACTTTGCATTTAATCTTCATGCTCGCACGCTTGTCTACTTCCCTGTGTTTCTCTGCACAATTTCAAACTCGTTCTGTCATTGCCCTCATTTATCTGTGTGCAGCCCTGAATAACTGCAACTAGAAACTTGAAATAACTCTTTTTGTATGCCCTATCTTGCCTCTGCATCTACACATTCTCAGGATTTTGATTGCTGTTTTTCTCTTGCGCACGTATTCTTCCATGTGTTTTTGTTTTTGGAAACTTTGACACATAATATATCGGTTCGCGACTGTTTCTAAGCTCATTTTAATGTTCTAAGCCGCCATTTTATTTCTTGAGCACGCGTGACTGTAAATCATTTTTTGACCTTGCAAATTATGTTTTCTTTTACGGCGTGCATCCTCTCATTGATAAAGAAATTTTAATTTCTAACTAAAAGTTTTCTTCTTCATTCAAAAATTGTCGATGTGATTTAGGGAACTCCTCTTTAGAGATGACTACAAATCATTCATAGCTTGATATTAGTGTCCTTCATTTTAGCTTTCTAAAAGCACTTAAAGCTCTTTCTATTGGCTCTAGAAACAAAAAGTAAAGCCTAGCCTTTGTGTGGCTATTGTTACTCTTGTTCTTTGGTGTGTTCTATTTGTACTAGTTAGTCAAATCTAAGTAATGAATTGTGCAACCATGTTTGGTGTGTTGTATCATTGGTCATGTTGATGAATTTTCTTGAGTTACTCTTTATTTTTTATTTTTTAAACATTATGTAAAAAATATGATTGCTATTGTCAAAAAATTTAGAGTCTTATATAATTTGTTTATTTGGCAGACTATTAGCTCTTGTACCTTGTTACATTTTCTATATTTTAATGATGTTGTTGAATTCAAATAATTAAGTCTTAGACCCATTCATTATCTAAACTTGATATAAATATTTGATGTGGATTATTTTGCATTATCAATTCGGTTTGAGAACTATCCGATTTGGTTAAGAATTGGATGCGATCTTTTGTGATTGAAATTATTTATAGGAGACATCATATAATGAGTGAATTCAGTTGAATAAGAGATAATAAATGATGTTGTATTTAACATTAGTCCAATGAATTTACAAATGTTTTTGGTATATTTTGATGACGATACTACCTACAAGTGGGATTACCTGATCTTTGAGGAGTTTTCAAAGTAGCTCAAACTATTGACAATCAATCATATGCAAATATGGATGAAGGTAACTCTAACTAACTAAAAGTGAACCTTTGGTGACTAGAGGAGTTAAGTTATACGTGTTTAATATCTTGTTGAATAATGATCTTAAATACTAACAAATTGTTCAAAGATAAATTGGTAGAAAAAAATGTCGAATCTAACTTTCATGATTTCATTCTTCTCGAAGGTAGGTTTAAATTACGATGGTAAACAAGAAGGATATTAGTTGTGTGAATCATAATCGATTAAATTGTGAAAATTATCACTGTAAAATTAGTAAAAATGTGATTAATTATGATGTGCTAACTATATATATTGGACAAATCAATGTGGTTGGTGCCAATGGGGGAAGGAAGAATCATCAAAACCTTGATCAAGATACTTCACTTATTGAAAATTAAAGTTGTGTTTTGATATTCCAAAGAAAGTTAAATGTTATGGTTTTATTACATGTATAAGTTATTTTTTGAGTCAATTATAGTTTTTCTTTTGTTTAGTTATTTGATTTGAAAATTATGTTTTAGGATGTGTTAGTGGGGTTGGAAATAAAAGCTCTCTTGATTTTTGGTTAAAATTCATATACAAATTTTATTTCATTTAAAAAATGTTATAAAGTGTCAAATTTTATCTTATTTTAGTGGTTTTCAAGACCTTAAGTATGTACTAAAGGGTTAGACACATTTTGGAGTTCTCATCCTATCTTATAATTGAGTTTTGAACCCTTTTTATTGTTTTTTAATGGGTGATGTGTCATCACTCTATTTCATCCTCCAAGTTATAAATAAGGTTTGTTAGCCTCCCATGACTAACCCCTTAGTGTAGACACATGAAGGCTTCTCTTGAAAGTAAATCTTTTAGATGGAGACACTTGGAAGTTGCCCAAGGGGCTAGGTGTCAACATGATTAGCTCTCACATGTGTGAGCACACGAGATAGGATTAGCCATGATATATGATGTGGAGGTGATAAATGTCACCTTCACAAATTTAAGGATGAAGATATTAGTTTTTTATTTATTCCCTTTGTGTAAATCTGAAGGGGCTTCTTGGTTAGTTTTCTCATTCTTCACTTGTTCATATTTTTTAAATTGTGTTTTGGTTGTGAGAAGAGAGACAAGGGTTTGATCAAATATGTTAAGAGGATTGCAAAGAGTTGAAGATCAAGATGAGTATGATATGAAGAAAGAAGAAAGTTTCATCCATACAACAAATATAGTAAGATAAATCCTCCCAACTCCATTCTACCATTTGTTTTGATATTTTGTAAAAAAATTATATGTAAAATCTTCTTTGTTGGAAATGAATTGTGGAATGGTAGATTCATTGCATTTAGTGTATTATTCTTTGAGATAATTTATCTTGGGTTATTTGAGATCCTTGGGGTGTTGAGTGAGTTTCATGGATATATGAGATTATTGTTCATAGTTTGTGTATAGGTTTTATCTCTTGTGTGTTGGGTTTTGGATGATTCTCCCTACTTTGGGGATGGCTAGAGCCTTGTAATGGCTTAATGATGTCAAGATTGGTTGGATGGAGAGATTTTCTCCTTCAGTTGACATATCACCATTGGAGCCTTGTAATCTTGTTCTTGAAGATGAATATTAAAGTTTCATCTCCTTGGAATATCTTGTTATAAAATGAAAGCTCAAAAAAATATTGTAGTTTATTTTGTTGAGGAAGAAGGAATAATGTAATAGTTGATTTTTTTGTACTAAGGAAAAAAAATTTCTCTTTGCAAAGCATTTATGCAATAGATGAAATGGTTGTATTGTCCTTATTTTGGAGAACTAATTATTGAAGTGGGAAAATTAATGTGAAATGTGTTATAGCCTTCTAAATATTGTATAGAAAATAGAGTTAAGGATTTGGGAAACCTTCTCATTGGAAAAAAAGTGAAGCTATAATTATTTACCAAGCTTGCAATAAAGGGGGAGAAATAATAATAAACATGTGTGAGTGAAAGGTTTAAGTCTCCTAAATTAGTTTGATAAACTAAAAATTGTCCAAGTTATCTACATAACTCCACAATTTTATTAAAAATAATAGATGAAAAATCATAGTTGTTTTCTTATAAACACCTATATCTTAAAATAAATATTCATCCAATAAAAACTAATTTCCTTTTATTAATATATTTATCTGTTGATATTCAATTATATAAACCTAGAAAACTTATAAATAAAGGTGAGTATATCCTATATATATATAATGTTAAAGAAAAAAATAAATGAATGAAAATTTGAGAGCCCTTTTTGTGCTTGACCCAAGGTGCGGCCTTAAGGCCAATGACTAGGGGGTGGAGCCCTCATAGGGGTGCAACCCACTATGGGTGTCATGACACTCGCAAGGGGGGGAAACCCATGTGGATAGGGCCACCACCCCTCTATCTTTACACATTACATTTTAAAAAATCAACTAAGTGTAGTGTAGGAAAATGTACACCCTTGCATTTTCACACTTGTTTGGGCTCGCCTTGCTTTATTTATCCTTATTTATGTCTTAATTGATCCTATTTTGCATCCACAAGCCTAATAAATTGTATCTTTTTATGGCTAATCTCGACAAACATCAAAGGATAAGTGATAATTTAATGATTTTGGTTGTGTGTCCTTGATATTTGGACCAGGACTAAGATGCCACCTAGGGTGTCTTTGTCCTCAAAGGTCCTGGGACCCTCATTTTAAAAGCACCTTAAAGGGGACCCTTTTTAGAGTTTGTGCCTTGAATTTCAAGCCTTGGGACTAAGACACCACCTAGGGCGTCTTTGTCCTCAAAGGTCTTGGGACCCTCATTTTAAAAGCACCTTAAATTTTTGGAGTTTGTGCCTTGAGTTTCAAGCCTTGGGACTAAGACACCACCTAGGGCGTCTTAGTCGTGGTGTCTTAGTCCCCCCCAAGTTATTTTCTGGATTTAATTTCAAATCTTGGCAGGATTCAACCTCCTTTAATTAATAAATTCATATGCCGACTTGTGTAATTTCGGGATATTAAGCATGGATAAGTATAAATATAAGGTTATTTCTCTCATTTTACCACCAAGCATTCAAGTATTCATCCTTATAGCATAATTGAGTTCACAAGAGCATTCAAGAGCAATTCATCAAGCATTTGGAGCCATCATCAAGATTCAAGCATCATGTCAAAGATATTCTTGCATCATGTGTGTTTTTGAGCTAACATTTGTGATGAAGGATTTTGATCCAAGCAAACAATTCAAGTCAAGATCTATCAAGCATTCCTTTGAGTCAAGATCTACATTCCAACTAGCCACTTCACACAAGTTTGTAGATTTCATAACAAGCGTTTGGCGAGTTGCAACATAGCACTTTGTTCATTCATCATTTCCCTTCATTATTTCATTTCATTCCAAGGTTTAATTACCAACAAGGGGTTTGACCAAGGAAAACCCTCATTTACTAACAATCAACAAGTTTTTCCTCTCTTGCGTGTTTATGTTTGCAAATTTAGGTTGAAGATAATTTGAAGTGCAAAGTTGTAAAGTTGTCATCTTCATGGAAAGTCACCTACAAATTAGATTTAGAGGTTTCAGGACTTGAGATCTGAGAAGAAGGAAGTGTAGACATTAAACCTTAGGATCATATTTCAAAGTTGTAGAAATTCAGATCGGAACTAAGTCGGTAGTAAGGGCGTCTTAGTCCTCCAAGTGGTATTTTGCAAAGATTCTTTGATATTTGTTCTGACATCTAAAGATTTTGCATCTACCCCAAAAATAGCAATGGGACTAAGACAATAGTAAGGGCGTCTTAGTCCTCCCTAGCATATTTTGACAATATTTTTGCATTTCCAGAATCCTATCACATTTCCAAACTTGCCAGGTACATATATCCTAACTCGGTGTTGTTTAATTTTGTCATTTGCACTCATTATTTGGCTTGCATTACTAGGTTTTGTGAGTTGAATGTTAAGTTGTCTTTTCCAAGCTTTTGTTTAGTGGTGAACCCTTCAAGTCTTAAGGAACCTCCCTAGGTCTCCCTTGTTGAGAAAATGACTCACCTTTGTGTTGATAGTCAATCCACTTTTGGGATCCTAGGGCATCCTTGATGATTGGTTGGAGAAAAGTGATGTTCTATGATGTAAATCATAAAGCATCCATTCTCCAATTAATCATTTTGGTGAATTTGACATTTTGGACATTCATTTTCTAATTTGGAGTTCACCAAGGTCCTAGATCTAGGTTACATTCATTCTTGCATTGCATCTTGCATTAGTGAAAGTACATGTAGGGTTTCTCACATTTGCATTAGTGAAAGTGCATATAGGTTGCATTTTTTCTTTCTTGCATCACCTTATCTCATTGAAAAATTGAAAAGTACATTGTCAATTATCCTAATTGCATTTAGGAACATAGTTGTTACATTCAAAAATTGAAAAAAATGCATTCAATTGCTTGTCATAAGTCACTTTTTCTCCCATTCATTTGCATAGTTTTTTATTTCTAAAAATCAGGTCCCTGGGTAGGCAACCCAAAAACACTATCAACAATCCAAATTTTGCTGTTTTTCTGAAAAAAGCCCCTACTGGGACTAAAACACCCTTACTGGCGTCTTAGTCCCTCTGTGATTTTTCCACTTCATAATTCTATCTAGATTACTTTCTTTCTGTTCCACTTTTTGGAACCTCAAAATTCCTTCAGTAGGACCAAGATGCCCTTGCTAGAATCTTAGTCCTTGTTGAGTTTGAAGCTATAGTTTTCAGGGTGTAAATATGCTTTTCTATGCTTCTGTTTGCTACTTTTAGTTTTTTGTTACAGTTTGCATAATTACTGTTATTCCAATTTCTTTCTTTTCAAGTGTATTTTGAAATCATTTCAATTACAAGCATCATTAGGTCTGAAAATGCTCACATTTTTGAAACTTTGCATAATATGGATAAAATTACTTTTCACTTTTGCGTATAAAATGTTTACATTCATAAAACTTTGCATGAGTTTGATAAAAGTGCTTTTCACTTTTGGATATACATTGTTTGCATTCTTAAAGTTTTGCATACATTGGATAAAGTATTATGCATCTTTGGATATACATTGTTTACATTAGTAAAGGATTGCATGAGATGGTTAAAATTTCTTTTCATTTTTGGTCAAACATTAATGTTAGTACCTTACCTTTCTAAGCACGCTAAGAAAAAGTTCATATCCCCTACCTATGAGAGTGTTTTAGTGAAAGAAAATACAACCTTGGACAATCCTAATGATCATATTCATTCTTCTCCTATTATCTCTCCTATTTGTGAAGAAGATATTTTGGTGTTAGAAGAACCAATCAATGAGAGTTTTGAGTGTCCTAGTTGTTTTTTCCTCCTTCTACCTCTCTTAGTGGACAAGACATTGATAACCCTCTTTATGATCCTTCCCCTACCTATCCTATTTTGGAAGACATTAGGGAACAAAGGAATGAAACCATCAATGATCATGAAAATCATACTTGTTCTTCTCCTAGTATCTCTCATAGCTATGAAGAAGATACTTTGATGATAGAAAATACAACCAATGAAAGTCATGAGGAAAATATTCTTGAACAAGATAATACCATCATTGAAAAGTAAGACAATTCAACCATTTATGAGACCCCTACTTGCGATGAAGTCATTTTGGAAGAACCAATCCTTGAATGTCAAGAACATTTGGTTTGTAGTTCTCCTAAACACTCTCCTCCTAGTGAAGATATCACAGTGGAAGAAAATGAGAACATTGACAACAATAATTCCTTAGATGAAGAAGATGAAGTGATATTAGAATCCCCTTCACTAAGAGATCATGAAAATAGCTATAAGTATCTTAAGGTTATGCACATTAGATACCCCTTGAAGTACTCTCCTGAGCCTAAGCTTATCATTTATCCACCCTCTCAAAAACCACAAACTCAAAACAAACCCGTCCTTACCCTCGAACCACCTAAGAATTTTTTTTTTGTAGTAGTCGAGTCATAATATCGTTGCTCATACATATAAAACTAGAAACAATCCACAACCAAGACTAACACCTTCAACATCCCTCCCATTTCCTAATCCTATCTTGCCTGGTGCTCCTCGTTTACCATCACGTAATGGAAAGGAGTATGATCTTGTTAAACAACTTAAGAATACTCCCACTAAGATTTCCTTATGGGATCTTATTCAAACCTCACCTAGTTACCACACCATGCTTCAAAAAATTTGCAGCAAGTTGTGGTCCCCCCTACTGCAAATCCAACTGATGTAGCAACTATCATTTAGGGCATCAATGCGGTTAACATCAATATTACATTTCACCAAAATGAGTTACCCCCCTTAGAAGCGAGAAAGAAAAATAAAGCATTCATGATAATAGTTATCCGCAAGATGGTAGGGATTAAGCATACGCTTGTTGATAATGGATCAAATCTTAATGTGTGTAGTGTAACTCTTGGATAAACTTTGCATAGACAAGTCACAAATTCAACCCGATTCCTTATCAATTCGAGGATTTGACAACATAGGAAAGCAATCGCTTGGAGTGATCACTTTACCTATTACAGTTGGAAAGGCTACCTTACAAAATCCTATTCATGTTATGCCTCATGAGCTTTCGTATAACCTTCTTTTAGGAAGACCACAGATTCATGGAATGCATGTTATGCCTTCAACTCTTCATCGCATAATGAAGTATGTTTACAATAATAAGCTGTACAAAGTGGAAATTGATCCTGAGCCTGAAAATTGCTTACAAGTATAAAAAGGAACACCAAGTCCTTTCAAAACATTAATTCCAACCTCGAAGATAAAACCCCTAACAACTACACAACAAGCGATTGAAAAAACATCGAAATTGTTGTAAGATGATTGGGGTTTGTTGGATTTCACACCTTCGTTCTTGGGAGAATACAACATCAAAAACATTAGTGAAGAACAAAAAGGGAAAACAATAATGTCAACACACCAAGAGCTTACACAAGGTGAATCTTCAACATGCAACAATAACACAACTGATTTTGACACAAACAATTATGAGCTACCACCAAATCCGAAAGAGATGAAGAAGCTCTACGGAAAAGGTTATGAGATTATAAAACAACTAGGCTATAGTGGAAAAGGATGTGGCACAAATGAACAAGGTATCCGTGTACCTATAGAGCCTCACACGCAAGAAAAAACTAGTGGTCTTGGTTATTGTCCTTTGAAAGACATAAACAAGCCTTCACTCAATATCAACACTATTACAAAAGTTTCCTCTAAGACAACTTTAACATTAGTGCATCCTAAATTGATAGACACTAACGGTCTTGATTGTTATCATTTGAAAGAAATAGATAGATCCTCACTTAACATCAATTTCATCACGCAAAACACTAATGGTTTGAATTCAACAGATTTTACTCCTTCCTTTAAAGAAGAGAACAAAATCTCGAAATCTAAAGAGTCTTATGTAAGTATGAAATCTTGTACTAAGAAAGAGATCTTTTTTGCAAAAAAAATTAACATCTACTTTTGATCAAGAAAGTATCTTGTTGAGACTCCTCAAAGATAATTTGATATCCCTCCCTCCAAGAACACGAAAGAAATTTTACTACAAGAATTCATTATGTGCATATCATAGAGTTAACGGTCATGCTACTAATGAGTGTAAGGATTTAAGTTCAACATCTTAAGGAGTTTGGTGCTCTTCCTTGTGTTGAAACACCTGATTCCTCTAATTGATACCGATTTTTACACAAGCATGTTTCTGATCAATCATTTTGGCTCACCCTTGTTCCGCACTAATTGGGGGCAAGGGGTTAGGTAGCCTTCTCCTCGTATGCCACTTTTCGTTGTCTCTTCTGGATAGTTGACCGCCTTCCATGTATATGTACGAGAAAGCTTGGGATGTGGATGGCATGCCTTAATTTGGCTTGCATGTGATGTACTGAGTTATGCATTTCAGGGGCAAACCCTTCCCTTCTCATGACATAGCTTATTGGAAACATATGACTTGACATAGGAGTCTCTGAATAAGCTCTCATGTCGTCTTCTACTTTAAAGCAATTGTTCACAACTATGATGTTAGCAACCATTTTAAAGTGGGGGATTTTCTTTCTTCTTTCAATGTGTTCCTTTCTTGGTGGTGTCACTGGGTTTGATTTCCTCCGAGAGTGTGATATTTCTTTGACTTGTCCTCTCTTGGAAGCATTAAGCACAATGTTCCCTAAGATGAGACCTTGCATGAACTAAGAAAAATCCCTTCGAACATCCCTCTTTCTTGTTGCTTTGCATTTTTGTACCTTATTAAAGTCATGGAGGTATGGCTTTGATATGGTTTCTTGGGGCTCACCTAGTGAACAAATAGCTTCACTAGCCCTTGTGAGCATGCATTTTTTTCCTTATCATAGTCATGGGGGTATGACTTTGATATGGATCTCTTGGGGCTCACCTAGTGGACAACTAGCTTCACTAGCCCTTGTGAGCATGCACTCTGTTTGCATAGTGGACAACACGTTCCACTTGTAAACCTTTTTGGACAAACAACCTAGACCTGGTCCACATCGCGTTGGATGGCTAGTTGAAGCTTGATCCATTGCATTTTTTTTTTCTTTTTCCTTTTTCTATCTTTGATGGTGTATGATTGCAATATGGTTATGGTTTCATATATCATCTTGATCCATTGCATTTTTTTTTTCTTTTTCCTTTTTCTATCTTTGATGGTGTATGATTGCAATATGGTTATGGTTTCATATATCATCCGCAAGTGTGTTCATTTGTGCCTATGTTGGTTTGTCATAGGATCTTGATCCTAGGGGCTTGACCACCTTCTTGGTTATTATCATCCTATCTTACTAGCATTTGTACATTTGAACCCCTCTTGGTTGCGTGGTTGGTTACTTTAGTGTGAGTTTGAAGCAAGTTCATCCTCTCACTAAAGTGGGGACTAAATGTAGTGTAGGAAAATGCATACCCTTGCATTTTCACACTTGTTTGGGCCCACCTTGCTTTATTTACCCTTATTTATGTCTTAATTGGTCCTATTTTGAATTCACAAGCCAAATAAATTATATCTTTTTATGGCTAATCCCGAAAAACATCAAAGGATAAATGATAATTTAATGATTTTGGTTGTGTCCTTGATTTTTGGACACAGACTAAGATGCCACCTAGGGAATCTTTGTCCTCCAAAGGTCTTGGGACCCTCTTTTTAAAAGCACCTTAAAGGGGACCCTTTTTGGATTTTATGCCTCGAGTTTCAAGCCTCGGGACTAAGATGCCACCTAGGGCGTCTTAGTCCCCCTCAAATTATTTTTAAGATTTAATTTCAAATCTTGGTAGGATTTAGCCTCATTTAATTAGCGAATTCATATGTCGGCTTGTTGTGGTGTAATTTCAAGATATTAAGCATGGATAAGTATAAATACAAGGTTCTTTCTCTTATTTTATCACCAAGCATTCAAGTATTCATCCTTATAGCGTAATTGAGTTCACAAGAGCATTCAAGAGAAATTCATAAAGAATTTGGAGCCATCATCAAGATTCAAGCATCATGTCAAAGATATTCTTGCATCATGTGTGTTTTTGAGCTAACATTTGTGATGTAGGATTTTGATCCAAGCAAGCAATTCAAGTCAAGATCTATCAAGCATTCCTTTGATTCAAGATCTACATTCTAGCTAGCCACTTCACACAAGTTTGCAAATTTCATAACAAGGGTTTGTGAGTTTCAACATAGCACTTTTTTCATTCATCATTTCCCTTCATTATTTTATTTCCTTCCAAGGTTTAATTACCAACAAGGGGTTTGACCAAGGAAAACCCCATTTACTAACAATCAACAAGTTTTTCCTCTCTTGCGTGTTTATGTTTGTAGATTTAGGTTGAAGATCATTTGAAGTACAAAGTTGTAAAGTTGCATTGCAAAGTTGTCATCTTCATGGAAATTCACCTACAGATCAGATCTGGAAGTTTCGGGACTTGAGATTTGAGAAGGAAGTGCAAACATTGAACCTCAAGATCACATTTGAAGTTGTAGAAATTCAAATTGGGACTAGTTCGGTAGTAAGGGCGTCTTAGTCCTCCAAGTGGTATTTTGCAAAGATTCTTTGAGATCGTGTTCCGACATTCGAAGATTATGCATCTACCCCCAAAAACAACAGCGAAACTAAGACAACAGTAAGGGCGTCTTAGTCCTCCCTAGCATATTTTGAAAGCATTTTTGCATTTCTAGAATCTTTATCACATTTCTAAATTTCCAAGGTACATATATCCTAACTTGGTGTTGCTTAATTTTGTCATTTGCACTCATTATTTGGCTTGAATTACTAGGTTTTGTGAGTTGAATGTTAAGTTGTCTTTTCCAAGATTTTGCTTGGTGGTGAACCCTTCAAAGCCTAAGGAACCTCCCTAGGTCTCCCTTGTTGAGAATTTACTCACCTTTGTGTTGATAGTCAATCCAATTTTGGGATCCTAGGGCATCCTTGAATGATTAGTTGGAGAAAAGTGATGTTCTATGACCTAAATCATAAAGCATCCATTCCCCAACTAATCACTAAGACTTGTATGTATTAGCCTCCTCTCTATGGAAATTGGTGATAACTTGCAAAATATATCAATGATATATATAGGGTGTATATGGTCATCTATTTCAACATGTAAGAAAATATATATGTATAATTATTTCAACAAAAAAAAAAACCTCAAGTCTTATTCAAATTTCTCCAACAACTTTTTAAAAAATGTATTTATAAGAGTAAGTGTAACCACAAACAAAATATATTCATAGAAATATTTTTTATGTAATTGGTATAAACATTCTCTTATTGGTTTTCTCAGAATGCTTGTAGATGCATGGACTTCTTTCTCCCATCCTCACAAAAAAAAATGATAGGAGAAAATGTTAAGAAAACTAATTTAATGAGATACTCTTATAGGATCAGGGTTCCACCTTGAGCTGCCTAAATCCAATGGTTAATACTAATTCCATCCAATGACTAATAATTCATGCACACTCCATTAGAAATTTTAACTTAATAATTTAAAGTTGTTTAAATGAAATCTAATTTAATGACAATTTGACCCATTGCGGGGAGGGACAATGTGACTAGGATCCCTCAACTTAACTCATAACTTAAGGGTTAATGTAATTATATATAAAATTGAAAATAAGTTCTATTTATTTGTTGTGTGAGACTCTATAAATGTAAAAAATACTCTTCTATATTGACAACAAGAAATATAATAAATTTTCACAAGGTAGTCTCTACCCTCCATTTCAATTATTGTGAAAACTAATTAATTTATGTTAGTTGGGAGTAACCTTAACAAGGTCAACCATACTAATATTCCAAGTGGGTTTATAATTAAGTGATTATCCTTAAATAAATTAAAGCTTGTGTTCCTTATTTAATTATACATCTTAGGGCTTGATCTTAATTAATGGAATAAGTGAAGGGTTTTACTAAAATATATTTTGAAACTAGAGTAGTTAGCTAATTAAAAGTACAAAAATTTGATTGAATAACTAATTGGGTATTATAAGTAATTAAATGAACACAAGTGATGAAATACACACTTATATTGATGGGGGGTGAATCGGTATAAGTCAATATTTTATCTATATTTAAACTTTAATGATCACAATGAAGCAATCACAAAATCCACACACATAAGAGACACATGATTTTATGTGGAAACCTTTGTGAGATAAAACCACAAAAAATATTGCTTGTATAAAACCTTCTTACAAATTTCGTAGGCATCAAACCACAGGAGACACCAATCCCCACCATTGAGCACCAACCCAACAAGAGACACTAATCTTCTTTAATGAGAGTCACCAACATCTTGATCTCCTCAGTTAGTAGGCACTGACCTCCAAATGAATAGTATGATAATTATTTGACACATCTTCTTGGATCAACTCTAATTCTCCCCCACAAATATGCTCTAAAAATGCTTCTCTAAATTTGCTAATAATTTTCAATACTTTCTGCTCATATATCTGTAATAATTCACATTAAGATCTTATCATAAATCTACAATAATTCACCTTAAGATCTTATCATAAATCTACAATAATTTGCCTTAAGATCTAATCATAAATATGCAATAATTTACTTTAAGATATGCTCATAAATATACTTTAAAGTAGGAATGATATTCAATAATGTTTTTCTTTCAAAAACTCCTTTCAACCTCTCCAAATATCTTCACCAAAGAGGGAAATTTCATGAAACAACATGCCTTTTCAAAATGATGCAACTTTCCATTTTAAACACAACTCACCATCTTCAAATTTGGGCACCTAGATAGGGCCAACCCAACAACAAACATTAAATTTAACTTATTTTTTTAAATCCCCAAAATGGGGTGCCAACATGAGGAGGGTTGGACAAGACACTTATAAAACACCATCGAACCGCCTTTGACATCAATGACAATATTTTCCAACAATATCCCCCTTTGTCATTGAAGGAAACCCTATAAAGAAACAATCTTGGAATGCAACAAGACCATACTTCTCCCCTTGACTGAAATGCTCCCCCATACTGTACTCCCCTTTGACATCAATGGAAAAGGCTCCTCAGGGTTGAAAGATAAGACAATGAATAACTCCCCCTTAACACATGCTGCTTTTGAAGAACTTAGTGACTGGATGAGAGTGATATCACTCCCAATTTATCCCTTAGGTACTCAAAAGTCTCTTTTGGAAGTGGCTTTTTGAAAATGTCTACAATCTATTCTTTTGTAGCAACATACTCCCATACTCCAACTTCACCTGCTAATCAACCACTTTCTCTCTTAAGATATGATATTTGATCGAAATATGCATCATCTTAGAGTGCACAATCAGATTCATTGAGATGACAATTGCACTTGTATTATCACAAAATAAGGAAATGGGATGCTCATACTCAACCTTAATATCCTTCAATGTTCATTTCATCTAGAGAACCTGAGTGCAACAAGTTGTTGTTGCGATGTATTCTGCCTCTACTATAGACAAAGAAACTAAAGCTTGTTTCTTACTCAACCAATATACAAGACTATTGCCAAAGAAGAATGATCCTCCACTAGTACTTTTCTTGGCATCAACATTACCGGCCCAATCCACATTTTTATATGTTGCGAGGGTGAAATATTCACCTTTTGGATACCACAACCCAAAATCCATAGTGCCCTTTAGATATTTGAATATTCTCTTGACTGGTTGCATATGAGTTTCCTTTGGTGTTTCCTAAAACTGTGCCACCAAACCAACTGCTTGTATAATATCAAGCCTTGTAGTTGTCACATGTACAATAAACTTCCATTCATGGACCTTTATAGAGTTTGATTAGCCTTGAAAGATTCAACATCATTACTCAATTTGCACCCTATAACCATGTGAGTGTTCACTAGATTGTATTCCTCCATCCTAAATTTATTTAACATCTCCTTAATATACTTGGTTTGTGAAATAAATATCCCCTTATTTGATTGGGAAATTTGAAACTCAAGGAAGAAAGACAACTCATCAAGCATTGACATTTCAAACTCCTACATGTTTATGGAAAACTATTGGCACACATTTTCACTGCTACCTCCAAAAATGATATCATCCACATAAACCACAACAACCAACATGACATCCCCTTCATTCTTGTTATTATTTTTTCTATTTGTAATACATCTCCTAAAACCTTATTATTGTAGATACTTGTCTAGCCTTGAGTACCAAGCCTTGGGGGCTTGTTTCAGCACATAAAGCACCTTCTTTAGCTTCAAACATAGTCCCAATTTTATGATAGAATGAACCCATCAGACTATTCAATAAACACCTCTTCCTCCAAGTTTCTATTTAGGAAAGTTGACTTCACATCCATTTGGTAGACTTTGAAATTCTTGAAATTTGCAAGGGCTAAAAACATCCTTATAGCCTCAAGACAAGAAACAAGGGCAAATATTTATTTGAAATCAATTCTTTCAACTTGTGCATATCCCTTGTATACAAGCCTTGCTTTGTTCCTAACAACTTGTCTGTTCTCATTCAACTTGCTCCTAAAGACCTATTTAGTGCCAATGACATTCTTGTCCTTAGGTCTTGGGACAAGTACCCAAGTTTCATTTTTCTCGATTTGATCTAACTATTATTCCCTAGATTTTACTTAGTATTTATCTTCTCGAGCTTCTTCAAAACTCTTGGGTTCCACTTTAGAGGGCAAGGCAAATTTCACATGTCCAGATATACTGGTTAATCTCCTCCTTGTTTGAATTTATGTATCTTCATCAGCAATGATTAGATTTCTTGGATGATTCTTTTGAACAAATCTTTATGGTGTCTTGGATGGTGCCTTTAATGGTGTCTTTGGGTCTCTTTGCTCAACTTCTTCATTTTCAAAATTTTCCTCTACTTCTTTTTCTTTGCCACTATCTTCTTTTTGACAATCAACTTCTTATGCTATTTCCTTTTGATGCCTTTCTTCATCAACTCTCACATTTTCAATTTCAATAACTTTGTGCAATATTTTGTTATAACATCTATAGGCCTTTCTTCCCAAAGAGTATCCATGGAAGATACCCTCATCACATCTAGAATAAAACTTTCTTAAGTCTTCATCATCTCACCTGATATGAAATTTTCTCTCAAACACTTTGAAATACTTCACTGATGCAAACCTTCCCTTCCAAAGTTCATATGGTTTTTTTCTATTGTTCACCCTGATTTGATCTTGGTTCGGAATGTAGATCGCTTTATGAATCACTTCTCTCTAGAAAGTGTCAGAAATCTTGGACTCATTTAACATGGCTCTTTCCATTCCTTGAATGTTTTATTTTTCCTCTCAATAAATCCATTTTTCTGTGGAGTTCTTGTGGTTGAATATTATCTTCTTATACCATATTGTTCATAGAATTTATCAAATTCATTTGAGGTGAACTCTATTCCTCTATTAGATCTTAGGAATTTGATTCTTAACCCAATTTCATTCTCTACCAAGGCTTTAAATGCCTTAAACCTCTCAAAAAAATTAGATTTTTCTTTTAGAAATGTAACCCAAGTCATCTTGGAACAATAATCAATTAATAGGAAGAAATAACTGCCACATTGCAATATTTTTCCTCTATTGGCCAACACAAATCAGTATGTAGAAGTTCCAAAGGATTTGATGTAGAGTAATTTTTTGATTTGAAACTCATCCTTGTTTGCTTTCCAAAATGGCACTATTTGCATATAGTATTAGGAGGCTTTTCCATCTTCAACATGTCCCTTACAAATTACTTATTGTTGATCTTCACAATGTTGTCAAAGTTCAAATGTCCCATCCTTTTGTGCCACAACCAAATCTCATCTTCTTATGCTATGCAATACTTTTCTCCTTTGACTTCACTAAGAATATAGAGATTGTTTGCAGTTCTACAAGTGTATCTGCAACAAGTTTCCTTGTTCTTGTCTTTCTAATTTCACAACCACTATGATGATATGTGAGAGTGTGCCCCTGATCACACAATTGACTCAAACTTAAAATATTATCCTTCAACCCATCAATATATAATACATTTTCAATCTTTGTCTTCCCATTGTCAAAAAAGAGAGTGTATTTTCTTGTTATCCTTGTCGTAGCATTATCTCTAAACTTCACAATGCCTCCATTTATTTCCTTCAAAGTGAGGAACTTGCTTTTATCCTTTGTCACGTGGCTTGAGAAACCATTAACAATGTACCACTAATTTCCTTCATTTTTCACATGGAGGGTTGCTTGCACTAGCATGGATCTCTTCTTCATTTCATGCTCTTACTTCTTCCAAACTTTTTTAGATTCCTCATTTTTCCTATCATGAACATCCTCCTTGTTTTGTCTCAGAGGTTCCACAAAATCACTTCTAAAAGAGCAAACTGTATGACCAAAGTTATTGCACTTGTAGCACATGATGTTGTAGTCCATTAGAGGGGAAATTGAATTATAGTTCCTCTTTAAGAAACAAAAATCCTTCCTTGCATGAACTTTACAATCCACTGCCATATGACCAAACTGATTGAAAAAGAAGAAATAATCAAAGAAGGTATATTGCAAGCTAGACATGTGAGATTTCCTTGGTGGAAAAGATCTTCTAAATCTTTCAAGGTTATCCTTGTGAGGAATGTTATTCTTTTGTGGGATATTACTTCTCCCCTTTTTGGTGCTACTATTGATAGAGTCCTTGAGTGCATCAACATATCCTTTAGGCTTTTCTTCATTTATATTCTTTGGTAGTTCAGAATCCTTAAAACTTGACTTTTCTTTGGTGGTCTTTTGATTTTCCTCAAAGCCAAGACTAGTCTCGATGAAAGGTGATATTTGGGAGTTGATAATGTCCTCCAAAATTCCAGTGCTCTTTTCAAAATTCTAGATTTGATTTAATTGATCATTAGATTTCTCCAACTCCTTCCTCAAGGAAATAATTTCAAGCTCCAATTTATAACAATCCAATTCCTTTGTCCAGTTAGTTGATCTCTTACAACTTCTATTCGTTTGCCTCCTCAATTTGAATCTTTAAGTCCATGATCATCTTTTTTGATTCTTCAAGATTTTGAGATAAATTTTCTTTAGATTCATCACCCTCTTAAATTTATAGTTTTAGCTTTGAGTTCTTCTTCTTGAGCTTCTTGATTTTGTCTAGGGCACAAATGAGTTCTTCCTTCAGATCTACTACAATACCCTCTTCTCCTTCTATCTCGTCTACCTTTTCTTTGTCTTTATATTTTGGGGCATTATCTTTAACTCCATCACCATGAATAAGATTTTTTTCTCTATCGTCATTGGAGTAGCTTCCAATGCTCTCTTTGCATGAGATACTTTCTTCTTGGACGTAGAGACACTTTTTATGCTTTTGGAAGTTCTTATTTTTATGCTTGCCTTGTGTGCTCTTTTTCTTGTTATGGAGATGTCTCCTTCCTTTATTTTTGCTATATTCTTCTTCCTCTTCACTACGTTCACTCTCGACCTGTGGACACTTAGCAACAAAATGACCTATATTACCATAATTGAAACAATTAAGAGTATACTTACCTTTGTGTTTGTTGGATCCTTTCTTGAGATTTCTCACAAAGCGAGCTTCTTCACCACTTGAAATTTTACTTTATTTGGGTTCTTTATTCTTTATCTTCTTGGAAACTTTGAATTCAGCTTCCAGTTTTGATGACTTCTCCTTCTCCGTCCTCATTTTGTATGCCATGAGGATCCTATGCAACTCATCCATATTCAAAGTGTCTAGATTCTTCATTTCCTTGATGGTAGAAAATTTCACATCAAATCTAATGGGGATAGATCTTAAGACCTTCTGCACAATTATTACATCCTCAACCTTCTCTCCAAGACCACAAATAGTGTTGATGATTTCATCCATGTGAAGTAGACATGAAGCAATATTTTATTCGTCCTCCATCTTCAAACTCACAAATTATCTCTCGTGGGTTTGAAGCTTGGCCTTCTTAACCTGGTCATCCCCTTCATAGGTATTTTGTAATTTTTCCCACATATCTTTCACCAATGTGTAATGCATAACTTTGACAAATTCTAATTTAGTTAGTCCACATAAAATTAGATTAATTTCTTTAGCATTATTTTCACTTGCCCTCTTTCTAGCTTGATCCATTGATGGAGAATATGATGCCACATAGCCACCCACAACCGATTGCCATATATGAAATCCAAGATCCATTAAATAAGTGTGCATTCTTATGCTCCAAAAGGCATAGTTCGTTCCGTTGAACAATAGAGCTCAATTTGAAGAGAAACCTTTTTGGCACACCATGCGTGTTGTTTATATGTTCCTTCAAGCAATTGGGCTATCTCAAAAGGAACATGTTCTAATACCAATTGATGAAACACACACACTTATACTGAGAGGGGAGTGAATTAGTATAAGTAAAACTTTTATCTAATTTAAACTTTAACAATCACAAAATCTACACACATAAGAGATAAGATTTTACGTGAAAACCCTTGCGAGAGAAAACCACGAAAAAATATTGCTTGTATAAAACCTTCTTACAAATTTGGTAGGCACCAACCTACATAAGACACCAATCCCCACCACTGAGCACCAACCCAACAAGAGAAACCAATTTCCTTTAATGAGATATACCAACCTCCAAATGAATAGTATGATAATTATTTGGAACATCTTCTCAGATCAAATCTAATTCTCCCCCACAAAAATGCTCTAAAAATGCTTCTCCAAATCTACTAATAATATTCAATACTTTCTTCTCATAGATCTGCAATAATTTTCTTTAAGATCTTATCATAAATATGCAACAATTTGCCTTAAGATCTAATCATAAATCTACAATAATTCACCTTAAGATTTGCTCATAGATATGCTCTAAAGTAGGAATGATATTTAATTGATTTCTTGCTTTCCAAAACTTATTTAAACCTCTTCAAACATCTTCACCAAAGAGGGCGATTTCATGAAATAACACGCCTTTTCAAAATGATGCAATTTTCCAATTTAAAGGCAACTCGTCAGCTTCAAATTTAGGTGCCTAAATAGGGTTAGCCCAATAACAAGCAATACATTTTATTTATTTATTTTTTAAATCCCCAAAATGGGGTGCTAACTGATGAGGTAAAAATAACCTCATCATGATAACATAATAAAGCCCTATCTCATATATGTAAAATCCTTATCCTCTGCCAATTAATTAAACTTTAGGCAAAATAATTGCTTGTCTTTTAAGAAAAATAGCACAAACTTTATTTCTTGTGATTTATTGAAATATCTTGTCAATGCAGATTTAATGGGTTGTTTTAAGTATTTTGTAGGATAATAATCGGTCATCAAGCAACAGTTAAACGCATTCAACCAACACATGCTCTAGAATAGATTAAAGATGTACACTGGAAGCATGCTCCATAACTTTAGGATGATGGACCAAAATCATAGTTGTTGTTAGTTTAATTTCTGTTATGTTTTAAAAAGTTTAAAGACTTCATGGCTCGACTCGAGCCTCTTTAATATCTATGTAATGGGCATTTAAAGACATACAAGTTTGTTTACAATCTGTTACAGACTTTTTCAATGGTTCTAAGTCATCTGAAATATAGGACTTAGTTAGAAATTTTCTATAAATATGTAATCTTCAGAAGCAGAAAAGAGACACACAATAGTAATGTTATGCTGTCGACATGTTTTCTGATTATATATGAATAAAAAGATTGTTGCATATCAATCTCTAAGTTGTTGAATTATGGATGGAAATTATTTTTAATGGAAGAGCTTTCGAATCAGTTGTGTATGTGACCTGAGAACGAATGTAGGAACCCATGAGCTGGCCACTCGAGGGAGAATAAACTAAATAGATGAGTACTTTCCTTTTCTGTTGTCTCCATTTGCACATGTTAATCTTGTAGAAATCATTAACAATGTTGTTATAGAGTCTAAAGTTTCAAAGTACTCTTTGTCTATCATTTCCATAGTGTGATAGCTGTTACGAATTATTATTTGAGTTATTAATTAGATATTTCATAGTTTATTTACAAGTTTTGGTACTTCTGTAGTTTACACAATTTTTAGTTTAATTGTTTCCATGATTTCTCATTTAATTATCATGTTTTCTATATTAGTCATTTTATGCTTTCTAGTTTAATATACTCTCAGCTTTCTTTAAGATAATTTTTTTTCCAGTTAGATAGTTAGATGGCCTTAGGTTAGGAATTAATGTTAGCAGCTCTAAAAAATTAGAAAATCTAAGGGAGATAGTCAAGTCTTCTTCTATTGCAAATAACCTTGGACATTGCCCGATCGACATATTGAAACTTTTATCTTCTAAAGTAATGGGACCTAACGACAGCCTATCACCAACATGAGGAGGGCCGGCCTCAAAAAATAATTTTATTTTCATTTTCATTTTCTAATTTCCAAGGGGACGAACAACATTAGAGTAAATTAATTTTATTTTGGGGCCACCAAGACACTTGCAAAATGCCACCAAACCACTTTTGACATCAATGACAATATTTTTCCAACAAAAACAAGAGTAAATGGTTAATATAATAATTCGAGAATAAATTATAAGTCAAATGACTTCTAAATCCAATAGAAATGTTAGCAAGAACCTAATTTTATCAAGGTTGTAATTCAAAATACTCAAGTTAATATCATAATATTACCTAGAGTTTTAATTTGTATGTTATTACTTTATGTTGAACATGATAAGAGTTAGTCTTTAACATCTGAGCAAAATAAAAAAAATGTAGCATGTTTCATGTCCATGTGTAAAAGGTGGGCATGATTCAAAAGACAAAAAAATGACAATTGACAAAACATATAGATACATGGTCCTTGACTTAAAGAATTAGCTTGAAATTTCAACACCTTACCATAAACTTATTGAGAGTTTTTGTCATCTTCACTAATCATAACTAAATGTTTAATAAGGTTTTCTTCTTTTGTATGTGCAAAAACATAGAATTCTTGTGTTGAATTTACCATCAATGAAACAATATTACAAGTTATAGCAATATTTTCTTACATATATTCATTAATAATACTTGTTGAATGTTGGAAATCCACTTATTCATTGTTATGCATAACATCCATTAAATATTAGAATGAATAAAAAATCCAAATAAACTTCACTATGTCCTCAATTGAAGACTCACTCTTTAGGTGATACAAAAACTTACCAAGATCTAGTAAAAAATATCTATACCAATTTTCGATTTGATTAGTGCTTGTAAAGCTAAAATATGTTGAAAAAATTATTCTTCACATAATTGTGATCTACCATTGACATCATGAAAATATCAAGCTATTAGAACTGAAATTTCTCTTCAAAACTATTTTCAATATTTACCAAACTTGAATCAACAACCACCTCAGATAAAGAAACATCCATGTCTTCTAAAAATGGAGTTCGATTTTGAAGAGAAATATCAATTTCTAGCAAATCCCACTTAAAACTAAAAAATTGTGAAAGCAATATTTTTTCCTTCTTTTTTAGTTACATGTATTGCAAGCTTCAAATAAACCCTCAAATGATGAAATTAAACTTATGGATTCAACATCCTCTTTTGTGCAAATGACTTCTCCTTGTTCATAATTCAACTTTTTAAATGTTTGTATGATTCTCTTAAAAGAATGTGGCATAGTTGAGTAACATTAGGCTCTTATTCATGCTGGGTTTGGTAGATCCAAACTTCCACAACTGTGGGATACAATATGTTTTCTTCTTATGAAGTACGTAACATTGGACGAAAGGTTCAAGTGTTTTTACTTTTACCATTTACTCCTTCTAAACCACTTCAGGAATAAAACTCTCGTCAACTTTCCTTTCTATCTGCAATCCTTGTTAGAGTCCAATGTGAAGGAATCCATTGACTTGGCTACTAAAAAACCTTGATAAACCCCTTATCTCGCTTCACCAAGGTCTCATTTTCCACCTCTATCATTTCCACGTAGGTATTTTCCCACTGAAACCCATAAGGGCTTGCCTCATTGAAGAATCCTTGCATGTTATTCCCCTTAAAAAGAATAATGTCAATTCCCTTGTGGGGAAATCCATGAGGCCTCCCCACAAAGGAAAGAATGAGATTATTAACTCAAAATAATTTCACGCTTGTTTCCTCCCCAAATGAGGCTAAATATAATACCCCACCTGAAGCACAAGGAAAAACTTGATCGGACAACTTCTTCTTCTTCTTTCTTTGTTTTTTTTTCTTTTCTTTTTCTGAAACACAACCACAACACCGAAGATACAACATCAACATGTCACACTTGCACAACAACATGCACACAAGTGTCACATAAACATAACGGCACAAGAACAAGAACAACAAGATGAACTCACCGTTGGATAAGCAAGATGGAAACATCAAAAGACTAACCACTCGTGGGATAAATCCACCACAAAGAATGTGAGAGAGAGAGCATATCCTACATGAAGATCGATTACAACCCACGATCACGTTCTCTTGCAACATGAATCTAGAATAAGATGTTAGAATCATCAACCTCTATTCCACATCTAGAATCACTTAACCAACCAAAACAAGGAAAAAAATTCACCAAAGGATGCCAAACTAGGAGATATAGACTCTCCACTAATTGGAATTACGAGTCACTTCCAAAAAAACCACATGCTTTCCAAGATATCTCATCATAATGTGACATCACACAAACAAAAAGATACTACAACACACCACCTTAAGAACTATGATGAATATTGAGAAAACTCACAAGACCAACTGAGAATGTTTACAAACTTCCCAAGACTTCACAAGACAAGGTGCACAATATCCTTAACCCTAGGTTTGAAGATCAAGCAACTTTGAAAGAGTACATACAAAATGATGTACCAAAACCCACATGTCCTCAACAAAGACAATTAAGGAAAAGTTCCAAACACCATTAGACCCCTGCGATCATGAAGAACAACTTTAGTTTACATGGTTTACCTATACGAGGTCCCAAAACTTAAAGGAAATAACAAGTCCTAAAAGAAAGAAAACTTGACTAGGATTTCAAAGATCTAGTTGACAAAAATGATCATCATGGGAAAAATATAGGACATAAAAATTATACAAGGAAAATAGTCTTAGAAAACCCTTGGCTAACCCTAATTAAGAGGATTTACATTCTGGTTTTTTATTTGGGAACAAGGCCGCCCCAACACATGACCATGCCGTCCAAATAGAGAGGAAATTTTCATCCTATCATCCCTCATAACCAGGCCTTCACTATCAACCAGGCCACTCCACTAATGACAAGGTCACCCAAAAACACTTAGAAACATTCTAGGTGAGTTTGGAGATTGTTGAGCTAACCAGGTCGCTCAAACTCATTGGAAGACACTTCAATTCATTTTAAACCCAAAATAAATGTTCCTTATTTAATTTTAAACTTCCAAGACATAATTATAATATTATACATTTACAATTGTGTGTGGTACCAACACTGACACACATAACTAATGCTAAAATGCTAACAATTACAAATGATGACAATTCATATCAAGATAGGTTCATCTACATACTTTGAATTTGAATAAGAATAGGACTCAAATTCCATTCCAACATCAAATTACATTAAATAGAACTATCTACAAAGAAAAATAATAAAGAAGGAAGAAGATACCAACACCTCTTTGCTCCTAGAACCTTTGAACCCCAATGATGGTTTCCAGGCCACCTTACTAGATGAAACCAACAAGGTTCACTCCCACCATGCTAAGAGATGCCACAAGGCCCAATCAAACTCAAACAAGACACATGGGATAAATCTTACACACACACCAAACATGATGTAAACACATCACATATAATGCAAGATCAAACAACACCACATGATTTAATTTACATAACCCATTGGCATGAACATAATGGCATAACCGAGTACTCCCATTGGGCACAATTACCAATGGAGTACACAAAGGATTACACATTGGCCTAATCACCAGTGGCATAGAAAGCACTCACATTGGGCACATCGACCAATGGAGGGAGACACCAAGCACCAAAACACCAAAAGTGGCACAAAACCCAATGTAATAATTTGACTCAACAAAAAATTTGAACATGATCTCAAATGATCCAAAATGAGAATTCATGAAGGGGACTTCAAATTCCCCACTCCAATTCATTCAATTTCTCATTAATTTTCAAATTTTCTAACTATTTTTCAATGCAAAAAACCAAGAATTTACTCATACCTCCATTAAAGACACCTTATTTTTTCCATTTAAAAAAAAAAAAAAGACACTGTTTAATTCAAATAGGCACAACAATTGATTCATGCAATAAAATCCAATTTTTGGACACTTAAATTTTTGGCATTATGAGGGTGCATTTTGGGATTTTTCAAAAATATTAAATACAATTAAATCCTACTTTCAAATTTAAATTTAAAACTGCATTTGGAGTGTTTTGATACTCCACTAACAACCTACAAACCATTTGAATTCAAAAACAATGAATAATGGAGAAGGATTGAGGAACTTACCTCATTTTTTGATCAAACGAACAAACACACCAAGCTTTGCACACACCCAAGGGGAGAAGAAATCCAATCTCATGCACACACATACACCCATTCCTATCCCAATGCTTCAAATCCCATGCAAATCCATCCACAATTGCACTCCCAATTAAAAAAAAGATTTGGTTGGAAGAGGGTTTTGGAGAAAAAACCCATTTTCTTCCAAAAATATAATGAATAACAAAAAGGAACCTTTTTGCCTATTTCAACCCTTCTTTAAAACACAAAATAAAATAATAAAATATATATTTTTTCCAATTAATTGCATCTAATCCTTTCTTTCACCCAAGCCCAATTGAAAAATCTAAATATAATGCAATTTGCTATTTTACCCTTAAATCATAATTTAAGTCTATATTTAAGCCTATTTCCACATCACTTGCAGAAATCAAGATTCAAATCAATTAAAAATTGACATAAATTATATATCCATTCTTCAATTTGAAACTCCACAAATAAACCCAATTCCCAATGATTAAATTCATTCCCCAATTATCATTCAACATATAAATTTAGTATTAAATCCATATAAACATTTAATTGAATTAAATTACGAGAAATAGGAAATTTAACAAGACATCAAACACATTAACGGTACATCCATAAGAAGGGTTATGGTATCCACAATCATACCAATGGCAATATTAGGAGTAAAAAATGGGTAAAATAACAAGGGTCTTGCACTCGGATCAAGTACGATGAGTAAGGCAATAGATTAATGGCTAGTGTGACATCTCCTTATAACCATCATCAAGGTATACTCAGACTTGTGGATCCAAGTGGAGAATACCTTATACCTATAACCACTTAACACACACGTCAAGTGTACCTGCTCCATACATATAAATAGTCAAAGCGTCACATAAATACCCCATGATATACAACATCATCCCTATAATTTTATCATATTTATATGATAATTTTTTTGATATCATTCAATAATATCTATATTAATGCATATATTCATGAACCAAAACATAATAATAATCACTTGAGAAAGCCTGCATCATGCACACATCCCAAAAACACTTCTAAAATGAAATAAATTCATCCCCTTTCAAGGGACTTGGCAATATATTACACACACATTTGTGTCATTTAAATCAAGCATAACAATAAAATATTCATAGAGAAACAACAGATCAAGACATATAACAATAATATCAAAACATGATCATATAACATCTCAACATATACACAACACAATTCTCCCACTAAAATCACATGCTAGAAATAGGTAGGTACTACATCCTTCCCCACTAGAAATTGACCTACTCCTGGAAGTCATGAAGGTCAAGATGATCACACACCATACATCAAAAGTTCATTTTTTGCCAACATCAAAGAAATCACCATCTCCTAAGGGATGAGCAATTTATTACACATAATTCATCGCTGAATAGAATAGAAGAAACATGATACATCCAATTTTCTTAGCAACATTATCATTTTCCAAAACACACTTACTCATAAGATCTCAACATGAAACAAGATAGCGTAATTAGGAGTATTTTCCACATGGATACAATAATTCAATTTTCCAAAACACGAATAAAATTACCAATAACTCATATGCAATTAGATCCAAATTAAATATCCATTTCCACACACATTATAACATCCACATCACAGTGTAATCACACATAGTGTACATGACACAACAATCTAAAAAAAACCAGAATCTATATCAAAAGAAATCATGTGGCATGATGGCATTAGGGCTACACATGTATGTCCACAAGTGACCTACCTCTTGTTTGTGTAAGGGTTTTAACCTCCAAGAGATACACACTAGGAAGGTAGTGGCTCATGGTTGTCAACATAATCCACACATACCCCCATCCTCAAGTTTCCCTGCATTTGCTTCCTTATATACACTCAACCAAGGCCATCCTCCTTGAACCTCATGAGGAATCACATCACAAGACAAGACCAACACTTGAAAACAAAGAGATCATAGTTTAGCCACCATAAAAGCATAAAACTAAAGAAAGAATTTCCAATTCAACAATAAGATAAATAAATGTGTGCACTTGCAACACTAAACCAAGCGTAATTGCAAGAGCTACATGAAAATTAACTTCACAAGTAGTGGCTAAACTAATACAATCAAAGATAAAATAAAAATTGTTGGCCCACACAAGCAAAGTAAAAGTCACCGATAACTGTTCGAATAAAGGTCACAATAATCAAAATTGCACATCAAATCACTATGTGACTTGAAGCTAGCCACTAAATAAGGAAGGAGGGAAGTTATGTCTTGACTATCAACATAGTCCTTCATGTGTGTTTGTAGTGTGAACATGCAAATCCCCACATGGCATGGCAATGTGCCTAGCAGAAAAGGAGTGCCTAGGCCACATTCCCCTTGTGTGCACAATTGTGGTGTGCACACCACAAATCCCTACATGGCATGCATATGCCAAGTGGAAAACACACACAAGGCCATATGAAACATGAAAATGTGCCTTGCAGAGAAGACACATGTAGGCCACATCTCGCATAGTGACGTGCCTCACATAGTAGATAGGCACATGCCACTCGCCAAAGCCAGAGGTATACATGGAAAGGAACACTCACATGCTTACCAAAGATAACCTTTCGCGACAAACATGAGGCCCTCTTTACAAGCGTACAAGCATCCCCACACCACTCAACACCAAGTAGGTATAACATAACATAAAATGTGCTTTCATGTACATATACATGGAATTTTATCCTCGATCCCACCTCACTACCATCAACAACACATCATCATCACCTACACTATATTGGAACATCAGTGCATTGTGGCATCATATCCATGGTAACCATGTCTGAACAAAGGTAGATATGGAAATCATCACAACAAGACATACTCAATCTCCAATGCTGGAACAAGATATACATAAAATAATGGGGTAAAAGAAAACTTTTCATTGGTAACCAATACCATTTCCGATGTCACCATCAAGAACAATGAGGAATAGGCTAACACTACAAACCACTCAATGGTTCATTACATAGGGGAAGTAGGTGGTTCATCTTGCTTAGAAAGGATATGGGCGACAAGATTGCTCCATGCCAATGTCACAACATATTACCATAGCCTTCCTAAGTGTACCACATCTCTACTTGACCCAACACATGTTGACTTATCAACCGCCCTTAAGTGGGCTCTCAACAAGGTGACAAACAAGAAAACACAAAAAACATGATTCCACCATACTTATATCCAAACACATAATCCATGGATGGGTACCCAATACAACATTCCCATGAATACATACATCACGTACAAGGTATCCATAATACACAACATAAGCACCATTATGGGGTATTCACATCCACATAGAATACAAAATAAATTCCTTTCCAATTTCATCTTTTAATACAACAAAATCATTTCCTTTCACATAATTAAACCATAGTTCCATAATCTTTTCAAGAATTTACCCTAGGGTATAAATAAAACTTGACCATAGCTTCATAATTGCAAGCATCACAACACATTCCAATTTATCTCAATAATACGCGAATTAAACATACAAAACCATGTGAGATCCATGAATTACATTCCCATTCACAAGATGGTGCATTATAACACACATAATTACAAAATATATTATCTTTTTAAACAACATCCCATTGAAATTCAACAAGGTACCATAATTCTACTTTCTTAACAATAAAATTTACTAGCTAATGACACACATCAAAAAAAAATTTAGTTAAAGGGCTTAAGTCCTTACCCAATGTTCCACCATGGTCCTACAATTTTTTTATTCTACCAAGTGGAATATACAATCATGATAAAATATTTTCTCAAATAAATGTATTCAATGCTCAGCACACGTCAAGGAAAACATAGTCTAGTTGATTAACATCATAGACACAACATTCTTCTCACACAAAATTCGCTTAATTATGCAATTACCATTTTTACATCTCTAATTAGAATATAATTAGTTAACATTTATATGACTTTCTATCAATAATAATGCACTTGAAAACCCTAAGTCTCACCAACGTAATGCTCCTACAATGCACATGCCATTCTACATTTCGCACATACCATGCAATGAAAGAAGAAATTAGATTTGTGAACTAACAATGCAAGGTTTACTAATGCATTTGTTTACTTACAATGATTTCTATTTACTTAATATGCACATGATTCCACATTCCCTTTTATCTCTAAACTTTATTTAATGCTATTTGATACCATAAACAAGTTTTTTTTTAAAGAGGGGTAAATTATTTTGACTCAGAGCTATGAACCGGTGAGGTCACAAACGAGGGACCTCATCCCCAATATAAATTCTCAACAATTACACCCCGATGGGGTTCAAACCTTGATGGAAAGAATAACAAAACAACTACCATCACACCATGCCACTATTGGCATACCATACACAATTATAACACTCATAAGGTCGTTTTCACCATCAAGCTGAACAAGGAGATAAGCACAAAAAGGAAACTCATACAACCAACACTTCTTATCCAATCAAAGGTCTATTGACCCTCTAGCTCACATAGCTCAAGAAACCAAGCAAGGGCACATTAGGCAACACACATGTTGCCCACAACCCACAAACACATCAAGGCCCAAACATGCCCACACACAACAAGAAGGCACAAGAGAGTGGTCACTCTCAACCCTTGAGAGACTCCACCAAGGTATTCACTCCAATCTTGTTGACTATGACAAGGCCTAAAAGGAATCATTCCTTCAAAAACACAACACATGGGTTGATAAACATAACCCCTCTACAACGCCATGTGTCATATGACCATCTTGTGAAAACAATCACTTGAGAACATACACATCAAAGACACCAAAGCCATATGGGCAACACGACTAACCAAAGATCTCAATGCTGCAACATGGGCTCTGATACCAGATGTAATACCCTGCCAGAAGAACAAGGAAAAAATTGATTGATTTTTTTTTAAACACAACCACAACATTGAAGATACAACATCAACATGTCACACTTGCACAACATGCACACAAGTGTCACATGCACATAACGACACAAGAACAAGAATATTACCTCACAATGAGAGAGAGAGAACTTATCCTACACAAAGATCAATTACAACCCACAATCACGTTCTCTCACAACATGACACTAGAATAGGATGAGGGAATCATCAACCTCCAAAACACATCTAGACTCACCAAAAGATGTCAAACCAACCAGCCAAAACAAGGAAAAACCTTCACCAAAATATGTCAAACCAAGAGATATAGACTCTCCAATAACTAGAATGACAAGTCACTTCCAAACAAACCACACACTTTCCAAGGTGTCTTGTCACAACGTGACATCACACAAAGAAAAAGAAACTACAACATAAAACCTTGAGACCTATGAGGAATGTTGAGAACACTTACAAGACCAACCAAAAAGGTTTACAAACTTCCCAAGACTTCACTAGATAAAGTGCACAATCTCACTAACGCTAGGTTTGACAATCGAGCAACTTCAAAAGAGTAAACCCAAAACAAAGTAGGAGAACCCACAAGTCCTCAATGAAGACACTTAAGCAAAAGTTCCAAACATCATTAGACCCCTGGGACCATGATGAACAACTTTTGTTTACATGATTTACCCATACGAGGTCTCAAAACTTAGAGGAACTAATAAGTCCTAAAAGAGAGAACTTGACTAAACTTTTGAAGACCTAATCAATGAAAACAATCATTAGAAGAAAACTATAGGACATACAAATTATTTGACAAGGACAATAGGCTCAAAACACCCTTGGATAGCCCTAGTTAAGAGGAATTATACTCTATTTTTTGTATGGGAATGAGGCTGCCCCAACACAAGACTAGATTACCCAAACAAAGATACACAATTTTCAACCTGCCATCCCTCATAACCAGGCCGCCTCACTATCAACCAAGCCGCTCCAAAATGATACCAAGCCACCCCAGTATGATAATAGGCCACCCCAATATGATACCAGGCCACCTCATTGATGGCAAGGCCACCCAAACACACTTAGAAACATTTCAAGTGAGTTTGGAGACTCATGAGCAAAGTAGGTAGCCCAAACTCACTAGAAGACACTTAAGTTCATTTTAAACCCAAAATAAATGTTCCTAAGTTAATTTTAAACTTCCAAGACATAATTACAACATTATGCATTTACAATCATGTTTGGTACCAACACCAAAACACATAATTAATGCTAAAACCCTAACAATTACAAATGATTACAATTCGTCTCAAGATAAAGGTTCATCTATAGATTACATTACAATTACTTTAAATTTACATAAGTATAGGACTCAAGTGTCATTCCAACATTAAATTAAATTAAATAGAACTATGTACAAAGAAAAATAACGAAGAAGGAAGAAGATACCAACATTGCTTTGCTCCTTGAAGGTTCACTCCCGCCGTGCTAGGAGGTGCCACGAGGCCCAATCACACTCACACAAGACACATGGGAGAAGGCTTACACACACAGCAAACATGATGCAAAGACGTCACACATATAACACAAGATCAAACAACACCACATGATGGTTCAATTTATATAACCCATTGCCACGAACACAATGGCATAACCAAGTACTCCCATTGGGCACAATCACCAATGGAGTACACAAAGGAGTCCTCATTGGCCTAACCACCAATGGCATAAAAAGCACTCACATTGGCCACATCCACTAATGGAGGGAGACACCAAGCACCAAAACACCAAAAGTGGCACAAAACCCAATGCAATAATTTGACTCGGCATAAATTTTGAACATTATCTCAAATGATCCAAAATGAGAATTCACGAAGGAGATTTCAAGTCCCCCACTCCAATTCATTCAATTTATGATTAAAAATTTAAATTTTCTAACTATTTTTCAATGCAAAAAACCAGGAATTTACTTGTAACTCCATTAAACACTTCATTTTTCCATTTTTCTAAACCTCAAGATTTTGAAAAACAAAAGATACCCTTTTGATTCAAATAGGAACAACAATTGATTCATGCTATAAATCCAATTTCCAAGCATTTAAAAAAAAAGGCATTATGAGGGTGCATTTTAGGATTTTTCAAAAATATTAAATACAATTAAATCCTACTTTCAAATTCAAATCTAAAACTCCATTGGGAGTGTTTGGTACTCCACTACCAACCTACAAACATTTTGAACTAAAAAACCATGAATAATGGAGAAGGATTGAGGAACTCACCTGAGTTTTTGATCAAACGAACAAACACACCAAGCTTTACACACACCCAAGGGGAGAAGAAATCCAATCCCATGCACAAGCACACACCCATTCATATGCCAATGCTTTAAATTCCATGCAAATCCATCCACAATTACACTCCCACTTCAAAAAACAAGATTTGGTTGGATGAGAGTTTTGGAGGAAAAAAACCCAATTTCTTCCAAAAATATAATGAAAGAAACATTTTTGCCTATTTCAACCCCTTTTCAAAACACAAAATAAAATAATATAATATATTTTCTTTTCCAATTAATTGCATATAATCCCTTATTTCACCGAAGCCCAATTAAAACATTTAAATATAATCCAATTTGTTATTTTACCCTTAAATCACAATTTAAGTTTATATAAGCCTATTTTCATTACTTGCGAAAATCAAGATTCAAACCAATTAAAATTAACATTAATTGTATTTCCATTCTTCAATTTGAAACTCCACAAATAAACCCAAATCTTGATAATTGATTAAATTCATTCCCTAATTATCATTCAACATATAATTTCACTATTAAATCTGTATAAGCATTTAACTAAATTAAATTATGAAAATAGGAAATTTAACAAGACATCAACCACACATTCACGAGACATCTACAAGAAGGGTTACAATATCCGGATCATACTAATGGTGGTATCTAGGTCAAAACAGGTAAAACAATAAGGGTCTTGCACTTAAATCAAGTAGGCTGGGTAAGACAATACAATAATGGCCAATGTGACATCTCGTTATAACCACCATCGTGGTATACTCAGACATGTGGAGTAGGGTGGAGAAATACCTAGTACTTTTAACCACTCAACACACACGCCAAGTGTACATGTTCCATACATATAAATAACCAAAACATCACATAAATACCCCATAGTGTACAACATCATATCCATAATTTCATTGCATTTAAATGATAAATTTCATGATATCATTTAATTATAACATCTATATTAATGCATATATTCATGAACCAAAACATAATAATAATCACTCGCGCAAGCCCGCATCATGCATGCATCCCAAGAATAATAACAATAGGGCAATAGGTGCAACCCCCAATTTCAATATTGATGAAATTTCCAATCTCTATGGCTATGAAGGAGAAAGAAGGAAAAAAAAGGATGAAGATGATGATGAGGTGGATGTTGATAATGAGGGTCCAAGTTTGTTCCCAGAGATGAATGCTCTTCTCACAGATACAAATAATTTTGACACCACCCCCGATGTTCAACCTGCTTAGGAAAACTTCTCCAAGTGCAATCACACTACTGCTGAAATTACTGCCCTCAAGACTAAAGTTGAAGACCTCAAAGGGAAGATGAGAGTCATCTCTCACTTCATTTTGAAAGTCATGCATCACTCAACAACCACTCTATGTACCTTGCTGGATGAAGATCTCAAAACACCATGGAAGTAAGATGGGAGCTAGCACCAATGCTGACCATAGGGAACTTTTCAAGTTTCTCAAAAGGAGGATTGGGGTCAAATATTTAGTTAGTCTTGTGCTCTTTGTTTCTGTTTAGTTTGAACTTAGCTATTTATGTGTTGTTTATGGCTTGTGGGCCTTTTGTGTTAAGGGTTCAACACCTTGTTTTGCTGCTTATATTATCAAAAACATTAGGCTCTTCTTCCATCAACAGCACTTCTTCAACCTCGAACATGAGCAAACTAAGAATTTTTTTTTTTTTTTTTTTTGTGGATTTAACTAAAAGATAATCAAGACTATCCAAAAATCCTTTTCATTTGGAGCTCTTTACATCTCAAGACAACATCCTCCAACATGTTTAGCCACTGAATGGAACAAGTAATATGTGTGCAAGAAATTACACTTTTACTCCTTGTCTTGTTAGAGAAGTGGGCACATAAGAAATATCATGAACATAATCTTTATTATTTTAAGGAAATGAAAATTGTTGAAATGGTTGAACATTCAAAAGATTGAATCTTTTTGTATTTTCCTTGAAGTGATCATAAGATCCTCCAACTCAATGGCATATTCTTAGAGTATATGTAATGCCATAGTATTTGCTTGCTTGAGAAAAAATACAATTCTAAAGAAAAGACCATTGATAAAATAGCTTACAAGAATCTTAGAAGAATTTAGAGTGTGAATAACTTTGTAACCAAATGATTGAATCTTACAATGAACTCTCATTGGTTCACTTTCGTCTTTCTTGACATTTAAGTCGTGCAAACAAGATATGATATTTATCTTCTGCATCTTTAAACCTTGCAAGAAATTTATTTTTCATTCTCCCAACTTATGATTGATCCAACAAGGGGGTGAAATTAATTAGCTGTTACATCTTGCAGTGTCTCCACAAACAAGCGAACTATATCTTCATGTGCAACACTTAGAGTTCCACATGCAATGTTGAAGGCTGAAATGTGCTTGTCAATATACTACTTGTCATCATCACAGAACTTGAAAATTTTCTTTCTTGATCCTCAAGGAAGCTCATAATTTTTTATCAATGCCAACAAACGAATCTAATTTATGCAATTGTTGTTGATGTGATTACCTTCATGATTAGTCATTGAATGTAAAAAATTCTTCTAAATTGATGCTTGGACAATTTGATGCTCTCCTTTGCTTTGACGAAATTTGACAAAACCTATGATGAAACTCTAAATTTTTTTGACAATTTATCAATCTTGGTGACTTAGTCTAAAAAGATCATAAAAAGCATCTGCCAAAATAGACAATGCAATCAACTAATTAACTTTCGTGCACTTTACAAAAAGCCAAAACCACGATCAATGCAACCTACAGGTTTGACTAAAATGAAATCCAATACAAGAGGACAAAATCAAGGGCCACTTAGCAGCAACAGTCGACTCAAACTGCATGTCACACAAACAGATAGTTGTCTGCAAGCACAAGACTAAAAAAATTCAATCCAAGCAAATGAAATCCAATACAAAACGACAAAATCAAGGGCCACTTAGCAAGAACAATCGACACAAACTACGTGTCACAGAAAAAGATAGTTGTGTTTGTTGACACTTCTGCACGCAGAAAAGCTAAGGCTGAAAGTTTTCAATTCAAACTACAATTGACACAAACATATGTGCTATTGAGAAAGATGCCTTCATGGGCACCAAGTATCCCAAGCATAAAAAATTTTGCTCCCTACAAACTGTTTCTCTTACAAAGAACAACAATTGCCACTCATACACAATATGTTCTGGTGTTAAGAAATGGCATTTCAAAATGGTCGTTTTGTCATTTTTTACTTCGGCTATTAGCATCAATGATAGTCTATCCATAATTCCTCTTAAAATACTTAAGAAAACGGAGATCTGAGAGTATTTGTTGTGTATCCTGGATTGAAACCTGCGCTATTTATCCAGTTGATTAAATGTATGTTTATCGTGCCAAAGTAATTTGCCCAAATAAATTTAACTGCAACAAGGATCTCAGTCAGCCAAGGAGAGAACAATCTCCTTCATTTACACAATCCATAGATGAACATCTGACATTCAAATTGGGGCAGAGCCCATCCAACTCGCCCCAATCAAAGGTGTTAAAGTGGAACACAATCAAGTGAATGAAATTGAATTCAATACCCTTCTAACACAAGGACTTGGACAATGGCTCGCTCATCAACTTTCAAGTCTAAAGGCATTTCAAAAGATCACTCCAGGTAGATTTGCTGTCATTAGGGGCCTAGATAATTATGGCAAACATGAATAAAAGAAGTTCCATCAAAGTCTATAAAGGGTGATTCTAAATATTGTAAATGGAAATGTCTTTAAGCTAGCAATTTGCCACTGAAACATATTCAAGGAAGATGTTTGGTGCTAGAAAAATGGACAATGTACAACCCACTTCACTAAGCTACAAGGACAATGCTGTTGCACATTACATTTATCATTCTATTGACCTGGATGATGACAACTCGCATCCAAACAAGAATGCTTAGGCACTACAATGATCCACTCGATCTTCAATTCAGTTTAAAACAGGTAATACTGGCCAAAACCTGTCCTTTTTGCTTCTCCTATTGCTGCTTGCTCCCGACTTTGCCAATTAGAGTACTTTCTGCCATAGATATTGTCAAAGGGTCCCACATGCCCTCTGTATTCACTGGTCTCCCCTCAATAGTCAAGGTCCCTTTCATTTTCTGTTCCAATTCTGGGATTCTTCTAAACCTGATATCATAAATGAGAAAGCACCCATCCCAACTTAGCCCAGATTTGAGACTAGCACAAGCCTTCAGCCCCAACTAACACACAATCCCACCACCTTCCATTAAAGAAAGTGGAAATCCATCACAAAGCATGGACTAAACCATAGATTACATACTCTCCGATTACTCTCTGAGTAGCCGAGTAATCTCCAAAAAATTTGCATGCCGAGTAATTTCTGCTTTTACTCTCAGGCAGTATGCAGATGGATTTTCTCCCATCAAATTATCGAGTAATCGCCAGTAGCTCGCAAAAAACCCACAAACTTGGCAAGTTTGTATGTGTATAAATATGTCTGTGTGTGTATATGCATGCAAACTTGGCATCCTGTGTATGTTTATAGATATGTATGTGTGCACAGTGCAGTCCTGAGTATACACATACATAAATATCCACACACATTTGCCGAGTATTTCCCGAGTTTTCCCCGAGTCAAAATTTTTGGGCTGCCGAGTACTCTTCGATTCCGAGTATGTAAACTATGGACTAAACCATGCGCATCATGCTGGTGAACTTAAATGACACACTCCATGAGCTGCTATCCACAATGAACTCTAAATAACACAAATTGAGCTCCTGCAAAGATGTATCACTTTGGTGTTATACATTCAGCAATGGAAAGACAGCCAACATATCCTTCAGGAATGCCTAGAAAGACAATCTGATCACCTTAAGCTTTTGATGCAAAACTTCATAAGTCAACAGAGTAAGGCTGAAGCGATAGAAGAAATTCTGTAAACATAAAATGCAAGGAGACAACTCACGGATGTAATTCAACAAAACAAAAACCAGATGCTTCTCACTTTTCAATAAATACAATGGGACATCCACCTGATGAGATTTCCCCCAGACATAAAGCAAGGAATGCCAATCAAAGCCCTCAGAATGGAAGACAAGCTCCTGGATGGGTTTGGGCACAGCAAGAACATGAGGCAAGGCAATCAAATGCACAAATATACCCTCCTATCAAAGGCCAACAAGAACAACCTTGTACCAGATACACAAACCTTTCTTTTGCTTCTGATTGACAGGTGTCAAATATAGCTTTAGAAAAGGGCTTTGTATTGAAAAACTTAAAACTATGATCTTCCTGTTTTGTAGCTTTTGAAGTTGTTATGTTTGGTATAATAACTGTTTTAGCGTATTCATTGGTATATATACTTTACATTGTACTTCATCCTGCACTACAACAGCCAATGGGAATTTTTTAAAATCATTTATATAAAAATTAAAATATATTAATATATTTCATTCAAAAAAAGCTGTCTTCTTACATCTCAAGAAAAACTAAAACCATTCCCTCTCCTCAAGTTGCTTTTAGCATGAAATTTAATCTGTTGCTCTCGAAAGATGGCACAAAATGACTATCATTATATCTTAGCGAAATCCAAAAGGATCAAAACGAAAACAATGGAAATAAATTCAAACTCAATGTACTTCAATGTTTCTGATTTTGCAAGGTTGAGAAAATATGAAGCATATTTATTGACATATTTGGTAAGACATGCAGCAAAATTCAAACTTCAAAGTCCTTCAACATCTCTGATTTTGCAAGTTCGTGAAAATGTGAAGTACACTAATGAGCATCTTTGGGAAACAAAAGAATTTTTTGCCAGATGCTTTGAGAAATTTCCAACAGAACATCCTTGTGACTTCAAATTCACTCAGTTCAAACACCAGCCATTTCAATCTCATCCATGACCCTTTCAGTTGTTGCAATAGAATATTTGGAGTGCCAAAATACAAACAACAGAGTGTAAAGCTAATACTTCTGTATCTTTCTTGTTAAGAGCTGTTATGGAGTCTGAACCAGTTATTCAGGAAATCATTATCACAGACCAAGCCTGTATTTAGGGACAGAATGACTATGGACGACCCATTGTTATGGATTACGCATAGTATAGAATAGATTAATGACCTCATATTACAGCACAAAACACGCATTTGTTAAATCCTTCCAGGGGTAATACCAGACTTCTATCCACAGAGTATTGAAGAAAGGTATGTTCTTTGACAAAGACATAGAAGTAGCAAGTAGAGATAATGGTGTTTTTCTTTTCCGCAAAATAAAACCAGAATGAAAATTCGTGCAGATTGTGACATATAATTTGACTATATATTGAGTAACAAGATTTCTTGTGTCAGTATTCTTTACAAAATTCACTCAGACTTTTGTCGATCTAAATTGATTCAAGTAGATTAAGTGACATGATCACACTTTAACTTCACATTCATAACTTAGAAATTAGTATGTTTTACATGACTGAATAACCTGGTCCACCACCTCCCTCTGGAACAGTCCATTTGATATTCTGAGTCGGGTCTTTTATATCACAAGCCTGCAAAGTTAAAAAACAGTCAATATTATTATTATTAGGCTCATTGGAGAGAGCATTTAGCAGCAAGAGCAATCAGCCTGCATCTAAGGAACCAATTATGATAGGTAGAGAGGTTGATTAAAAGATAACAATGGCATGCCTTCTTTTTGGCCTTAAGCAATTCCTTCTTTTTGTACAATAATGCTAAGCTTACAAAAAATTTCCACGTGGACCACCATTGTAATAATGTCATTAGCTTAAGAACTGCCACATTATATATGGTTGGTTGCCAACCACCAAAATGTCACCAATCTTTGTTATATGGCACTCAAATGCAACATGGATGTTATCATTTTGGCTTCTGGATCGAGCTTTGAATCTTCTAAGAAACCAAAAAAATTTCATTTGATCTCATTTTGATGATGCAGGGCAGAGACCAATAATAATAATTCATCAGCCTCTGGTAGTTGGAATTGTCTTTGAGAAGTGAAGGGCAATTTAGTATTTCAGAAAGAGTCATTTGACTTTCAAAGCTAGTGTTTGAACAGAAAGTAGTCAGTATAACAGGTTACATGAAAAAAATCAATCAATGCAATGATGCATAGGTGCACCATAAATGGACAACTTATAGCCCAAGCTATAGAACAACCTTATTTTACTTTACATTTAAGACCTCCTGTTGTTAATTATCTTAAAAAAGATTTCCAAATGTTTAAAACTTGAAATGAAAATCTTAACTTCAACACATACTATATCCCTACTATATAATTTGCAGCTCCACTAGTTTGTGTTGGAGTAAATAGGTCATCACCTGATAATTATCTTAAAAAATATTTCCAAGTAGGTGTAGCACACTCATAAACATACAGTGGCCACTATTGACCCCTCTCCCCTCCTTAAACTTATCAACCTGTACCCAAAATGAAAAACAATCTAACATAATTTGCAGCTCCACTAGTTTCTGTTGGAGTAAATAGGTCATCACCTGATAGTTAATTAATTAATTATTAGACACCTTTTACTTTAATGATTTAAGCTAAACTTGAGAATTGTGTTTTTATTATTAGATTGAGCTATATCTAGAGCATGTTGTCTCATTGCATTAGATGATGACACTTGTCTCAATCTAATCAAAACTCTGTGCCACCCCACCACTTCCGCTCTGCCCTTCCACCACCACCGAAAAACAACCGCCCCTCGCCGCCTCTACCCGATGCCTAGCCGCTCAACCACCAAGCCCTCCATCGCGCTATGGCCCTTTATCTCAACACCCAGCGCCAACTCCCTAGTTCGGATAGGACTAGGGGCTATTTTTTTAGCCCATGTTGTCTTGGAAGGCAAATTGGACAATTTTCAATAAATCAGGTATTCTTGCGGTCTCTGTTTTTTGCAATCCATATATCATTGGAAAGTTGGTTCCAAGCCTGATCCAATAGTGCAATTGATTTTTTCAAATTTTGCTCTTGATTTATTCTACAGGTCTATGAAGTCAGATCAAGTTGTTTTCACTTAGGTCATAACTTTTGACTCGGTTATCGTTTTTCCACAATTCAGGCGGCATAGGAAAGCTGATTCAATCCTCTTCACAAATCTCAAGCCTGTTTTTCTAGAAAATTAACCAAGTATTTGTTATTTCAATCAGATCTCAGATCTCAGATTTTCTTTTTTCTTGGTTCTTTTCTTGGAAAACATGCAAACAGTTCAAATCTTTTGGGAACAAAGGGATATTATACTGCATTGAGGGGGTATATACTGCTATATTAGTTCATTTCTGTACTTTTTCATCATGGATCCAACACATATTGCTCCGTCCACTCCATACAACTACTATGGTCTGAAAAAAAAAGATACATCTAAAGAAATCAAGGTTATACAGAGTGACCATAGGTACAAAAATTGAACCTACAAGAGCCACATAGAAGAGAAAGTGGTTTAATAGGTGTGATGAGGCTTTTGGGACATTATGCATGTCTATGTCTCCCGATCTTCTCTTTCATCTTGAATCTTGCACCACACCCAATCAAATTTGGACTCAATTGGAGTCCTTATTTGGGAAGCAGGATACTTTGAGAGGATTTCAGTTCGAGAATGAGCTTATCGGCTGAATTCCTCAAGATTTTGATAGCATTCAAGACTTCTTCACCAAACTCAAGTCTCTCAGATTCAGTTGACACAGTGTGTTATTCAAAAAGATTGTAGGGCTTCCTCAAATGCCTAATTAACTACTGGTGCTATTACTATACTAAGTAGTTCAACACTTGAGAGAGGGCTCATTAAATCATAAACCAGGGAGTTGTAAAAATTCAGATAGTGCTAGCAAAATATATGCATTCATGGATTCTACACATCTTATATCGGTTGAGCATAGGTGAATGAAACACATAGAAATATAGTAAACACTTTTAATTAGACTAAACTTCTATTTCTCAAAACAAAGTAAATGAATACAAACAACTACCTTTTGCTATGGGTACCTAATGGTTAAGACTGTAACCAGTTAGCCGTTATACTGTAGTATGTCCTAACTTCATACCCTTCGGAGTTACTAACACAGAATATCAATCTCCGGATTCTAATTCAAAACTATATTGGATCATTCATAATCGCATGAACTGAAAACTATCAATCAATCAATTAAATTCACAATACATAATCTAATCTACCAACCTAAATTAACACGTTTCAGTAGTTCCTCAAGTGGCTTGCTTGAGTTGTTGCGTCCACAAAACTTCTTTTATCCCTTACTCAGAAAAACATGCTATCAAAGTATTCGTTCTTTATTGCATCTTAATCACACACACAATTGCTGAACAAAATCTATCTAGAAATCTTATTCAATATCACATATATGATCTAGATCTCCTCCGCGACAGGGTACCCCACTATTAAAGGTCCGCAAAAGAGTCCAATTAGCTATGAACTAAAATTTCCCAAGTATAACTATACAACACTTATCACATGCACAAGTGACAATTGACAACCTTTATTTTTCTGAACTTGCAGTAGAAGCTCATGGGACTTGTAGCAACAAGCCCCGAGGCACATCATTTACAAGGGACTTGATTGTTCAGCAATCCATAGCACTTGCTACATTGCATTTCATCCCTACCAATAGCCACCGCCACTTACCTTCATATCATGCAGCCTAAATCATTCCATCACATACAAGCAGCAATAAATTCCACTCTTCCAAACACGTACTTTCCACAGCCTTTTATTCAGCATTCACCATTCTTGGACATGTGCTATACCTCATGCTAAGTTACTTTTTCACGCACGACAACTTGCAGTACTTCACCATTAAGTCCTATCATTTCAAATCTTTTTACCATGTTGCATGGCACCGTTCAGTCTGTTGACTTTCTCCTTTGTGGCATATTTGTCCTTGATGTCAAAACTAATTGCTTGACACTGGTTTGGCATTGGCATTATGATACTTGGTGCATTTGGTTATATATTTCAGTTTGGGCATATTCAGTTCTTTGTGGTTTTGTGGACAGTGCTTTGGATACTTTCAGTTCTGTTTTATGGTACTGATCATGTTGGTTTCATGTGCAGAGGATATGTAGGTCACATGAGGTGATTCTTTCTACAGGTGTTAAAAGTTAAAGGTGATATCATGTTATATTGTTTTGATCTTTACAGATGCACACATTGTTCTGACATTTAGATTGGTTCAGTGATTGGCATGTTTATTTTCAGTCTCTACTTGGTTTTGTTGAGACACATACACGTGATAGCATTTCATTGCTCAGATTGAAGGTAATTTGGTAAACTTCAGTTTTCATGAAGTCTTATAGTGCAAATTCACCTTATTTAGTTGCTTGGTTTGCATGGTTGTACCATCCTTACACAAACAGTTTATCATGAGTTATTCATATGACTTCATTAAGGCTTCAATTTGTGTTGATTGATTATATATGGCATCGGGCAGCCTACATGGTATTTGAGCACAATGCATGTGTGTTTGATCACATTACATTGCTTTTTGTTTTGGTTATAAGGATATTGGTTTAATGTTGATTACCATTGACATGAATATTTGGAAAGGCATTTATTCCTTGGTTGACATCTTTTGTAAAAAGCTTGTTTGATTTATACTCCTAAAGAGTATCGAGTGCGCTAAGCATGTGTTTTTCAATGGACTAGAATTTTTAAAAAAGTCTTGGAAATAATATTAAGAATCAATATTGTTGATGTTTATTTCGGGCTGCATGGGACTTGGTATTCATGTGACTTCACCTCACTTGTTAGTGACTTGGCATTGGTAGTAAGCGGTTGGTTATGATGTGAAATGTTTTTGTCGGCATATGTGGCTGAAGACTTGTCTTTAGTTTCAAAAACATAATAATGGTTTATTAATCATTGTGTTTGATTTGCTTCGGACCTCAAATCATCATTGAATTTGTTAAAGTCCTCGAAAACCTTTGAAAGGAAGTTTAGGGCACAACTATTATTGTTCCAATGTGAAATCATGCAAAACCCTAGCCACCACCATGCAAATGTATTAGCAGATTTATGTGTTTGACAGTGAATTTACTGAGCTCGACTGTGGAAGGAGTTAGAATGTTGACTGTGGTAGTTGGTTTATCATTCAGCTGGACAGTTTCGATGGTCTTCAACGGTGTCATTTGGTATGTGTTTCATTTTCGCCCACCGTGAACAGGTAAAAGGAAAAAAAACCCTTCGCATTCGTTCAGTTTTGCCTTGAACAGCTGTTTAACGAGATCTATATTATTTGGATTTTGAAAAAGAACAAAGAAGGAAAAGGTTTTATAGTCTATTATTTGAAAGTTAAGAAGGGTTTTCTGTTTTTGGGTATTATGAAAACCCTCATGTTGTTTCCGACAGTTTTATTTGTAAATTTGTTACATGGGATTATGTTGATTGCACAATTTGAATAAGTGAGTTTGGGTAACTTTAACCCAAGTTGCTTTGACAGTTATATTAAGTGCATCTAGGGATTTGAAGGGTTTTTAAAAAGATGTCTTTGAGGCATTTTTTTTGTGTTGAGATCTAAAAAGAGGAATATGTTGTTTTCAGACATTTGATACAAAAGATATTGCATTGAAAATCTGATTGTTATTTGAGAAGATGTTGATTTACAACATTCTTCAAAGGGTTTATTGAAAATCTTTCATAGTCTTCTATTGTAATTCTAGAGTTGCAAAATCTGCAATCTAGGGTTCTGATAGGATGCTATATCAGTGATATGTTAAATTAAGTTGGTGCTCCTATTGAAGTTGGTTCTTCAGAATTTTTGGAATTGAGTTGATGCTCCACCATTGTAACAGACTTGGTGCTCTTTTGAATGAATAAAAAGATTGGTTTACGAGTGGTTTTTGTTGATAGTAAATAGCATCGGTCAAATAAAGGTCTATTGATCGCTGTTTAAACAAGTAATAGAAAGTTAAAGAGACACGTCCCTTGAGCCGACGTGTCTCCACTTTGTGGAGACACATCCGCTCATGGGACGCGTCTCCCACATTGATACTTATATCCTCTCCTTCCTCATTTGGGAAATATAGAAATCAGAAAATGTTTACCTATGAGGGTCGACACATAGAAGATTACAAATCTGTTTAATTAACATGATATCAGAGCCAAGGTGTAAGAAAAGATCTCATCAGATTTGGTTAAGCAGTCATGACAACTCTTCATCTAGGAGGCCATTCATCTTTCAGTCGGAGAGTCAAGTAGAAAGAAGCTATCATTAGAGAAGGTGAAGAATATTGTGGCTACAGGAATTGCAAGTCAAATATCAGGTGATCTTATTACGCCTAACTTGTAATTCTGAAGACATCTCTCTACAACACCGTTCAGAGAAAGTAATATATTAATGGCATGAATTATTTGGGTTGTCGTATTTGCTTGCTAAGAGCCGATATTTGTAAAGGAAAGTAACTCAATTTAATTCGAGTCATGAGGGAATTGGAATCTAAATAAACTTTATCGGGAGCTATTGAGAGGAAGAATTGATGGGCGCTCAATTCTACAGGAATAGAGTCGAATTCCTTAGCCTGGGTATTATTATTTTTAAGAGTCAGATAATATTAAGAAGTCTTGCGAGCTTGTCATTTATGACTTGGAAGAATGAACGATGGAAGCGGACAATGATCAAGTTGTCGTTACCAATTCAAGCCACGAGATAATAAAGATTGTGCATTTCATCGATTATTTCCTGAAGACGTCCCACTTGTAACTATCGCTACTTGTTCGTCAATTACAGTTCCATCTTAATAAACAGAGGAAATAATTAAATATCTACTGCAAATCAAGAATCGGGAAATATTATTATCTGCCAGTGGATTATTGGGCCAAATATGGAGGAGTCGGGAAGTTTTAATAAAATAAAATATAGACGGAAAATTCATATCCATGGGAAATCGACTCTGACCAGATACTAATTTTCCTTGGAGGCATACGCGGTTTGATGTTTTATCAGGAAGAGCCGTGGAGAGTAGCATCTAAAAGGTCATGATGGTATCTTTGAAGGTGTTGTTCCATTTTTTATCTGCCACTACATAAGAGTAATCATTCGAGTTAGAATTTCCTAAAGCCATCAATGATAAAGAAGACGGGACATTTGGGGGAGTCGATTTTATTTGTGAAAGAGATGTCAAACCGAAGAGCCATCACAAATATCAAGAAACGTCTCTTTGGTGTAATGGAGGCATCTATCCTCCTCTGTATGATGGTTCAGGAAGCTACCAATAAAAAAATAAAAATAAAAATAAAAATTGAGCCACCGTGTCACGTAAATGACAAGTCGAAGTCTCTATGAGTATAGTGGAGTCTTTTGGAAGTGCCATTATTCTTCAGAGAAGATTCGTGTCATATTTGCATGCCTGCAGTGATGAGTTGAGTTTAATATTTAATTCTATGAAGGAGCTTACAGGAGATATAGGTGTCCGATTGGGGAGTTGAATATAATATTGATCAAAGGGAAGTGATAGTAATTACGCGATTACAAAGTCAACTCACATTTGCCATAGTCGGGGACTTGGCTCATATTGTATGAGCAGATATCAGGAAAGATAAGTGCAGACCTGAAAAGCGTTTAAGTGCAGCACTTAAGGAGATCCTGATTTCTATGAGATAAGTATTGCATAGTTGAATAGTATTCATGAATTTGCTATGTAGTTATTAATTCATGATATAACATTGAGATAGTCAATCATGTATGCTTCTAGCAATGGTATTTCTCTTCGAAATAGTTGAGTTATATGAACTATTAGTAATCTCTTCTTAATGTGCATTAGGATGGACCAAGAGATTGCTCTCAAGAATTGAGACATTGCTTGCAGCCATGAAACTGAGTGAATGGCTGAAGACATCCCTTCGAAGAGGAAGAATTAACCTTCAGAGGGAGTTCCATGGCTCGCTGAGAACAAGAGGTTGATGCAAGTGCTTGAAGATTCAGAGGGAGCCTACTGAACCTAAAGAAGATGGTTATGTTGCTCTGGATGCTGTTTTAGTTGAGGTTTGCGATGATATCCTGGTATAGCAGGAAGCAGTCTTCTGTGGCACTGAGTACATCAAAAGCCGAGTACATTACAACTTGTGTGGTAGCAAAAGAAGCTGTGTGGCTTCAAAAGCTCCATGCAGGATTGGTTGGACAATCAAGTTATTCAAGTTCATCAAGCAAATCGAATTCAAGGAGAAGGACGCATTTGTATAAAGGAGGTTGATCTGAGCAGCAGATCATCATTTTTGTATCAGCAGATTATTGTATACTGTTGATGCTAAATCCTTGAAGTACCTCTTCAACAGTTGAAATGAGAATTGCTCTACTCAGTCAACCTAGATCTAACATTGGTAGCTCCGCAAAGCTATTCGTAATAGAGTGATCTGGGATGAGGTTGAAAAGAACAACCCTGAATCTCTACAAAGGTGTGAGTTGGAAACCATTTCTCTAAAGCAAGTATTGCAAACGATTTTGGACGAGGAGGTCAAGAGGCTGATGCAAGTACTTAGAGCTTCAGAGGGAGTCACATCATCACTTGTTGTAATACATAATTCTCTGAGATGGAGAGATATGAGGTGAAAGCCCTTGTTCATCTCTGAGATTGAGATGAGACGTCATGTTGAGAGACTCCATGACGACATCACGTTGAGAGACTCCATGACAAATATGCAAATTGAAGAAAGCCCTATATGGACTTAAACAGGCCCCCAGAGCCTACTATGAAAGAATTGACAACTACCTCTTGGGACTAAGATTTTCCAAGAATGATGCATATCATGGGACTTGATGTCATTTGAAGATCATTGTGATCCTTAAAGAGATAATCATGGTGGATAATTATATATCCATGGATATGCCATGAATTATTATGGTAGACATCATGTGACTTGATGTCAGTGCACATACCATAATGAAGATGTGTTATGAAGAATGTCATGTGACTTGACATTTTCAGAAGCATACCATATCTTCTAATATCACGAGTTAGGTGATATCAATTTTACTTGGTGGAAGTTATTTTCCTAGCTAAGAGGGAGTGTTGAATAATGAAGATGTGTTATGAAGAATATCATGTGACTTGACACTTTCAGAAGCATACCATATCTTCTGATATCATGAGTTAGGTGATATCACTTTATACTTGTTTGGAGTTTATCTTCCCTAGCTAAGAGGGAGTGTTGATAATAAATAGCATTGGTCAGATAAAGGTCTATTGATCGCTGTTTAAACAAGTAATAGAAAGTTAAAGAGACACGTCCCTTGAGCTAACATGTCTATTGATCGCTATTTAAACAAGTAATAGAAAGTTAAAGAGACACGTCCCTTGAGCCGACGTGTCTCCACTTTGTGGAGACAAAAGTGGAGACACATCCACTCATGGGATGCGTCTCCCACATTGATACTTATATCCTCTCCTTCCTCATTTGGGAAATATAGAAATCAGAAAATGTTTACCTGTGAGGATCGACACATAGAAGATTACAAATCTGTTTAATTAACAATTTTTTATACCCCAAGAGGATTTTCCACTCAGGAAATTTTTTGTGTTATGTGGTGAATTTGTGTTTCAACATATGTGCTTAAGTATTATGTTTTTCATTATGTCATTTGTCAATACAATTCATGCAATGCTCTGATACTTGACTAAATATTTCATTCTGTTTTTACATGAAGTCTTGTAGAAATTAAGCATTAAAAGGAATTGTTCAATCAAGTTTACTTGAACAATCAATATCATGCTTTGACATTGTTAAGTAATGTTTTTTGTGATCAGCCTTTTTTGTTGTTAAAGATCATTGACTTGTCCATGTTCACTCTGCAATTAAAAGGTTACATTAAATTGTTTCAAGGTCTTAGTTCAAGTTGTAAGTTGTAAGGCAAGTGAATTTTTTTTTTTAATACTCTGATTCACTCCCCCCCCCTCTCAGAGTAATTCATCTTCCAACACAGTCATCTTTGCATGCACCAAATTTTCACTCACATCATGGTACTCTTTGCGTTAACTAGCTATAATTAACATTTAAGACTGTTGATTTCATATGCATTTATATTCATGCACGCATTTGCTATTTCATGTTTCATAATTCAAATGCTTTATACTTATCCTTCTCGGCCTATTTGTACTTGCTATTTGAGGACAAATAGCATAATTAAGTTGGGAGGGGGGGAAGGGGGGAACACAAAAGATCTTTATTGTTTCACACAACCTTTTACAGTCAACCATTACAATTTTCAAATTCCTTCACTTCCTTTTGTCTATCACAAAGAAATAGTAGTATCCAAAGCAGAAGTGTAAGAGCAACAGAGTTGAGCAAAGGATATTCAAAAACAAAGTACAAAGCAGAAGGTGATAGAGGTGGTTGAATTGTAACAATGGGAGGAGACATTATAAGGAGAGAGCTTGCAACACACAATTTTTTCTTGGAAGATAGGCAATGCTTGCATATTTTCCAACAAACAGGTTGGTTGGATTACTTTCTTTGGCTTACAAAGTACAATGAGCTAATGACTCAACAATTTGCAAATACCCTGCAAAGCGATGAAGCCATTATAAGAGGATTATGGGTTGATGCTTCAGAAGCAGCCACAACATAAGTGTCAAGGCTGCCACGAACAGGAGTAGGAATTCCCAGTGAGAGTAGATGCAATTGCTGCGAGAAATGAGTTTTCAATGCTTGGAGAAAACCTAGATTCTACATCCCAAGGTACGAAACATCTCTCTTTATCCTAGCTTTGGGCTTTAGTTGTCTCATATATTGTTAAATACTTGACTTGCGATGGTAGACAATCACTTTTGTATATTGTACATTTTAAACTCCTTAACCATTTACGCCATCAAAGAACTGCGAATGTACCCAATTTCTTGTACAATCTGTTAAAAAGAATGTCAGCTGAATACAAAAAGAAAAGAAACTAGTCTGCTATATCTCATTTTTGTTTGGTCACCTTGTTGATAAAATGAAGCCTTAGAATCCAATTCCCCAACATATCTTGGGAGGATTTTTTAGCCAACAACAATGTTAACAATATTCTTCCAAGGCAGAATGCAGAAGAGATGGGTAGAGAACAAGAAACAAGAGAACCTTCTACAGTTGTAGCAAAGGGAAACATACCATCTAGTTCCCCTATTGCCTTGCCTACCTGCAACATAGAGGAACATACAAAATAGGAAGAGCAAGAAACTCAACCTGCAGCTTTCAGGAAGCAACCCATAGCAGAAGGAACTACAAAAACCCTTGCATTTGCCGAGAGCCCTTCTAAGCCAAGGAAAATAAAAGGTGTGGCCTCTACTTCCAAACCTAGGAAGAAACAAAGAAGACCCACATAGCCAAGGAGGCAATCACATTGCTTGAGAAGAAAAGGGTCTGTAAAAGGAAAGGCTAAAAAGCAACAAGAAAATGTTGTTGTGGTAGAAATTGACATAGATTCTGATGAAGAAAAGGTTTCCTAATAGTGACGCAAAAACCCCAATTTTGCAGCCTTTGTATATGAGTAGCAGTTCTAATTCAAATTCAAAAGACATTTTCATGGCTAAGAAGAAAAGCAAACCTTTGAGAAGCCTCATTTTTGAAGAAGGGTTTGTACCATCAGAAGAGGAGAAGAAATATTTTTGGAAAAGGAAAAAGAGTTTCTTTTGGAAGGGAAGAATGCAACCAATAGAGGGAGAGTAACAAGGATGCCAGAATTAGAGAATTGGGAGAAAATTTGTAGAAATTTGAGCAAGGGTCAGGGTTGGAAGCATTAGCACAACTTGCTATAGTTGAAATGAGCAGAAGGACTCAACACCATGTCAACCCAATTGCATACCCAAGGACACCTACTACTTCCATTGTGGTAACACTTGACATAGAATTGTGGAACAAAACAAAGAAATTTTCTCAAAAGCAAAAAGACTGGGAAAAGGAAAAATCAAAATTATTAGCAACTCATGCCAAAGTGGTTGAGAAACAAGAAACAAAGATTAAGAAATTGAAAGTAAAGATAGAAGAATTGGTAGATAAAATAGTCCACTTGTTGAGGTGCAGACCTCCAACCAAAGTATACACCTTGTTTCTTCAAGAAAAAATTATTTGTTTTCAGTTTAGCCAATTAATTAGTGACCTCCCTCTCGTTGTAAATTCATCAACATTGTGTTTAGAATTATTCTAGCAATCCACACCAGAAATGCAAGATCAGTTGTGTGAATTTTATTTACACAACTTGATTCTCTCTTATGAAACTTAATGGAATCCACGTATATTTCTAGGGGATGTTCAAATCAAAGCCTTAGCTTCCTATATCATAAAGGAACATCTAAGGGGACAATTGCTTCAAGAATACCAAGAAAGGGAAAAATCATCCCCTCTTCAGTTGAGGGAAGAATCAACAGATCCAGATACAATGGTGGACCAATGGATTGATCTCATAGAAAAGGAGGGGGTGGCAACAAAAATAATGGCATGTAGAGAAAGAGATTTAAAGAACTACCAGCAGTAACAATCAAGCAAGCACTCAATTTCTCCTAGAACAAATGGAGGGAGCTTACCCCAAAACTCAAAAAGAAGGAACCACACTCTATTGTCAACTATGTGGCAATAGTTAAAAGATCACATAAGTATATTACAGTTGCATTGAAAAAAGGGATTGCTTGGCTTCCTCTCACCTTTCATCCTCCTCTCCTCCTATTCCCTATACCACATTGGACGAAAAGGAAATGAGAGGAAGATGCAAAAGAAAACAATAGGTGGGCAAAGATAACAAACCAACAGGCTTTTACTTGAAATAGGGGATAGGAGTGACCAAAGTTGTGGACTACAGAGAAACTGCACTGCAATACAACCTTCGGCCTTGAACTTGCTTGAGAACAAGCAAGAGTTTAAGTTGGGGGAAAATGATGAGCCATAGAATTGCCCAATTTCCTGTTGATATTTCATACTTTTATCTTTATTTTTGCTAAACTTTGAGACATTACTAGACCTTTCATATATAACTTTAATTAGTTTAAAACTTAGAAAGTAATGTTGTTCCCAAGAAGATTGGGAGATGTCTAAATGTCCTATCCCCAAGACGGTTGAGGGATTTCAAGACAGCCACCCTAGGGATGGCTGGACATCCCCAACAAGGGGAACATCCCCGCCTTAGTAGGGCCATCCAAAGGGAAAGCGGGTGTAGACTTGGGGATGGCTGGGGGACATTTTGTCACCATCCCATCTCCTCCCACCTCCTCCCAGAACATTCCTATTCCAACAAACAACTCCAAAACCCAATGATGCGTCCCAAGGGAACACTATATATAACTACAATAGCATTTGTGTTATCAACTTTCATATTCTAGTTGTGCTTCAAGGTTAAAGCCTTTTTCCTTTTCAAGACAAGTGTGCAAGCTTCATTATTTAGCAAGAGTTGCTATAGAAAGACACAACTCATCACCTCATAAGGACAAAACCTATCATGTGTCCAATGACCAAATTACCTATTTATCCTTTGCCATCTTTGTGAATTCTATTTAATATTATCATTTTTGTGTATTAATAAATTACTATTATTTATTTGAATATGTTATACTTTATATATTTCTTCCATAGTTGACCTTTGTAATGTCCCCTTTTACCTGCCCTAAATCTTTTAATAGTGTTCTTAAACACTAATATATACATTATATAATATTAAAATATAAATAATATAATTAAAAAATAATAATACATAAATAAATAATAAATAAAATAAAATAAGAATATTGGGGTCAGCTAAGATTGGAGGGAAGTAAACATAAAAATAAAATAAAATAAATTAAAAAATAAAAATAAATAAATAAATAAAGGAGGCCGGCCTCGTTAAGGTTTTTTATTTTGGGAGGGCTATAAAAGAAAGTAAAGTTGTAATGTCCCTTACCCAGTTTTCCCTAGAGTTCATTTGTTGATTAGGTTTAAGGTTTCTTCTTTTCCAAATGAATGTTCTCTTAATGCAATAACCCTAGATAAGAATCTTGTATTCACCATATTAACAACATATCTGTTAGCATTAATATCTAGATATCCAAAATATAAGCATAATCACAAAAGTAATAATGAAGACAGAAGAGGAGTGGCATGGGTAGATCCTCCCGAAGCTATCCATCTAAGCCCAAGGGCACAAGCATCCCCTCAGGACGACCCACCCCTTGGCTCCGAGTTGAACGTCCAAACTAAGACTATTCCATCCTCGAAGTGGCATGCTTAGTGGAAACACTGGTACCTACTTTCTCTACCTATGTCAGCACCTCAGAAGACACTTGACTTATTGGGGATAGTCGGGGGAGCAGATAAGTGGCCCGGGCCTACCACCCCTCCATGGTCGTGGCGGACTATGAGTGGAATTCCCACCCCTCCAGGGCCCATCCTTGCCTTTGGTTCCAAGGGCAGACTTAAGTGGGGTTTTTAGGCACCACTTCCCTCACGCCCTTCCTCCCAATAAGTTGCAAACACTCATGAAGACAATCTTTTAGCAATCAAATACATTTGCACTTATTACGGATTCTTTAAATCAATATCTACATCATTATCATCATGATAATACTAAAGAAAGCATTACACCAATAATCAGATTAGCAATATCAATTTATTATATTCAAAATATACTAAATATTATTGCTAAATGAGTATATCACCTGAGTTGCTATATCTCTCCATGTTTCCTTACTCGCCTCCTTCAACCTTATACTAAATTGATCATAGGATGATGTACAGTTCATAAATATACATAATCTACTTATGTTTATATTAAAGAGTCGTCATTACTTATAAGTATCATTATTGCATAATCGTATATATAATTATTCTTTCCTTATTCATATATATTCTTTATTCATTGCAAATTATTCATTATAAAATTTATCTATATCTATGCATATATACTTGCGAGCCTATTAAATAATATATATATTAAATGGCTATATATTCCAATGAATAACAATCATTGTACCATTCAAAGTAGGTGACTCATGGGGGGAATGTATTGTTTGGTGAAAGAGGTGACTTTTCATAAAATATATCCCTTTGTTAGATTTAATTGCTGCCTTTAAAAGCTTATTATCACAATAATATCTATTTTTAAAAATAATATATTATTACTAATAATTATGATATTTCAGATTTATACTTATTTTATTATTTTATTTTGATGTTTTATTGAACAAATTTTAACATTAAAGTATAATAATAAAACCAATTTGCTAGTATCTTATTATTATTTTATTCTAATGTATTACAATCTTTGATGTGTAATGATTATAATATTTATTTATTATTATTATTTTTGATATTGAGTTATTTAATACTGGAATGTAATAACAATAATTTGCCTGTATATTATTATTATATTTTTTATTTCATATTTATATATTTTAATATTGATATGGTACACAATTATTTTATATTTAACATTAATATTGCTATTTATTTTGTTTATTAATTTATTTGTATTTTAACACTTGGTTTTGATGGTAGTACTAGAATGTAATAACAATAATTTGCCTATATATTATTATTATATTTGTTATTTCATATTTATATATTTTTATATTGATATGATACACATTTATTTTATATTTAATATTAATATTGCTATTTATTTTATTTATTAATTTATTTGTATTTTAACACTTGGTCTTTATGGTTTTGCTATTTTGGGGACATGACAAAAGTGCAAGTCATTTGGCATCCATTCAAATCATATTTTTTATTTGGAGATTCTTCTCTTTGGCTGCAACTTTGGTTGGGCTTAATTCCAAGGATGAAAACCCTTGTGAACTTGGTGAGTTGGACAAAAACCTAGTTCATCTTGTGGGCTCCTCATAACGGAGTTCTATTTGCACTTCATTGGAGACATTTGGAGGTTGGAGCAGCATTGCATAATCAGATTTACAAATCAAATTTGGAACAAAATTATTGTAGCAATTTGTGAGTAGATTGCATTAGGGTTTTTCCCTAATTTGGAGCGCCACTTAGAGCAGACCTGAGCGCCCACCTTTGGAGGGCGATTTTGCATATTTGGAGCAGCAAACCCTAAGCACTTACCAAGGAGGAATTTCGCCCATCTAGGGTTTGATATTTGAAGACTACTTTGCATATATTTGGCATGTATAATCATAGTTTCAGATCTGATTTGCAGAGCAGAAATCTGGGCTTATGTTTAGCATGTTTGAGTCCCTGAGTTCTTTGTAAATCAGTCCAGAATATTTAGTTTTGTAACAGCAGAAGTTATCTACAGAAAATCAGATCTGTATTTTGCATTTGGATGCCCTATCTTGTGTTTTTCATGGTGGATTTCATGTTTGATACGAATATCAATTGGTAGCATCATTTGGCATGTTTATTTGTCACGTTTGGGCACTTGTATATTCGCTGTGATATTTTGTTTGAAATCAGAAAATAAAAATTAGAAATCAGAATTAGGGTTTGAGCAAAAACAAAAATCAGAATTTTTAGGGTAGATCCCATTGGGGATATTACAACCTTGAAATGTTGGAAATAAAAAACTTGAATGCAATGGTTCCAAGCACATTTAGTGTCAGATTATTCTTGTTTTAATATAATCATGTTGTCAGTTATCTCTTCGTCAAACAGGATTCTTATAATATAATAACGAGAATGTATCATCAGAAGTTTAAATAAAAAAGAATACTGAAAAGAAAAAAATAATATTTTCTGACTATACTAATTATAAAATCTTGCTTTCAACAATGAATGTTTACTGTACTGATTTATTTATTTCCCTTTATATCCAGAAAAATAGGTATCATGCATCATCAATCATTATCATACCAAAGTTGAAAAAGTCACATAAACTAACCTTGCAGTGCAGACAATTTTGCGCATTGATATGAAACTTCAAATGGCCATTCTCATCTGATACATATCTGAGTATAGAAACAATGTGGAAAATGTTTGTGAGACCAATACAATCACACTAATTAAATTGCTAAATTTCAAGAGAATAAACTTGGCATGGCCAAAACAAAGGGTATATTCCATCAGTTTAACTTTGACATTTGGTGATGCAATCAAAAGAGTATTACATACTCATAAACCCGTGCTGGACAGTATCGAGACTCTGGCCCTGCATATCTTGGTAAGTTAACATCCAATGGCTTTCTTGGATCACACAAATGTAGATGGGCTGGCTGATCATGATCATGATTTGTGTTACTCCTGCAATCATTGTTAAGGAGAATATGAATAACAACAATTAATTAAACAGAACAATAAGTCAAAGCATAGCATATTATTTATTTCTGTATAAACATTAAAATTTAGTGATCTCCTCCAGTGTGCAAATTGGAAATTTTGTAATATGCAAGTTTGTACATTTTCCAACCCCCTCGAACAAAATGAGTAATAAGATCAAACGAATTGTTGCCCCACAAATGTCAAAAGGTTACCTGAAAATGTAACTATTGGATCCAAATTATTCATTTTCCCATCTTCAAATAACACACTAACATGAGTATTAGAATGGCATTTTGTGGCTGCAGCTTTAGTTCACTGCTTAAAGAAGCAATTAAAAATTAATGTAATAGTTCTTTTGATATGGATTTGAGGTCAAATAGTATCCATCTTACGGATACTTGGATTTACCTTCAGATCTGAATCTTAACTTCAATGTTTGTTTGAAGAATTCAAGAAAAGTATTTTATTAGGCCCTATTTCCTCATTTCTAAAATTATGAAATCCTTTTTGTCATTTTGAGAAGAAAAAAGAGTGATGCATTTTTGACAATGTTACTGCTGAAGGATGGCAAATGAGAAAATGATTTGATAGTTGCATACTAAACTTACATGGAAATTTTTATTTGATGTGAGAAAAGACAGAAATCCTGATTGTAGTATTCGCAAATGAATGAAAAAAAATTGTTCTATGTTTGGAACCTAACAAGTGGTATCAGATCAACGGAAAGAGATAAGAGAAGAATCACACAGTTGATTGTACAACAAGAGGTTACTATGGAAGTACAACACTTGTAGTTGTTGAAATGTATGGCTTAATTTTTTGTATGACCAGGAAAAGGCACAAGGTTTTCAAAAAGTCAAACTCTATATGGTTCTACCATACAGCGTACAAAGAAGAGGAGCATTGAAGAATGGTTGAGATGTTTGTGTTTAGACCATATGACGTGAAAAAAGGAGAGAACCATATGATGATGCAA
>CM021109.1:517807897-518017698 GCA_007115665.2 Sequoiadendron giganteum
AAGACCTCATCAGATTTGGTTAAGCAGTCATGACAACTCTTCATTTAGAAGGCCATTCATCTTTCAGTCGGAGAGTCAAGTAGTAAGAAACTGTCGTTAGAGAAGGTGAAGAATATTGTGGCTATAGGAATTGCAAGTCAAATATCACGTGATCTTATTATGCCTAACTTGTAATTCTGAAGACATCTCTCTACAGCACCGTTCAAAGAAAGTAATATATTAATGGCATGAATTATTTGGGTTGTCATATTTGCTTGCTAAGAGCCGATATTTGTAAAGGAAAGTAACTCAATTTAATTCGAGTCATGAGGGAATTGGAATCTAAATAAGCTTTATCGGGAGCTATTGAGAGGAAGAATTGATGGGCGCTCAATTCTACAGGAATAGAGTCAAATTCCTTAGCTTGGGTATTATTATTTTTAAGAGTCGGATAATATTAAGAAGTCTTGCGAGCTTGTCATTTATGACTTGGAAGAATGAACGATGGAAGCGGACAATGATCAAGTTGTCGTTACCAATTCAAGCCACGGGATAATAAAGATTGTGCGTTTCATCGATTATTTCCTGAAGACGTCCCACTTGTAACTATCGCTACTTGTTCGTCAATTACAGTTCCATCTTAATAAGCATAGGAAATAATTAAATATCTACTGCAAATCAAGAATCGAAAAATATTATTATTTGCCAGTTGATTATCGGGCCAAATATGGAGGAGTCGGGAAGTTTTAATAAAATAAAATATAGAAGGAAAATTCATATGCATGGGAAATCGACTCTAACCAGATACTAATTTTCCTTGGAGGCATACGCGGTGCGATGTTTTATCAGGAAGAGCCGTGGAGAGTAGCATCTAAAAGGTCATGATGGTATCTTTGAAGGCATTGTTCCATCTTTTATCTGCCACTACATAAGAGTAATCATTCGAGTTGGAATTTCCTGAAGCCGTCAATGATAAAGAAGATGGGACATTTGGGGGAGTCGATTTTATTTGTGAAAGAGATGTCAAACCAAAGAGCCATCACAGCTATCAAGAAACATCTCTTTGGTGTAATGGAGGCATCTATCCTCCTTTGTATGATGGTTCAGGAAGCTACCAATAAAAAATAAAAAATAAAATAAAAGAAAAAATAAAATTGAGCCACCGTGTCACGTAAATGACAAGTCATTGTCTCTATGAGTATCGTGGAGTCTTCTGGAAGTGCCATTATTCTTCAGAGAAGATTCGTGTCATATTTGCATGCCTGCAGTGATGAGTTGAGTTTAATATTTAATTCTATGAAGGAGCTTACGGGAGATATAGGTGTCCGATTGGGGAGTTGAATATAATATTGATCAAAGGGAAGTGATAGTAATTACACGATTACAAAGTCAACTGACATTCGCCATAGTCGGGGACTTGGCTCATATTGTATGAGCATATCTCAGGAAAGATAAGTGCAAACTTGAAAAGTGTTTAAGTGCAGCACTTAAGGAGATCTTGATTTCTATGAGATAAGTATTGCATAGTTGAATAGTATTCATGAATTTGCTATGCAGTTATTAATTCATGATATAACATTGAGATAGTCAATCATGTATGCTTCTAGCAATGGTATTTCTCTTCGAAATAGTTGAGTTATATGAACTATTAGTAATCTCTTCTTAATGTGCATTAGGATGGACCAAGAGATTGCTCTCAAGAATTGAGACACTGCTTGTAGCCATGAAACTGAGTGAATGGCTGAAGACATCCCTTCGAAGAGGAAGAATTAACCTTCAGAGGGAGTTCCATGGCTCGCTGAGAACAAGAGGTTGATGCAAGTGCTTGAAGATTCAAAGGGAGCCTACTGAACCTAAAGAAGATGGTTGTGTTGCTCTGGATGCTGTTTTAGTTGAGGTCTACGATGATATCCTGGTATAGCAGGAAGCAGTCTTCTGTGGCACTGAGTACATCAGAAGCCGAGTACATTACAGCTTGTGTGGTAGCAAAAGAAGCTGTGTGGCTTCGAAAGCTCTGTGCAGGATTGGTTGGACAATCAAGTTATTCAAGTTCATCAAGCAGATCGAATTCAAGGAGGACACATTTGTATAAAGGAGGTTGATCTGAGCAGCAGATCATCATTTTTGTATCAGCAGATTATTGTATATTGTTGATGCTAAATCCTTGAAGTACCTCTTCAACAGTTGAAATGAGAATTGCTCTAGTCAGTCAACCTGGATCTAACATTGGTAACTCCGCAAACCTATTCGTAATAGAGTGATCTGGGATGAGGTTGAAAAGAACAGCCCTGAATCTCTACAAAGGTGTGAGTTGGAAATCATTTCTCTAAAGCAAGTATTGCAAACGATTTTGGACGAGGAGGTCAGGAGGCTGATGCAAGTACTTAGAGCTTCAGAGGGAGTCACATCATCACTTGTTGTAATACAAATTCTTTGAGATGGAGAGATATAAGGTGAAAGCCCTTGTTCATCTCTGAGACTGAGATGAGACGTCATGTTGAGAGACTCCATGACGACATCATGTTGAGAGACTCTGTGACAAATATGCAAATTGAAGAAAGCCCTATATGGACTTAAATAGGCCCCCAGAGCCTGCTATGAAAGAATTGACAGCTACCTCTTGGGACTAGGATTTTCCAAGAATGATGCAGACCCAAATCTTTACTTTAAGGTAATTAAAGGTGAGATGTTAATAATTATTTTATATGTTGATGATCTACTGATAACAGGAGAAGATCACCTCATTGCTCAAGGAAAGAAGGATCTAACTTCAGAATAGCCCCAAGCAACCGCAGTGTGGCTTAAGGGGGGGTGTTGGAAATAAACCACACCCGGACTGACGATGGGCTGGCCACAAGGGGCTAGTAGCTCAGTTGATAAAACATATATTGATATATCTTCAAGGCACTATTGGATATGGTCTTCTTTACAGAAATGACCAACTAGATCTACATGGATACTCTGATTCAGATTGGGCTGGAAGTGTAACTGATCGGAAAAGCACATTAGGATGTTGCTTCAATTTAGGATCGGCTATGATCTCTTGGATCTGCAGAAAATAGTCTTCAGTAGCACAAAGCTTGACAGAAGCTGAATACATTGCTGCCTCTATGGGGGCAAGAGAAGCAGTTTTGGCTTCGAAAATTGCTTGTGGGACTCTTTGGTGAGCCCTTGAATCCTACAATCATTCATTGTGATAATCAGAGTTGCATCAAACTCTCTGTAAATCTTGTATTCCATGATAGATCTAAGCACATTGAGATCCCCTACCATTATGTAAGAGACATGGTAGAAAGGAATGTGATCCAGTTGGAGTATATTAGTACAAATGATCAAACAGCAGACATTCTCACCAAACCTCTCTCCCGAATCAAGGTAGAACACTTCAAGAAGAAGCTTGGTATGGTTGAAATGTAATTTGATATTATGTTTGAAATTCAAAATTGTTTAGAAGTTGTACTAATATATTTAAAGATGTTTAATGTGTAAACTCTTTTGTCATGTATGTAACTCCATGACCTTATGGGCCCGCTCCCCCTGTGTACATTATTGAAAGGTGACGATCTTTCTAATAATGAACACTTGTATGTGACATTGTAAAGTGACGACTCTACAATGATGAGTTGAACTATCATGATAGATATCATGTGACTTGATATCTGTGGACATGTCATGATAGTATCTCTTGGACACTTTGATGGATATCATGGGACTTGATGTCATTTGAAGATCATTGTGATCCTTAAAGAGATAATCATGGTGGATAATTATATATCCATGGATATGCCATGAATTATTATGGTAGACATCATGTGACTTGATGTCAGTGCACATACCATAATGAAGATGTGTTATGAAGAATGTCATGTGACTTGACATTTTCAGAAGCATACCATATCTTCTAATATCACGAGTTAGGTGATATCAATTTTACTTGGTGGAAGTTATTTTCCTAGCTAAGAGGGAGTGTTGAATAATGAAGATGTGTTATGAAGAATATCATGTGACTTGACACTTTCAGAAGCATACCATATCTTCTGATATCATGAGTTAGGTGATATCACTTTATACTTGTTTGGAGTTTATCTTCCCTAGCTAAGAGGGAGTGTTGATAATAAATAGCATTGGTCAGATAAAGGTCTATTGATCGCTGTTTAAACAAGTAATAGAAAGTTAAAGAGACACGTCCCTTGAGCCGACGTGTCTCCACTTTGTGGAGACAAAAGTGGAGACACATCCACTCATGGGATGCGTCTCCCACATTGATACTTATATCCTCTCCTTCCTCATTTGGGAAATATAGAAATCAGAAAATGTTTACCTGTGAGGATCGACACATAGAAGATTACAAATCTGTTTAATTAACAATTTTTTATACCCCAAGAGGATTTTCCACTCAGGAAATTTTTTGTGTTATGTGGTGAATTTGTGTTTCAACATATGTGCTTAAGTATTATGTTTTTCATTATGTCATTTGTCAATACAATTCATGCAATGCTCTGATACTTGACTAAATATTTCATTCTGTTTTTACATGAAGTCTTGTAGAAATTAAGCATTAAAAGGAATTGTTCAATCAAGTTTACTTGAACAATCAATATCATGCTTTGACATTGTTAAGTAATGTTTTTTGTGATCAGCCTTTTTTGTTGTTAAAGATCATTGACTTGTCCATGTTCACTCTGCAATTAAAAGGTTACATTAAATTGTTTCAAGGTCTTAGTTCAAGTTGTAAGTTGTAAGGCAAGTGAATTTTTTTTTTTAATACTCTGATTCACTCCCCCCCCCTCTCAGAGTAATTCATCTTCCAACACAGTCATCTTTGCATGCACCAAATTTTCACTCACATCATGGTACTCTTTGCGTTAACTAGCTATAATTAACATTTAAGACTGTTGATTTCATATGCATTTATATTCATGCACGCATTTGCTATTTCATGTTTCATAATTCAAATGCTTTATACTTATCCTTCTCGGCCTATTTGTACTTGCTATTTGAGGACAAATAGCATAATTAAGTTGGGAGGGGGGGAAGGGGGGAACACAAAAGATCTTTATTGTTTCACACAACCTTTTACAGTCAACCATTACAATTTTCAAATTCCTTCACTTCCTTTTGTCTATCACAAAGAAATAGTAGTATCCAAAGCAGAAGTGTAAGAGCAACAGAGTTGAGCAAAGGATATTCAAAAACAAAGTACAAAGCAGAAGGTGATAGAGGTGGTTGAATTGTAACAATGGGAGGAGACATTATAAGGAGAGAGCTTGCAACACACAATTTTTTCTTGGAAGATAGGCAATGCTTGCATATTTTCCAACAAACAGGTTGGTTGGATTACTTTCTTTGGCTTACAAAGTACAATGAGCTAATGACTCAACAATTTGCAAATACCCTGCAAAGCGATGAAGCCATTATAAGAGGATTATGGGTTGATGCTTCAGAAGCAGCCACAACATAAGTGTCAAGGCTGCCACGAACAGGAGTAGGAATTCCCAGTGAGAGTAGATGCAATTGCTGCGAGAAATGAGTTTTCAATGCTTGGAGAAAACCTAGATTCTACATCCCAAGGTACGAAACATCTCTCTTTATCCTAGCTTTGGGCTTTAGTTGTCTCATATATTGTTAAATACTTGACTTGCGATGGTAGACAATCACTTTTGTATATTGTACATTTTAAACTCCTTAACCATTTACGCCATCAAAGAACTGCGAATGTACCCAATTTCTTGTACAATCTGTTAAAAAGAATGTCAGCTGAATACAAAAAGAAAAGAAACTAGTCTGCTATATCTCATTTTTGTTTGGTCACCTTGTTGATAAAATGAAGCCTTAGAATCCAATTCCCCAACATATCTTGGGAGGATTTTTTAGCCAACAACAATGTTAACAATATTCTTCCAAGGCAGAATGCAGAAGAGATGGGTAGAGAACAAGAAACAAGAGAACCTTCTACAGTTGTAGCAAAGGGAAACATACCATCTAGTTCCCCTATTGCCTTGCCTACCTGCAACATAGAGGAACATACAAAATAGGAAGAGCAAGAAACTCAACCTGCAGCTTTCAGGAAGCAACCCATAGCAGAAGGAACTACAAAAACCCTTGCATTTGCCGAGAGCCCTTCTAAGCCAAGGAAAATAAAAGGTGTGGCCTCTACTTCCAAACCTAGGAAGAAACAAAGAAGACCCACATAGCCAAGGAGGCAATCACATTGCTTGAGAAGAAAAGGGTCTGTAAAAGGAAAGGCTAAAAAGCAACAAGAAAATGTTGTTGTGGTAGAAATTGACATAGATTCTGATGAAGAAAAGGTTTCCTAATAGTGACGCAAAAACCCCAATTTTGCAGCCTTTGTATATGAGTAGCAGTTCTAATTCAAATTCAAAAGACATTTTCATGGCTAAGAAGAAAAGCAAACCTTTGAGAAGCCTCATTTTTGAAGAAGGGTTTGTACCATCAGAAGAGGAGAAGAAATATTTTTGGAAAAGGAAAAAGAGTTTCTTTTGGAAGGGAAGAATGCAACCAATAGAGGGAGAGTAACAAGGATGCCAGAATTAGAGAATTGGGAGAAAATTTGTAGAAATTTGAGCAAGGGTCAGGGTTGGAAGCATTAGCACAACTTGCTATAGTTGAAATGAGCAGAAGGACTCAACACCATGTCAACCCAATTGCATACCCAAGGACACCTACTACTTCCATTGTGGTAACACTTGACATAGAATTGTGGAACAAAACAAAGAAATTTTCTCAAAAGCAAAAAGACTGGGAAAAGGAAAAATCAAAATTATTAGCAACTCATGCCAAAGTGGTTGAGAAACAAGAAACAAAGATTAGAAGTTTAGCCAATTAATTAGTGACCTCCCTCTCGTTGTAAATTCATCAACATTGTGTTTAGAATTATTCTAGCAATCCACACCAGAAATGCAAGATCAGTTGTGTGAATTTTATTTACACAACTTGATTCTCTCTTATGAAACTTAATGGAATCCACGTATATTTCTAGGGGATGTTCAAATCAAAGCCTTAGCTTCCTATATCATAAAGGAACATCTAAGGGGACAATTGCTTCAAGAATACCAAGAAAGGGAAAAATCATCCCCTCTTCAGTTGAGGGAAGAATCAACAGATCCAGATACAATGGTGGACCAATGGATTGATCTCATAGAAAAGGAGGGGGTGGCAACAAAAATAATGGCATGTAGAGAAAGAGATTTAAAGAACTACCAGCAGTAACAATCAAGCAAGCACTCAATTTCTCCTAGAACAAATGGAGGGAGCTTACCCCAAAACTCAAAAAGAAGGAACCACACTCTATTGTCAACTATGTGGCAATAGTTAAAAGATCACATAAGTATATTACAGTTGCATTGAAAAAAGGGATTGCTTGGCTTCCTCTCACCTTTCATCCTCCTCTCCTCCTATTCCCTATACCACATTGGACGAAAAGGAAATGAGAGGAAGATGCAAAAGAAAACAATAGGTGGGCAAAGATAACAAACCAACAGGCTTTTACTTGAAATAGGGGATAGGAGTGACCAAAGTTGTGGACTACAGAGAAACTGCACTGCAATACAACCTTCGGCCTTGAACTTGCTTGAGAACAAGCAAGAGTTTAAGTTGGGGGAAAATGATGAGCCATAGAATTGCCCAATTTCCTGTTGATATTTCATACTTTTATCTTTATTTTTGCTAAACTTTGAGACATTACTAGACCTTTCATATATAACTTTAATTAGTTTAAAACTTAGAAAGTAATGTTGTTCCCAAGAAGATTGGGAGATGTCTAAATGTCCTATCCCCAAGACGGTTGAGGGATTTCAAGACAGCCACCCTAGGGATGGCTGGACATCCCCAACAAGGGGAACATCCCCGCCTTAGTAGGGCCATCCAAAGGGAAAGCGGGTGTAGACTTGGGGATGGCTGGGGGACATTTTGTCACCATCCCATCTCCTCCCACCTCCTCCCAGAACATTCCTATTCCAACAAACAACTCCAAAACCCAATGATGCGTCCCAAGGGAACACTATATATAACTACAATAGCATTTGTGTTATCAACTTTCATATTCTAGTTGTGCTTCAAGGTTAAAGCCTTTTTCCTTTTCAAGACAAGTGTGCAAGCTTCATTATTTAGCAAGAGTTGCTATAGAAAGACACAACTCATCACCTCATAAGGACAAAACCTATCATGTGTCCAATGACCAAATTACCTATTTATCCTTTGCCATCTTTGTGAATTCTATTTAATATTATCATTTTTGTGTATTAATAAATTACTATTATTTATTTGAATATGTTATACTTTATATATTTCTTCCATAGTTGACCTTTGTAATGTCCCCTTTTACCTGCCCTAAATCTTTTAATAGTGTTCTTAAACACTAATATATACATTATATAATATTAAAATATAAATAATATAATTAAAAAATAATAATACATAAATAAATAATAAATAAAATAAAATAAGAATATTGGGGTCAGCTAAGATTGGAGGGAAGTAAACATAAAAATAAAATAAAATAAATTAAAAAATAAAAATAAATAAATAAATAAAGGAGGCCGGCCTCGTTAAGGTTTTTTATTTTGGGAGGGCTATAAAAGAAAGTAAAGTTGTAATGTCCCTTACCCAGTTTTCCCTAGAGTTCATTTGTTGATTAGGTTTAAGGTTTCTTCTTTTCCAAATGAATGTTCTCTTAATGCAATAACCCTAGATAAGAATCTTGTATTCACCATATTAACAACATATCTGTTAGCATTAATATCTAGATATCCAAAATATAAGCATAATCACAAAAGTAATAATGAAGACAGAAGAGGAGTGGCATGGGTAGATCCTCCCGAAGCTATCCATCTAAGCCCAAGGGCACAAGCATCCCCTCAGGACGACCCACCCCTTGGCTCCGAGTTGAACGTCCAAACTAAGACTATTCCATCCTCGAAGTGGCATGCTTAGTGGAAACACTGGTACCTACTTTCTCTACCTATGTCAGCACCTCAGAAGACACTTGACTTATTGGGGATAGTCGGGGGAGCAGATAAGTGGCCCGGGCCTACCACCCCTCCATGGTCGTGGCGGACTATGAGTGGAATTCCCACCCCTCCAGGGCCCATCCTTGCCTTTGGTTCCAAGGGCAGACTTAAGTGGGGTTTTTAGGCACCACTTCCCTCACGCCCTTCCTCCCAATAAGTTGCAAACACTCATGAAGACAATCTTTTAGCAATCAAATACATTTGCACTTATTACGGATTCTTTAAATCAATATCTACATCATTATCATCATGATAATACTAAAGAAAGCATTACACCAATAATCAGATTAGCAATATCAATTTATTATATTCAAAATATACTAAATATTATTGCTAAATGAGTATATCACCTGAGTTGCTATATCTCTCCATGTTTCCTTACTCGCCTCCTTCAACCTTATACTAAATTGATCATAGGATGATGTACAGTTCATAAATATACATAATCTACTTATGTTTATATTAAAGAGTCGTCATTACTTATAAGTATCATTATTGCATAATCGTATATATAATTATTCTTTCCTTATTCATATATATTCTTTATTCATTGCAAATTATTCATTATAAAATTTATCTATATCTATGCATATATACTTGCGAGCCTATTAAATAATATATATATTAAATGGCTATATATTCCAATGAATAACAATCATTGTACCATTCAAAGTAGGTGACTCATGGGGGGAATGTATTGTTTGGTGAAAGAGGTGACTTTTCATAAAATATATCCCTTTGTTAGATTTAATTGCTGCCTTTAAAAGCTTATTATCACAATAATATCTATTTTTAAAAATAATATATTATTACTAATAATTATGATATTTCAGATTTATACTTATTTTATTATTTTATTTTGATGTTTTATTGAACAAATTTTAACATTAAAGTATAATAATAAAACCAATTTGCTAGTATCTTATTATTATTTTATTCTAATGTATTACAATCTTTGATGTGTAATGATTATAATATTTATTTATTATTATTATTTTTGATATTAAGTTATTTAGTACTAGAATGTAATAACAATAATTTGCCTATATATTATTATTATATTTGTTATTTCATATTTATATATTTTTATATTGATATGATACACATTTATTTTATATTTAATATTAATATTGCTATTTATTTTATTTATTAATTTATTTGTATTTTAACACTTGGTCTTTATGGTTTTGCTATTTTGGGGACATGACAAAAGTGCAAGTCATTTGGCATCCATTCAAATCATATTTTTTATTTGGAGATTCTTCTCTTTGGCTGCAACTTTGGTTGGGCTTAATTCCAAGGATGAAAACCCTTGTGAACTTGGTGAGTTGGACAAAAACCTAGTTCATCTTGTGGGCTCCTCATAACGGAGTTCTATTTGCACTTCATTGGAGACATTTGGAGGTTGGAGCAGCATTGCATAATCAGATTTACAAATCAAATTTGGAACAAAATTATTGTAGCAATTTGTGAGTAGATTGCATTAGGGTTTTTCCCTAATTTGGAGCGCCACTTAGAGCAGACCTGAGCGCCCACCTTTGGAGGGCGATTTTGCATATTTGGAGCAGCAAACCCTAAGCACTTACCAAGGAGGAATTTCGCCCATCTAGGGTTTGATATTTGAAGACTACTTTGCATATATTTGGCATGTATAATCATAGTTTCAGATCTGATTTGCAGAGCAGAAATCTGGGCTTATGTTTAGCATGTTTGAGTCCCTGAGTTCTTTGTAAATCAGTCCAGAATATTTAGTTTTGTAACAGCAGAAGTTATCTACAGAAAATCAGATCTGTATTTTGCATTTGGATGCCCTATCTTGTGTTTTTCATGGTGGATTTCATGTTTGATACGAATATCAATTGGTAGCATCATTTGGCATGTTTATTTGTCACGTTTGGGCACTTGTATATTCGCTGTGATATTTTGTTTGAAATCAGAAAATAAAAATTAGAAATCAGAATTAGGGTTTGAGCAAAAACAAAAATCAGAATTTTTAGGGTAGATCCCATTGGGGATATTACAACCTTGAAATGTTGGAAATAAAAAACTTGAATGCAATGGTTCCAAGCACATTTAGTGTCAGATTATTCTTGTTTTAATATAATCATGTTGTCAGTTATCTCTTCGTCAAACAGGATTCTTATAATATAATAACGAGAATGTATCATCAGAAGTTTAAATAAAAAAGAATACTGAAAAGAAAAAAATAATATTTTCTGACTATACTAATTATAAAATCTTGCTTTCAACAATGAATGTTTACTGTACTGATTTATTTATTTCCCTTTATATCCAGAAAAATAGGTATCATGCATCATCAATCATTATCATACCAAAGTTGAAAAAGTCACATAAACTAACCTTGCAGTGCAGACAATTTTGCGCATTGATATGAAACTTCAAATGGCCATTCTCATCTGATACATATCTGAGTATAGAAACAATGTGGAAAATGTTTGTGAGACCAATACAATCACACTAATTAAATTGCTAAATTTCAAGAGAATAAACTTGGCATGGCCAAAACAAAGGGTATATTCCATCAGTTTAACTTTGACATTTGGTGATGCAATCAAAAGAGTATTACATACTCATAAACCCGTGCTGGACAGTATCGAGACTCTGGCCCTGCATATCTTGGTAAGTTAACATCCAATGGCTTTCTTGGATCACACAAATGTAGATGGGCTGGCTGATCATGATCATGATTTGTGTTACTCCTGCAATCATTGTTAAGGAGAATATGAATAACAACAATTAATTAAACAGAACAATAAGTCAAAGCATAGCATATTATTTATTTCTGTATAAACATTAAAATTTAGTGATCTCCTCCAGTGTGCAAATTGGAAATTTTGTAATATGCAAGTTTGTACATTTTCCAACCCCCTCGAACAAAATGAGTAATAAGATCAAACGAATTGTTGCCCCACAAATGTCAAAAGGTTACCTGAAAATGTAACTATTGGATCCAAATTATTCATTTTCCCATCTTCAAATAACACACTAACATGAGTATTAGAATGGCATTTTGTGGCTGCAGCTTTAGTTCACTGCTTAAAGAAGCAATTAAAAATTAATGTAATAGTTCTTTTGATATGGATTTGAGGTCAAATAGTATCCATCTTACGGATACTTGGATTTACCTTCAGATCTGAATCTTAACTTCAATGTTTGTTTGAAGAATTCAAGAAAAGTATTTTATTAGGCCCTATTTCCTCATTTCTAAAATTATGAAATCCTTTTTGTCATTTTGAGAAGAAAAAAGAGTGATGCATTTTTGACAATGTTACTGCTGAAGGATGGCAAATGAGAAAATGATTTGATAGTTGCATACTAAACTTACATGGAAATTTTTATTTGATGTGAGAAAAGACAGAAATCCTGATTGTAGTATTCGCAAATGAATGAAAAAAAATTGTTCTATGTTTGGAACCTAACAAGTGGTATCAGATCAACGGAAAGAGATAAGAGAAGAATCACACAGTTGATTGTACAACAAGAGGTTACTATGGAAGTACAACACTTGTAGTTGTTGAAATGTATGGCTTAATTTTTTGTATGACCAGGAAAAGGCACAAGGTTTTCAAAAAGTCAAACTCTATATGGTTCTACCATACAGCGTACAAAGAAGAGGAGCATTGAAGAATGGTTGAGATGTTTGTGTTTAGACCATATGACGTGAAAAAAGGAGAGAACCATATGATGATGCAAAAAGAAAGGTGAGCTACTATTTTTCATTTTGACCATACGGCCCAGCATTACAGTTTTTTATTTTTATTTTTATCATATGGCTCACTATGGAAGTCTTTTAGATTGTTCACCCAACCAACAATGCATAGTCTACAAATTTATCTAGGAGGATCTATCAACAATGTTTCTTGCGGTAATGCCAAGACCATTCACATGGCTTATAGTACTTGCAATAACAATACTATGGTCTCTAATACACCGAAGCACCTCCTAGATGCTCGCAGTAACACAAGGATCATTAGTCCATCACTAGCAGATGCTACACATGCTTCAACATTGGTGTAGAGCTGGCGCAGGGCACCATAGGTCATACCGTCATAGTGTTAAAAAGTTGCTAAATGTTGGTTTTTAAGTTGTTCAGTCAATTTTGGTTTGTAATAAGGTCTTAAAGACCAATTGTGATGTTTTGAAGTCAATTAGATGGTTAGGAATCAGTTTGGAGTGCATTTGGTCAAATTTGTAAAAGTTGCAAAGCAACTTTGCATTTTTGCACTTTGAGGGAAGTTGAACGGTTTAGGAGTTTAGAGGGTAGTTGTAGTCAGTTGTTTGGTTGGTTTTTTGATGTGTAATGCTTTAAAAGACTCTTGTCTATGTTGAGGAGTTGGATGGTGTAAACTTTGAAAATTTGAATAAAGAAACTCTTGTTTTCTGCGTGTTGAAGGGAAATTTGCTGCTACAAACATTAGTACGGCCTTGTACGGCCTGTAAGTGCACATTTGAGCATTGGAATTTGTGAAGGGATGAATTAGCTTGCATTTGAATCATGTGCCATCTGATTTCATAAAGGTTTGTGAGAGTTAGAGTGTTTTTTCTGAAAATTGTCTTGAAACCCTGATTTGAGGGTTTTGATTGGAGAAAATGGATTTTTGAGCCATTCCACCCGGTAGAAAATGCTCTAACTTGGTGGAATGGAAGATTTAGATGTAGGTTTTTCTTTCATGTGGTTTGCAGGAGCAAGGGAGGAAGGTTCATGAAGTTTTGTTGCTGCCCTAGTTGAAAATCTTCATGGTTTTGGGCAAATAAGAAGCATAGAGGCTAGGGTTTGATAAAAAATCATTGGAAAAGTGTCGAAATCGATTTGGTGAGAATAGGCAGACCCCATAAGGTGTGTTTGAAGTGTTGGTGAAGAGATTTGAGACTTGGAGCATATAGAACCAATAAACCCTAGTTGAGCAAGCCTAATTAGGCCTCTTGAGCATCGTAGCAGCAAGTTTTGAGGGGTTTGTTCCAAAACAATCATACCTGCACTCTTGATATGTTATCAAATGGCCAAAAGGGTGTCTAGCACAATGATTGGTTTGTGGGTTTGAGACCTGGTTTGCAGATTGTGTTAGAAAAGGCTTGTTTGGAGTGCTACAAGAAGAATAGGAGAATTTGTGAGAAAACTCATCAAATGAGGGTTTAAAGTTTGAAAGTTTGATTCATTTGAGTTAGGTTTGAATTGATTTGTGTTCTCCCTCCCTGCTCTGCATCAAGAGCACTCCACACAAAGTCAAGTTCCATAACAACCATACTTCTACCAAACCTTATGTGATTTTTACCACGGCTTTAGTAAGGTCCAACATGCCTCCAAGCCAAACCATAAAGCCTAACTCACACAACACATTATCATATTATTTTGAGTGTTGCACTTGGAACATCAAACAATATAATCGCTACTACGATCTAGGTGGCAATCTAAAGGCTGATTGTAATACTACTTTTCTCCGAGTATAAAAATTGGATATATTTAATATATCAGAGTTAATTTTATATGGCATCAAATTTATTGGTGTTACTAATTAAGTTTAAATATTTTAAAGTATATCTATAATGTAGATACAAATGCCCAAAAACACTTATTTATCAATGTTAACTAGCTTAAGACTTAAGCAAATTAAGATCAACATCATTAATTTATATAAATTGGCATCCAAAAATATGAAAATGATAAAAAAAAGGTACAAATAACATTGATAAAAAGAAGAACAAATAACATTTTTAGAGAATTTAATTAAATCAACTCCATCTCATTTATTTATAATTGTAAATATCTTCGAATAATAAGAAGTTCAACACTTATCTAAATCAGAGCACTTGGATAGGCCACTCACACCCTAGGAAGATTTCAAAGGTCTTGGCCCTCATTACAATGGCACACTCAAGAGAATTTGTGTAAAAACAAAGCACTTGTCCACTCACACCAAAGTATGTGCCTACTCGCATCATACGTACTCACACCAAAGCCCTAGCCAAGACAATATTGGGTGTACTCTATTCCTTGAGTTGGACACATTCTATGTGGCCCTTCTCTAATGCCCATAGCCCACCAAACCACCTTCTTCTTCCTTGAGTGATCTCCATGTCCCTTTCCAAGTCTCACATAATGTTTTATATAAGCCTTAAGGGGTGGTTTTCAAACCATCACACCCTTTCACAAAGGTTGACTTTAATAATTATTTAATAAATACATTTATTCCTTTTTATAAATGATTTTTTATAAATATTCTTTATTAATCTCCATTTTAACCAAAGGATCGTATTATCCTTTATTTTCCTATCTTTCTTTAATGCTAAAGGGTTATTTCATAACTTTCTTTTCATTTTGGGGAAAAAGTTCCATAACATTTCTCCCCCTATAATTTAGATGATGTCCTCAATAGCATGAGATGCATATGCATCACAACTCAAAAACACATAATCAATAATTGAAGATATTGGCGTTGAATACATTCATTCTTCATAATGTTTCTATTTTATTTTTACTTCATAAATATTCTTTCCTTCTTTTAATTCATAGATCTTTTTTTTATTATTTCATTTTAAATTCACAAGTAATTTCAATAGAATCACTTTGTCAATCAAAAATATGATGAGAACTATATATATACACACATATATGTTATGAAATATTTTGTGAATTTACAAGTGAAGAACTAATGCTATTCTCTATGTTTAATATCATATCTTTCAACTTTATCAATTTGCTCTCATGTAACCCATTTTCTCTAATATAGATGTTTTAATCATTTACATGTAACTTCAACATAGAATTTACAAAAGTATTATCATGTGTTTACAACTTTACATAACACTTACCTAGTGAATGACATGCATATCCCATACCATAGTTTACATGCTCTCCGATTACTCTCCGAGTTGCCGAGTAATCTCCAAAAAATTTGCATGCCGAGCAATTTCTGCTTTTACTCGCAGGCAGTATGCAAATGAATTTTCTCCCGTCAAATTATCGAGTAATCGCCAGTAGCTCGCAAAAAACCCACAAACTTGGCATGTTTGTGTGTGTATAAATGTCTATGTGTGTATATGCATGCAAACTTGGCATCCTGTGTATGTTTATAGATATGCATGTGTGCACAGTGCAGTCCTGTGTATAAACATACATAAATATCCACACACATTTGCCGAATATTTGCCAAGTATTTGTCGAGTATTTGCCGAGTTTTTCCCGAGTCAAAATTTTTGGGCTTGCCGAGTACTCTCCGATTCCGAGTATGTAAACTATGTCCCATACTACGCAATCACTCATTGTTAAATATCATATAATCTATATACTCAAAATATATTCCAAGATGATAATCATGCATTTCGAACTACATGAATATCCTCTTTTTCTATACCAAAAACAATTGAATGGATACAAGTACACAATTACCCTTAAAAGAGTTTGTATCATTTCACATAGTCTATGAAACAAAGTTTTTGGGCAAGTCTAAATCCAACAAGGATTCAAGTGTAAATGTAATGTCCCCTTTTCCTAGGCAGTGGTCAGGCACAACATTTAGTCTACAAACTGGTCCTCGTAGGCTAACAGAGTGTTCAAGGGGACCCCTTTGAGGGAGATCTTTGGTTCTTCAATAGGCCTTTTTGGTGCTTATTTTAGTACTCTTCAGCTCAGTGTTCCAGTGTATTTGTGGTGTGCCTTTCAGAGGCCATTCTGGACACTTTAACCCACACTTACCATTTTTAGTAAGTCACTCGGATGTGTTGCTCATACTTACTATTTATAGTAAGTTATTGGTATGGTCAGCTGGCAGAGTTTCTATATCTGGCATGGTGGCATAATTATATCCTGGAATTATATTGGTTAATATTGGTCCTATGCATTTACTATTAATAACGTCAAATAATAAAGTTAAATTAAATAATTTAACTTTATGCATTATTAAAATATTTTTAAAAAGACTTTATTGTAAAGGGGATATAAGTGATTTTAAAGTATACTCTATAATATAAGTTAAAGTGTCGTTTTAAAAGGGGAGATATAAGTGACTTTTAAAGTATATATTATAAAGTTGTGCACCAAAATTAAAAGAATGAAAGGTGGGAAATTGTAATGTCCCTTACCCAACCTTGTCCTAGGACTCGCTTGTTTGCCCTAGAATTCATTTGTTGATTAGGATTAGGGTTTCTTCCTTCCAAATGAGTATTCTCATAATTCCATAACTCTAGATTGGGATCTTGTATTCATCCATATTGACACATATCCATTAGCATTAATATCTAGATATACAAAAATAAGACATAATCATAATGCAATTATGCAGACATAATCATACTTGCAAATTGAAAACATAAGAAGAGTCACTCAGCCCATCAGGAGAGGAGAGTCCCTAAGGGGCCAGCGGTCTACCACCTCTTATTGCCCAACCCTTATCTTGGGCCAACGGGGCAATTGCCATATGTGGAATCCCCCATCCCTCCAAGACCCAACCCTTGCCTTGGGCCAATGAGGCAATATGCCCAACCCAAGTTTAAGGGGCAACGGGGTGGAAGCCTAGATGGGGTTTACAGACAATCCACTTAGGTGATAACTGGCCTCTCCTGGCATGTGAACAATTAGTTTGAATACAGTTGGTAAAGCATAGAAATTCAGATATTGTTAGATCATTCACACGTAACATGTATTGTGTTTATTCAAATAGATTGTGAATGGAGCACAGTTACTTTTATTCATGAAAGAAGAATAGAAGAAAAGAAATGCATTGCTAAAATAAAATATTCAATTCTCGGATGAATTACATATGCTTTCAAGAGAGTAGAAATATATTCTAAGGGGGTCAATGTTTAGTCACTGTTCCCGAGCCTGACCTTGACCAGATCGATTCAAGGATTAGCCACGGGCTTACACAGTCAGAGATTCCATTTCAGTTTCACCCAATCACACTAAGCATGTGCCCAATTGCAAGTTTAGCCTGGGAATGTTTGTTTCAAGATAGAAGTTAGGAATTTTGGCTTAATTATCAGGCGCGTGAAGTCCAGTGTTTCACATTTTCATTCTATTCAAAAAAAGAGAATGGAATACTACATATTAATGCTAAGTGATGCTCACCTGATTGGCTATGTCTTCCCATGACTCTTTATTCCTTAACCCTCTTCCTTCAACCTTATACTGGATTGATCATAGGATGAGGACAAAAATATGCATAATCTACTTATGTTTATATTAAAGAGTCATCATTATTTATAAGGCTTAATAATTGTTGCAAGTATCATTATTGTATATTCACCAGTGATTCCCTATCTACTTACCCATACATATATATAATTATTCTTTCCTTATTCATATATACTCTTTATTCATTGATAATGATATTATTCATTATAAGATTTATCTATATCTATGCATATATACTTGTATGCCTATTAAATAATATATATATATATATTAAATGACTCTATATTCCAATGCATAACAATCATTGTTGCTGCTGTTCTGTTTTTCCATGTTTTTCCCTCTTACTTATTTTCCTTCCTTCTATTTATACCATCCAAGGTAGGTGACTCATGGGAGGAATGTATTGTTTGGTGAAAGAGGTGACTTTTCATAAAATATATCCCTTTGTTAGATTTAATTGCTGCCCTTAAGGACTTATTATCACAATAATATATATTTTTGAAAATACTATATTATTACTAATAATTATGATATTTCAGATTATATACTTATTTTATTATTTTATTTTGATGTTTTATTGAACATATTTTAATATTGAAGTATAATAATAAAACCAATTTGCTAATATCTTATTATTATTTTATTCTAATGTATTACAATCTTTGATGTGCAATGATTATAATATTTATTTATTATTATTATTTTTGATATTAAGTTATTTAATACTAGAATGTAATAACAATAATTTGCTTATATATTATTATTATATTTATTATTTATATATGTTTATATTGATGTGGTACACATTTATTTTATATTTAATCTTAATATTTCTATTAATTTTATTTATTAATTTATTAGTATTTTAACACCTAGTCTTTTTGGTATTGCTATTTTGGGGACACGACAAAAATGAAAGTAAATTAAATGAAATGAAAGTCAAATGCAAATTGAGAAATATAAAAGGGCATTTTGGAGTTCATTCATGGATTCATTGTTGAAGAAGAAGAATTTGGCTAAGGGTTTTGCAGGAGGACTGGAGAGTCTGAAAATCTCAAGCTTTTTGAAGACGAAATCCCTCGGGAAGAACAACTCAATACAGGAGTGAAAGATCTCTCAAGCTAGCTTGCAGACAATTCCATTTAAGGGATTGTGCTTGTGCTTCATTGAATCTGCAAGAAAGTTTCGTATTCAAGGGTTTGAATGAAATATCTGAATAATGTAAATATATTGATCATTATTTTTAGAGCAAAGTGAACTACAAGAGAACTACAATAATTAGGTGGTTGCCAGGCAATGCCAGGCAAGGGTTTGAAACATTCATATTGCATATGGTAAATATTGAATGCAATTGCTAGGCATTGGAGATCATACTAATCTAGGTGCAGCCTTCTGTGATAGTAATCTTCAGTTTTATTGCTTGCTTGGACTCATTTCATTGCAATGTGCGAGTTTGGGGCTTGGTGTTTGGTTGCCTTTCTCTCAAGTCGAGCTGCTCTTCATCTCAGCCACAACTGGTGCATTTCTGAGCAAGAAGCACCCTGTTTTCACCTTGGCATCGTCTTTACCAGGTCTGAGATATTTATCGCTGTTTATGTAATTTGTCTTACACATTTTATGTGGTGTGCATGGGTCAAGGGCTGCTTAGTATAATATTTTGAGTGTCTAGAAGTGTTGTAGGCACTGCTGTAGCTGCACAGTATAGTCTTGAACCATGTATTCAATCCATTTTCTGAGATATTAGTCTGCTGTAGCAAACTGGGCTGTATAGGTGTTCATTTCAGAATTAAGCATACTCAGAAAATTGCCTGTGAACTGTATGATTGCTGCTGTTAATGCATTCTCTGGCTCATTTATCAAATCAGTTATAAGTGTGTTTCAGAATAGAAAGTTCGGTTCAATCTGCACTTCAAGTTGTAAACTTAGATCATATGAAATTCTGGAAATGCAAGTGTCATGGAATGAATAAACTGTTATTTCAGATTTGCACATTCTTCATGTTTGAATTGTTATATTGACTATGGAAATGGAAAATGCAACATATGAAGTGATCTATTGAAACTGCTGTTATATGTTATTTGCAATCTGAAAACTCAGACCAATAACATCCAAAATGTTTGATAAAATGTCCCATGTGTAAAACTGAAAAATTAATCGAGCAAATCATCAAAGTCAAAATGCAGATCGGGGTGGGACACTACAGTAAATTAGTTTATTGCTATCAACATGGTGTTTATAATACCTAATCTAGTCAAAACATCTTTTGACATATATCACCTTGGCATAGACTCACAAGTAATTAATGACTTGACATAACATTCTAACATCTTTTTTGTACAATACTTTATATACACATGTACAAAGTTACCGGGTTGATCAAGTCCAATAACAAAGTACAATAAAATAAAAGATGGTAATTTTGCTAGGTATCTTAAGTTTTAACTATAAAAGAAAAATAGTAAACTTTTATCATTTATGGATAATTTTTAGAATAATTTTAAATTCATATATAATATGTTTATACTAATATCTAGTTCTTGTTTTAAATTTTTTTTTTTTTTTTTTTGTTCCTTCTCCCCCTATAAAAGTTTGGCATGACCCCACGTGATATCCTAGAAGAATCCTTTTGGTTTTACAATCTATGAAAGCATTCTTTCATTTGAACCGTATCATATTTTGGAGTGAAAATTATCCTGAGACCTAGATGTTATGGACCCATAATGTAACTGAAGTTTAATCTAAATATACAGAGGGTCTTGTGAGGGAAATACATTGAGCATAAAATGGACACAATAATTAATAGCCTTCAAGTTACTTTATCTATAATTTATGCAATAAATCAAGGCATCAATTTTAAATAGACATAAAAACTACTTTAATAAAATAGACATAAAACTGAATGGAAATTACTATGGAGATACCAAATTCACCATTACAAATATAAATTACTTAAATCTATGTCAAAGAAAACTTCCTTGTAGAAAAGAATACTAGCCATAAGGAAATATAAACAAAGTTGAATTCAATACTACTAAAGTGGTTATTGCCCAATGTAGCACACAAATTTGTAATATCTTGATGAAAGACTTGAATAGAGATAACTATTTATCAAAATCCTATCACATAACATATAAAAATTAATGGCTTAAAGAGCATTTTCCATCTAAAACTGCTCTCCAAGGGATCTAATTTTGTCGCAACTATAAATCCCACTCCCAACTCAAAAACATGTTGATCTATACTTTGAGCATCTCTCTCTCTTTAACAATTAATTCAAATTACAACTCCTCGAAGGAGAAGTTTTAGGTCTCTATCAAGTAGGCTTTTTTTTAAAGATGGGAAATTTATTGCTTACTTGTAACACTAATAATATTTCACAATTTGCAATATTTTCCCTTTAATTTTTTTTATATTTTATATTTTTTACATGTGTTACTTCTCACCCCAGCCTACCAATTATATTTTCTGTAATACAATGTGCCATCCATTTACTAGAAAATCAAGAACCGAGTATTTCTTGAGGCCTATATTTTTACTATGACATCCTCTTCATTGAAATGGATGGCACCAAGCATGATCATATATATGTGCATTTATTTAAAGCAAACCAAATCTAAAGGCACTAGTCCATATTTGTCACAACATGGAGAAAGGTCTATATTAGATTGGCTTATTTCTTACCCTTTTAAGATTGCAATCAATATGATACAATTTCGAATCCCAAATTGACAATTATAAGTCACATGATATCCCATGATTCTATTAAGTTAATAACTTGCAAGCATTGAATGCTTTCATATTTTTCTGATGAAATAAAGCCTTATGTACAAAACTTGGTGCTAGCCAATGAAAGTTTTTTCTGTGTGCAATGACAAGACAAGGTTTGAAGAAGAAGAGTTGTGATCATATAAGACTATTTCAAATATGATTCTAGTTCCAACTTTGCAAAAGACCAGATTAATTACATTGGGTCATGCTAATGAAAACTAGACCAAACAGTCAAAGCTTATTCCTAGACAATATACAAAAAAATTAGTTAATACCTATCTACAAGATATTAAATATTATATACACGGGGAATTTAATGTATACCCAACTCTGTCTCAAAACCACGAAACTCTTTCAAATATCCTTATCATCTGTAAATTACTACTCCAATAAAGGTTAGAACCAAATATTCATAATCCTCTCATGCTAAACATGGAATCATTGACAAACAGTACAATAATATCTCCCATGATCATTGATAATGGAATATATTAACCCAAGCCTAAACTATGCATTGGCGAAAAGTTCTTTCAATTGACAATCATGATGTAGTAAACATGCTAAGCCCTATCAAGCAATGATTTCTTTATATGTATAGAGGTTCAAGGATATTTCAATGGTGTCATTTCTATGTGTATGCAACAGACAAGTATCAATCAATTCTACATGCCTATCAAAGACCATGAATAAGTTTTTTCTAACAGTTGGCAATGTATTCAATTGCTAAAACAAGAATGTTATTTCAACTATGTCATGTGAGATGTTACACCCCAAATTGTGAAGTTACTATTTACCATTACTACATAGGGTAAATGTAAATATAACGTGAATTCTAGAGATGAATTAATGATGCTTGTACCTTGAATGTTATCTCATTTGATGTTGTTTCGTTTGATGTTATTTCAGTTGATGTTATTCATGGTGATATACTGCATAAATGAGAATAGATGGTTATTGAATTATTGTTATTCTAACTTTGAAGATGCTTATATATACTGCTTATTGTTGTGAACAATTGACTGCCAAGGCATGTGCTAAAGGTTGCAAGTAAATGTCCATTTCTCCGGGGGGGGGGGGAAGTATCACTCAGGAGAAGATCTTGGTCGGGTAACCAGTAAATGTAACTATCTGAGCATAAACACACACCACCTTAAATTGAGTGAACTAAGTCAGTTTGTGAGTAATAGGTAAGTCACCCTTAGCCGATGTATCTGCATTAGTAAAGGTCTTGTTTACTTTGAATGCATGTTTGGGTGATGTTTATCTGTTTGAGCTTTGAGTTCTTCCTTATGACAATGTGTTGATTGTGCTTAGGTTGAGTCTTTGGGTTTTATGAATGGTTACCTATACGTCGTTTCATATGAACGTAAAACGTAGCATGTCTATAAGAATATATATACATATACATATACCTAGACCCACGTATGAGAACATTAGCAAATGCACATATATGTGCGTAGAAATACTCACCGAGGTACATACATGAGGAAACAACTATATATATATGTGGGTGTAGACACTAGGTCTTAATCATTCAATATCGAATGGATTACTTGATTATCATATTACCATATAAGGAATATGATTGTATATATATATACACAAATACACTTGCAAGCGTTAATGCTTATTGGAGAAATGTACATATGTATATATTATATAAAGTATATGTATGAATATATACACGTATTATTATGGAATATGATAAAAAGAGTTATTCATCCGCATATGGAATGTGTATATTATTATTATATTGCCTTACGATATATATATTTGATATATATATATATATATATATATGTATGTATAATAGAATATATAAATTACATTTTATTATAAACTTTGGAAATCGAATTATTTATGAATTGCTTAAATGAGTTGATTTAATAAATGGATCAAATTGATAAAGACTTCAATTCACGTATTTGGACTTTGGCTTAATTTATGCTGATATAGCTAATAAGAGGAAATTCGGACTTTGAAACAAATACGGCTCTAGAAGAAATCACGCATCACCTGGTTATGAGCACGCAAGGATAAATCCATGAAATGCGTCTTAAATCTTTGACCTGGTCGAAATCCATAGCTTGACCAAATTCAACACAGTAAATGATCTTAATCGACTCAACCAGAAAAATAGTCAATGCTAGCTATGTGTTATGGAAATATGATTGACTTCTTCTCTGATTATGAGAATCCCGCCATCTCATGAGTTTGGTGCCACCTCTGAAACCATTTTTCTGTAGGTGTTGATTTATGAATTCTTCCATGTGCTTTTGGAAATAGTCTTCATAATGCTGGCAAAAATGGAAGTTGACTCATCTTGTTCATTGCTGAGTGCGGGCTGGATTTGGTGCCACCTACAGGTTGAACATTTCAAATGGTAGTGGTGTCAATTCACATGTCATGGCTATAGGAGTTTGGAGAGTTGGGTTCTCTATAAATAGTCGCCAACTCTCTTGTATTGCACCATTCACCATTCTCATTCTCTGCATTAGCTTTCGTCATTTGTCTTTTGTGATTGCCTTATACACCAATTACGTATCATCTTGTGCATTAATATATGTTCATTCTTCACATTTCTGAGTGAACATTATTTGCAGCCAGTAATCACATTTTTGTGGGTTCGTTAATACCATGGAGGGAGGCGTACCATACCAAAGGATTACGCCTTTGTTGGTTATTACATCTGAGTTTTACCAGTTCATTTTATCTTATTTTTTAGTGTGAGAAGCATGGAGGTTGTGAGGAAGAGCTGTCTAATTCTGAGAGAAGAATGCTTTCAACAAGAGAGGAAGAGTTGTTTAATTCTAAGAGAAGAGTGTTGTCAACAAGAGATAATAGGCATGAGATACTCTACTATTATTTGCAAAGAAATTATTATGTTGCATGAAATTTATTTTCTATCTGTGCATAAGAAGCAATCATGTTTGTCTTTTGAAAAAGGGAATTGAAGCCTTTAGGCTGCTTTTTATAATGCGATTTTAAGTACTCCATGATAGGAGAGTTTGTTTGTCACAAATACTTAATTGTATTAGAAATGTCGAAGAGATAGCTCAACACAAGTATTTAACTATACTAGATATGTCAAAGAGATTACTTGACTGAGGAATTCAACTATGTTACATGTGGTACAACATAGGTAATTAATTTTACTAGATATGTTGAACATGGGATGCAATGTGTTTATATTTACTCCATAGTAGGAGTTGGGTGTGTATTTTAATTATTATATACTAGGCTTGATTTGAATGCAAGAGTCACTTAGGTACACCTAGCTAAGTTATTAGTTTAACTTGGAAAGCTTGTGTTACTCCTAGGATAAATAATCCAGTATGGGAGGGTGCTTGTGTACTTACTTGCTATAAAACTTGTGATTTCTCCTAGGAGAAGGCATCCAGTATGGGAGAGGCATTAAAATACTTATACGTAAGTCGAGTTATCCAAGTATGTAGGTTATCTATGATGATTGACTATCCATAGAAGAAATACCTAGCTTGTATACTTACTAGTTAAGTGGTTAATTCCAAGTAAATTAATATGGTTGTAGGTTATCTGGGATGATAGACTATCCATTGAAGGAAATACCTATGTGTAGTTGAAGATAGCCTTAAGTCAAATCGGCCCTGAGTAGTGTATATGATAGATGACTCTCAGTCATTTACTAAATTAAAACTCTTTGATCAAAGTAGTGCAATGTATGATAATCCACTCTAGATTGTGTGACTCCACTCTAGGTTGTGTGATTATTGAGACTACACTGTTAGTTCACTGTGATCTAGAATTACATGCTAGTTCGAGATTGTGGGATTCCAAGGTTCTACTTATGTAGGACACAACATTATGCTCAGTTGGTTGTCATTATTGGTTACTCTACCAATCTCTTTGTCGAAAGGAAGGGCCATCTATTGAATGATAGATGTGCGGGGGACCGCATTAAGAGTCTATGGTTGGCGGATAATTGCCTGAGTGATGCCTCTCCTCCACAACAGGCGACAAAAAGACCAAGATTTGAAAGGGAAGATCCTGGGCTGTCTTTTAGCTATTAGTTCTAAAGCTCATTGGAGCTATGTTTGTAAAGGTATGTATTCTTGTTTCGTGTACTTGTGAAGTTATTGTAATGAAGTGGAATCTTTATTGTATTATGATAAGGCATCTTGTTCATATATACTCAATAAAAGAATTTTTTTTTTTTATTACAATGGTTTGTTACCTATTAATTTACTCGTATGGTGTAAATCTAGAAATTTTTACTGTACTGAAGGGTTGACACGTTACATGAGAATTCCTAACAAACTTCTAACCATTACTAAGTTACCTCAATATCTAATATCAACCTAAGTAGCACATTTTAAAATTCACCTCTTACATAAATGGATGTTATTTAATACAGTTCTTTCACAATTGCTATACAATAGTCTACAGCAGTCACTGATTTACTTGAACATGGAATTCACAGTTTGATGAGACTGCGTTTTAATGCTAAAAAGCCATTCTAAGGGCTGAGTCCCATTTTGAAGCTCGCAAAAAACACAAGTAGATAGTGCAGGCACTTTGAGGGCAGAAATATTTTAGTTTGCACAAATATGTTTGATCCTTGACACAGCTTGTGGCACACCATGACAAAATCCCTTAATACTAAGGCAGTTCGATGAAACATATAATTCATCCTATGCATTATGACATATATAGGAGCTTGGTATGGCACCTAATTTCTTAATATAGGATTGTTCAAGCTTCAAGCATGAAGAAATATAAGAGGTAAAGATAACGAAAGATTGGCACTATGTGGAATCAAGCATTCAGCTCAAACATTCAAGCTATCGGCACAAATAATATATATTTGGTGCAATAATTTTTCATGGCTCCATATCCATGTTAATTGCTGATACTTAATAAACAATTGGTAGCTTCTACAAATATGGTGCAGCCAAATTAGGATATGACAAATCTTTAAAACATGGCAATCCTAATTTAACATTGGCACATCATCTAAGAGGTTAAGAATGTTAGTAGCAATGATGCCTCCACCCCAAGAGTCCTAGGTTACTGTTTTTGAAACAATAAAGTTAAAATAAAGTGTAGCATAATGTTGTGCACAATATTATGGAGGAGAGCGCCAACAACAATGGTGCATAGCATCCCCTAGCTCATAGCAGACCCATGAATATATGGTGTGTCATTTAACCAAGCACAGTCGCAAGTAAACAAGAGCGTCAAGTTAGGGACAAGACACCAAGCAAGTAAAAAAATCATGGTGTGCTATTATATGCCAAGAAGAATAAAACAGATATTGTGCCTTATAACAAATAGAAAAATTGTTCAATTAGCAGCCTATGTAACAAGGCACAAAAAAAAAAAAAAAAAGTAGTTGGGTGTTTTGATTTCAACATATGTATAAGTATTCAATAGCACAAGGCTTGTTGAAGCGACACAGATAGTTTTTAATACCTCAGCTTGACTTTTGAAATAGAGTTACCAAAATAGTATTTGTAATGGTGAGGTTTGTCTATTCATATTAATTTTCAATTTTATCAAGGATTTTCATGAGAAGACATGACCTCCCACTATACAGAGATACATCCTATTGTGCATACCTTTTGACTCACATATAGAGCTTAAATCTACCATATTGTTCATTTATTATAGTTAGCATTCTCTCTCTCTCTCTCTCTCTCTCTCTCTATATATATATATATATATATATATATATATATATTTGTATTTTAAATCTATTTAATTGGTAGATTATATATTCCAATTTTTTAACCTTCCTAGTACACATCTTTTGTAAACATGTATTATCAACAAGGGTTGTTCTAGTGAAAATTTTAACACTTTGACATATTTATTTTTAACTAGAAGTTTGGTAATTACTCATTTTAATCATCAAGTAGTTGACATGATACTATCTTAAATATGTAACTTTGAATCTCGACTAGGTTTTGATACCAACATATAATACTACTTTTCTCGAAGTATAAAAATTGGTTAGATTTAATATATAAGAGTTAATATTATATGGCATTAGATTTATTAGTGTCATTACTTAAGTTTAAATATTTTAAAGTATATCTATAATTTAAATACAAATGCACAAAAATGCTTAGTTATCAATGTTAACTAGCTTAAGACTTAAATAAATTAAGATTACCATCATTAATATATATAAATTGGCACCCAACAATATGAATATGATAAAAAAGAAACTAATAACATCTGTAGAGAATTTAATTAAATCAACTCCATCTCATTTATTTATAATTGTAAATATCTTTCAATAATAATAAGTTTAGCACTAGTTTGAATCAGAGCACTTGGATAGGCCACTCTCACCCTAGGAATATGTAATGTCCCCATTTTTGCCCTATGCTCTTCATTTGGATTTAGCCTATTTCTGGAAATCCATAGGCTACTCAGATGTGCAAATTAGGGTTTCTTTGTTTAGAGGGTTTTGTGGCATTTCTTGATATTTACTATTTATAGCAAATTCTATTCTTGGCAGCACCTCAGTTGTCAGCACTTCAGTTAGTCTTCTCTTCAGTCGGAGCAATAAGGTGTTTTCAGTTTTAGCTTAAAAGCCTTATTTGGTGAAATAATATATTTCAAGGCATTAATGTTTTAATTTCAAGTTGACCCCTTGGCCTAGCTCATTAACTTTAAGTTGTGTTTAAAAGGTGGCCATGAAGGGGGATGCCTTCATGAAGGAAATATTAAACATTTAATAAAGTTTATTTATGCCTTGAAGTGGACGCCATTTTATGAGGGATTTAATATATTTGTGAATTATTAAATATTTCAAAAAGGGAACTTTTGGTATCTCTTTCTTGGAGGAGTTTTGAGAATGTGAAAAGTCACCTCTTTTTCTTTAAAAGAGAAGTTTTGCTCTAGCTTTTGGGTATCTCATGTTTATGCCTAACTTATGCTGTTGAAATGACTACTCATTTTGCACTTCGAGGAATGCTGACCTCCTAGTACCATTCTCAATTTCGTGTTTGCAAGATAAAACCTAATTGAATTAATGCTGCTTCTCAAATCAGACTAGCAGATAGAGCTTCAGAGATGAATTTTGGTGTGTTTTCCCAGATTTACAATTGCTGACTTTCACACAGCTGAAAGTTGATTTTGTTCATGGCTATTTGTATGATTTTAATATTGTTCTGGGCATTTGCTAATATCATTCCTAAGGTCTAGATGACCATCTCAAGCAATTTTCAGATTTTATTTTGGAGTGTATTTTTTTGTTGCAAAATCGCCCCTCTCAAGGGTCATACCATTTAGAGTGCATTGGGATTTGTGCCAATCAAATAATGGAGGCTTTTCTGTGCTATTTCTTCATCATGGCTTGGGCGCCTATCCTCTAGAGGTGCTTTGCATTCAATTTCACACAATTCGGAGGTATATTGCTTAAGTTATGAGCATTTGAATATTTCTGCAGTTGTTGATAACTCATTTCTAGAAATGCAGATTTCTAAATCAGAATTATTTCAATTTTCTATTTCTATCTTTATGCATCAATTCTCGTTATGATATAACTTGGAAACATTGTATATCTTGGTGCTTGAAATATTGTGAAATCCTTGTAATTTGCAGCTCTCTTTAATTTGTAAAAACTGTTAACAGTAGTACTGTTTCAGTTTATTATTGCTGCATTATTTTTCTAATTTCACATTAAGCACCCCTGGATGGTATACCGCCAGTGTGGATAGTTTGGATTGTAAGCTTTCTCTTGCCCACTGTCAAGTGGTGAATCCCCACTTTTAAGTGGATGCCCGCCGCAGCAGAAGAAATGTTTTAAGTTGTAATCTTTTCCCCCCACTGTTTGGTGGTAGCGTGGAAAGTTCCTTCATGGCTGGTTATCCGCCTGTTTCCTTTCAATTCAGCAATTAGCACTCCACTATATGTTAGCACCTCGCTTGTCAAAAGATCTTGAGTGCACATTTTTAGTGTTGAGTTTAGTCTCTCTTTATTCATTGTCATCTTTGTAATCTTTGATTCAGTAGATCCTAGAGATCCTCTGACCATATGCCTGCCCCTCCTCCTTAAGTGGTTTTAGGGTGCATTCTTGGTTAGAGTTCTTTCATGCAACGTTTTGGGTTATGCTAGCCTTAACGGGTGTTTGGTTACATTGTATTTGTTATTGAAAATCAAAAAAATTTGAGAGAGTATATTTCAGAAGATTTCAATGATCTTGGACCTCATAGCTATGGCACACTCTGGAGAACTTGTGTTAAAACATAGCATGTACCTACTTGCACCAAAACCTTAGCCAAGACAATCCCGAGTGTACCCCCAAGTTGGACACTCTTTGTAACCTCTTCTCTAAAGCCCATAGCTTACCAAACCACCTTCCTTGAGTGATCTAAATGTCCCTTTCCAAGTCTCACATAAATGCTTTACATAAGGGTGGTTTTCAACCCATAACACCCTTTCACAAAGGTTGTCTTTAATAATTATTTATTAAATAAATTTATTCCTCATTTTTGTTATGTCCCCGAAACGGTAACACATTGAAATGCATATAAATGAATAAAATCAATAAAATACATATTAGCAATTTAATATTATTATAATTATAATTATGATACTAAAATACAGAAACAACTAAACATTCATTATTTGTGAATCAATCATAATTAGTAAGTTATGAAAATGTATTAGCCAATTCATTATCATTATAATTATCAAGATAACATTATAATAATCCTATAAACTGATATAAACTAAATAATAATAAACAAATAAATTATTATATACATAAATCTAAATATTGTTATAAATAATATTATGATAACACAATTATCATATGGAGCAAATTAATATTTACAAAGCATTAACCATGCTTATGTTTCATATTATTTACAAATGGTTGTGAAAGGCATCGATTCCCAAGCAAACCATAAAACAGCAACTATCAAAGGACAAGATGCATTCAATGACAGCAATTACTATATCTTAAAAAGCAGTGATAAAGGTTATTTTAGGGAGGAATTAGGACTGCTTTAAAGTCAACGATGGGGTGTCATAAGGGATTAACATTCATTCTAAAAGACAAAACAATTGGGCTAAGAGACACGTCCCCAGCCAAAGAGGTATGTATTTGGCTATATCGGGTATTAAAGAGACTCATTTCCAAAGAAAGAGGGGATCAAATGGGGGAAAAAAGAATATAAATTCTCTGAAAATCTGATTTCTAAAAGAGCAGCAATCGGTGGTGTGTTCCATTACATTTAAATCTGATTTCTAAAGGATGCTAAGGATTGTCAAATATATTAGGAATTAAATTACAATTGATAATTAATAAATATATTTAATATATATTATGGTTGATATATATATTAAATATATTATGATAGATGGATATATATTTTAACTTATATGATTGATAAATAAATTATTGATGGATAGAGTATATATATATATATATATATATAAGAAAAGAATAATTACATAAACATATATATAAATACTAATTGATATAAGTAAAGAATATCATATACGATTATGCAATAATGATGCTTGCAGCAGTTATTAAGTCTTATAAGTAATGATGGCTCTTTAATATAAACATAAGTAGATTATGAATTGTCCTCATCCTATTATCAATCTAGTATAAGGTTGAAGGAGGCGGGTAAGGAATCAAAAAACGCGGAGAGATACATCAACTCAAGTGATGTACTCACTTAGCAATAATATTTAGCATATTTTGAATATAAGGAATTGATATTGCTAAGATTATTGGTGTAATGCTTTCTTTAGTATTATCAAGATGATAATGATGTTGATATTGACTTAAAGAATCAGTAATAAATGCAAATGTATTTGATTGCTAAAAGATTGTCTGCAAAGTGCTTGTAAAGCTTATTGGGAGGAAGGGTGCGAGGGAAGTGGTGCCTAAAAACCCCACTTAAGTACGCCCCCAAAACCCAAGGCGGGGATGGGCCCTGGAGGGGTGGAAATTCCACTCATAGTCCGCCCAGTCCCAAGGCATGGGTGGGCCATGGAGGGATGGGGGTCCCACTCAAGATCCTCTGCGACCATGGAGGGGTGGTAGGTCGGGCCACTTATCCGCTCCTCCGACTATCCCTAATAAGTTGTCTTCCAAGGTGATGGCACAAATAGAGAAAGCAAGTACAAGTATTTCCTCTAAGCATTACACTCTAAGACATTCATGCCGCTCGGGGCCAAGGGGTGGGTTGTCCTGATAGGACGCTTGTGCTCTTGGGCTTAGATGGATAGCTTCAAGCGGATCTACCCATGCCACTCCTATGTCTTCTTGATTGGATTTGTGATTATATTTATATTTGGATATCTAGATATTAATGCTAACTGATATATGTATGTACATGTGGAAATATTAAATGCAGATTTCAATCCCAAATTACTTAGTCAAAGAGAACATTCATTTTAAAAAGAAGAAACCCTAAATCTAATCAACAAGCGAATTCTAGGGCTAAGTCGGGTAAGGGACATTACAATGGTATCAAAGCATTTTTCCTACCATCCTGTGCGTGCTTGAGCTGGTTGCTTGTATACTTGAGCTAGTTGCCTACTTGCTTGAGCTGGTTGCTTGTGTGCTTGAGTTGGTTGCCTACTTGCTTGTGCTGGTCGTTTGTGTGCTTGAATAGGCGGCCTACTTGCTTGAGCTGGTTGCTTGCGTGCTTGAGCTAGTTGTTTGCGTGGTTGAGCTACCTACTTGTCTACTTGAGCTAGTTGCTTGTGTGCTTGAACTACCTACTTGTTTGCTTGAGCTAGTTGCTTACTTACTTGAGCTAGTTGTTTGCTTGCTTGAGCTACTTACCTATGTGGTTCAACTACTTGCTCATGTGCTTGAGCTAGTTGCTTGCTTGCTTGCTTCAGCTACTTGTTTTCTTACTTGAGCTACTTACCTGTGTGCTTGAGCTGGTTGCTTTCTTGCTTGAGCTACTTGCTTGCTTCGTTGAGCTACTTGGTTGTCTACTTTAATTTCTGATTCATGTGGTTTTAAGTTATACTAATTCACAAACTCCAATTCGTAGGTTTGAGAGTTATGGAGAAATAGTAGCACTTAAGAATACTAGTCAGTACATTATACTCATAGCCAAAATATCTTGGGTTAGAACTTCCAACTCCTATCAAAATTGATATCATCAGCAAGGAGCAACATCTCACACATCTTAGATTATGATTGCTCGAGGGCAAGCAATCTTGGGCGGGGAGGACTATCATGTCCCCGAAATGGTAATGCATTGAAATGCAAATAAATGAATAAAATCAATAAAATACATATTAGTAATTTAATATTATTATAATTATAATTATGATACTAAAATACAGAAATAACCAAACATTCATTATTTGTGAATCCATCATAATTAGTAAGTTATGAAAATATGTATTAGCAAATTCATTATCATTATAATCATCATGATAACATTATAATTGTTGATGTTATAGCAGCTTAGGGCTGCACTTCCTTTGCACGAATTACAAGAAGAAAACATGAATTAAATGAATAGCCATTCGGCTATTTAATTCATGACTATAACATTTAATAAAGACAAAGGGCCAACCCTAATGGATTCGCATTAACTATTTGTTGCATGGGTTGACCCTAATTGTATTTATCATTATTTATGTTTTCCTAAGAGGGCCGACCTAAATTGAAGAGGCGCCTCTCTTGTATATATACAAGGTCTTACTTGTCATTGTAATCATTCATTCAATTCAAGCAAGTTTGCAATTAAGAGCAGAATTCGCACCTTCATAGCAGCAGTTTGGATTCAAGGAAGATCTCATATTCATTACATAGTTTGCATCTAGGAGAAGGGCGATTTCTTTGTATTAAGTATTGGCCATTGTTGGGCCTAAGTTGTAAGCAGATTTCTGCTCTTGTTCTACTTTATATAAGAGATTCATTTGTTGGGTTTTTCTCCCTCAAGAGGAGGGTTTTCCTAGGGTATCTTGTTGTGTTCATTGTCTTATGTGTTGCAATATTATTAAGTGCTTTAATTGTTCAATCTGATCTAAGAAACACTAACATGGTATCAGAGCGGGTGTGAAAAAGATCATGATCAGATTTAGTTTGCTACACTCACTCTATTATTTTTCAGTCTGTCTTCTAAATTTCTCAAAACGGTGAATGGTCTGAAAATCGAGGATAGACTCGAAGGAATTTCGAATTACACATCATGGAGGTTCAGGATCATGCTCACATTGGAACAGAAAGATTTGGCTGAGTTTGTGAAAACAAAAGTTCCTAAACCTGAGGAGGAAGAAGAGAAGTTGCAGTGGAGGAAGAAAGACACTAGGGCAAAGAAAGTGTTGGTTGATTCCGTCAAGGATCATGTTGTACCGATCGTCTTCAAGTTGGATACGGCAAGAGAGATGTTTACAACCTTGGAAGAGATGTATGAAATCAACAACACTAGTCGAGCTCTTGCACTGAAGCAACAACTTCATCATGTGAAAATGGCGAAAGGAGAATCTGTTATTACATACTTCATGAGGATTTCAGAGATAAGAGATCAACTCTCCACAATTGGTCACATGCTTGATGACAAAGACTTGACTATGCTTGCTCTCAATGGTCTTCCGCTTTCATGGGAGTCGTTTATTCAAGGAATAAGTGCAAGATCTATACTTCCCAAGTTTGATCATTTGAGAATTGACTATATCCAAGAGGAGTTGAGACTAACGGCTAGGGGAATTGGTCAAAGTTCAAAGAATGAGGAAATACAAGTTCTTGCCTCTCATTCATCAAAGAAAGGAAAAGGCTTTAAGAAAGGGTTCTTCAAGAGGAATCGAGAAAATGGAAATGATGGTGCTCCTGCTTTCAAAAGGAAACAAGACATGTCCAAGACTCAATGTTTTCGTTGTGATAAATATGGTCACTTTGCGAAGGATTGTCCTACTAGACCTAAGCAGCAAGTTGCCACTGCAAATGCTGAAGAAGTTGCTCCGCAGAAGGACTCCAGTGATTATTTGTTCTATTCAGCCTTGTCAAGCAATGTATCTACCGATGTCAACACTTGGCTGATTGATAGTGGTGCCTCTAGGCACATCACCGGTTTTAGGGGTCACCTTTCAAACTTAGTGGAGAGCAACTCTAGTGAACAAGTCGTCATTGGAGACGATGCTTCATATTCTGTGAAAGGAGTTGGAAACTCCACTCTTCACCTGGTTTTTGGGATTTCATAGGAGTTGAATGATGTACTATTCGTTCCAGGGATAAAGAGGAATCTTGTCTCAATTTCGGCATTAGAAGACAAGGGTTATCAAGTTGCCTTCTCTAAAGGAAAAGTTCTTATATGGGCAAAGAACTCCAACTTCAAAACTGCTCAAGTGATTGGAGTTAGACATGAATGTCTCTACAGGCTATGCACTCGCCCTCTTCAAGCGCTTGTGCATAACTCTTCTAGCATGTGTGACCTTTGGCGTCGAAGATTGGCTCACATTCATTTTCGTGCTCTACCTATCATGGAGAAGATGGTCACCGGTCTTCCGAAATTCAATCAAGAACATGAAGGTACATGCAAGGGATGCGCTCTAGGCAAGAACACAAAAGGTACATTTCATTCTAGTGAAAGTAGATCTCAATGTATTCTTGATCTCATTCATTCTGATTTATGTGGTCCAATGTCTACTGCATCTTCTAGTGGTTTCTTGTATTATATTATTTTCATTGATGATTACTCTAGAAAGACTTGGATTTATTTCTTGAGATCTAAAGAATCTGAAGAAGTATTAGAAAGATTCAGAGAATTCAAGGCGTAGGTTGAAAACCTGTCTGGGAAAAGGATCAAGGTATTGAGATCCGATAATGGTGGAGAATACACCTCTGGCACCTTTCGAGATTTTTGTATTGAAGCAGGGATTAAGAGGGAGTTCAGTGTTCCCTATAATCCACAACAAAATGGTATTGCTGAAAGAAAGAATAGGTCTATTGTGGAAGCAGTGAAAGCTATGATCCATGATCAAGATCTACAAATCTCTCTTTGGGCTGAGGCATCAAGGACTACTGTCTATGTTCAAAACAGGAGTCCCCACAGGATCTTGGAGAATAAAACTCCTAAAGAAGCATTCTCAGGGGTGAAACCAGAAGTTAGTCATTTGAGGATCTTTGGTTGTCCAGTCTATGTTCATATTCCAAAGGAAAAGAGAACAAAGCTAGAACCTTCTGGGAAGAAAGGAATTCTTGTAGGTTACAGTGAGACATCAAAAGCCTACAGGATATACATACCGGGACAAAAGTCTATTGAGATCAGTAGAGATGTCACATTTGAGGAAATTGTTGCCTTCAGAAGGTCCAAGGGAACTCCTATGGAGATTGATGAAGAAGAAACTCCTCAAGATATGGAAGTTGATCATATTCTAGAGAACCTGAAGGAGGCTTCAAAACCTAAAGAAGATGTTGATCCAGTTGAGCCCTTGGATCCCACTGATGGGTCTCTAGACATTGTGATTTGAAAGAAAAGACCTCTTTGGGCTCGTAGGACAATGCAGGAAGCAGAAAGTTTTGCAGCTCCAAGAGGAGCTTTCAGAGAAAGCAAGAGACCTCACAAGTTCTCTAGTTATGTCGCCTTGATGAGTCAGATTATTGAGTCAGAACCTTCAAGTGTCGAAGAAGCTTCTAGTCAACAAGTATGGAAAGATGCCATGACTGAGGAGTATTAGTCCATACTTAAGAATGATGTTTGGGATATTGTTCCTAGACCCAAGGACAAATCTGTGGTGTCTTCTAAGTGGCTCTTCAAAATCAAGCATGCAGCTGATGGGAGCATTGAGAAGCACAAGGCAAGATTAGTGGCTAGAGGGTTCTCACAAAAAGAGGGAGTTGACTATGAAGAAACATTTGCTCCTGTGGCTCGATATACGTCTGTCAGAACCATCATTGCCATTGCTGCATCTAGAGGATGGAAGATTCATCAAATGGATGTAAAGACAGCCTTTCTGAATGGTGTAATAGAAGAAGAGGTTTACATTGAGCAGCCCGAAGGATTTGAGGTGCATGGGAATGAGTCCCATGTTTGCAAGCTGAAGAAGGCCTTGTATGGTCTTAAGCAAGCTCCTCGTGCTTGGTACGAAAGGATTGATCAATATCTATTAAGTCTGGGTTTCTCAAAGAATGATGCAGATTCTAACCTCTACTTCAAGGTAGTAAATGGTGAAGCTTTGATTCTAGTTTTATATGTTGATGATTTGATTATCACCGGTGAGGAACATCTAATTCTAAAATGCAAGAAGGAGTTAGCTTCAGAGTTTGAGATGAAAAATCTAGGTCTCATGCATTACTTCCTTGGCTTAGAAGTTTGGCAAAAGCCAGATGAGATGATTCTAAATCAAGGCAAGTATACTATCGACATTCTCAAAAGGTTTGGTATGATTGACTGCAAACCTATGTCCACACCCATGGAGACTAATCTAGATAAGTTGAAAGAGGCTGCAGCTAGTTCAGAACCAGTGGATTCTACGATGTATAGACAGTTGATTGGTTCATTGATGTATCTAGTTAACACTAGACCTGACATCTGCTATGCAGTGAGTGCACTTAGCCAGTTTATGTGTGAACCAAGGCAAATACATCTTGTAGCAGCTAAACATATCGTTAGATATTTATGTGGCACAATTAAATATGGGTTGAGATATTCTTCAGATGTGGATTTAGAGCTACATGGTTTTACTGATTCTGATTGGGCAGGATGTGTCTCAGATCGGAAGAGCACCTCTGGTTGTTGCTTCAGTTTGGGTACTGCTATGATTTCTTGGTGTAGTAGGAAATAGTCTTCAATAGCTTTGAGTACAACCAAGGCAGAGTATATAGCAGCTTGTGTGGCAGCTCGTGAGGCAGTGTGACTTCGTAAGCTCCTTGCAGGATTGTTTGGACAATCAATGGAGCCTACCATTATACACTGTGATAACCAGAGTTGTGTAAAGCTTTCTGTCAATCCCGTGTTTCATGATAGAACAAAGCATGTTGAGATCAAGTACCATTATATTAGAGATATGGTACTAAGGAAAGCTATACAGTTGAAGTATATCAGCATTGATGAGCAAACGGCAGACATTCTCACCAAGCCTCTCTCCAGGATCAAGTTTGTGTACTTTCGAGATAAGCTTGGTATGGTGGAGAATGCAGCCTTGACTGAGAAAGAGTCTCAATATCAGTGATCCTTATATTTTATAATACATTTCTCTATTGAGAGAGATTTGAGGTGCAAGTCCTTGATAATGCATTTCTCTTTTGAGACTTGAGGTGAAAGCCCTTGTTTCCACCCTCTGGAAGAGCCATGGTGGATGTCATGTGTGTGACTCCAAGACAGCATCACGTGAGGGAATCCGTGATGATTTATTTGTGCTTGTGTATCACCCCCTGGAGGAGCCATGGTGATAGTCACATTGAGGTGACAACATCACATTAAGTGATGAGCATTTATTCATACCACCTATGGAGGTAGCTATGATGATTGATATCACGATGAGGTGATATTCTATTTTGTTTTCATTCTAATATGATGTGTCTTGTGCAGGTGGAAGTTCATCCCTAGCTGAGAGGGAGTGTTGATGTTATAGCAGCTTAGGGCTGCATTTCCTTTGCACGAATTACAAGAAGAAAGCATGAATTAAATGAATAGCCATTCGGCTATTTAATTCATGACTATAACATTTAATAAAGACAAAGGGCCGACCCTAATGGATTCACATTAACTATTTGTTGCATGGGCCGACCCTAATTGTATTTATCATTATTTATGTTTTCCTAAGAGGGCCGACCTAACTTGAAGAGGCGCCTCTCTTGTATATATACAAGGTCTGTCTTGTCATTGTAATCATTCATTCAATTCAAGCAAGTTCGCAATTAAGAGCAGAATTCGCACCTTCATAGCAGCAGTTTGGATTCAAGGAAGATCTCATATTCATTACATAGTTTGCATCTAGGAGAAGGGCGATTTCTTTGTATTAAGTATTGGCCATTGTTGGGCCTAAGTTGTAAGCAGATTTCTGCTCTTGTTCTACTTTATATAAGAGATTCATTTGCTAGGTTTTTCTCCCTCAAGAGGAGGGTTTTCCTAGGGTATCTTGTTGTGTTCATTGTCTTATGTGTTGTAATATTATTAAGTGCTTTCATTGTTCAATCTGATCTAAGAAACACTAACAATAATAATCCTATAAACTGATATAAACTAAATAATAATAAACAAAAAAATATTATATACATAAAACTAAATATTGTTATAAATAATATTACGATAATACAATTATAATATGGAGCAAATTAATATTTACAAATCATTAGCCATGCCTATGTGTCATATCATTTACAAACGGTTGTGAAAGGCATCGATTCCCAAACAAACCATAAAACAGCAACTATCAAAGGACACGATGCATTCAAAGACAGCAATTACTATATCTTAAAAAGCAGTGATAAAGGTTATTTTAGGGAGGAATTAAGACTGTTTTAAAGTCAACGATGGGGTGTCATAAGGGATTAACATTCATTCTAAAAGACAAAACAATTGGGCTAAGAGACACATCCCCAGCCAAAGAGGTATGTCTTCGGCCATATCGGGTATTAAAGAGACTCATTTCCAAAGCAAGAGGGGATCAAATGGGGGAAAAAATAATATAATCTGTCAGAGAATCATTTCTGATATTCTCTGAAAATCTAATTTCTAAAGGATGCTAAGGATTGTCAGATACATTAGGAATTAAATAACAATTGATAATTAATATATATTATGGCTGATATATATATATATATATATATATATATATATATACTAATTGATATAAGCAAAGAATGATGCTTGCAGCAATTAGTAAGTCTTATAAGTAATGATGACTCTTTAATATAAACATAAGTAGATTATGAATTGTCCTCATCCTATGATTAATCTAGCATAAGGTTGAAGGAGGTGGGTGAGGAATCAAAAAACGTGGAGAGATATAGAAACTCAGGTGACGTACTCACTTAGCAATAATATTTAGCAAATTTTGAATATAAGGAACTGATATTGCTAACCTGATTATTGGTGTAGTGCTTTCTTTAGTATTATCATGATGATAATGATGTTGATATTGACTTAAAGAATCAGTAAAAAATGCAAATGTATTTGATTGCTAAAAGATTGTCTGCAAAGCGTTTGTAAAACTTATTGGGAGGAAGGGTGCAAGGTAAGTGGTGCCTAAAAATCCCATTTAAGTCCACCCCTGGAACCCAAGGCAGGGATGGGCCCTAGAGGGGTAGAAATTCCACTCATAGTCCGCCCAATCCCAAGGCATGGGTGGGCCATGAAGGGGTGGGGGTCTCACTCAAGATCCATCGCGGCCATGGAGGGGTGGTAGGCTTGGGCCACTTATCCGCTCCCCCGACTGTCCCCAATAACTTAAGTGTCTTCCAAGGTGATCGCATGGGTAGAGAAAGCAGGTACAAGTGTTTCCTCTAAGAACGCCACTCCGAGACGTTCATGCTGCTTGGGGCCAAGGGGTGGGTTGTCCTGATAGGACGCTTGTGCTCTTGGGCTTAGATGGATAGCTTCGGGCAGATCTACCCATGTCACTCCTATGTCTTCGTGATTGGATTTGTGATTATATTTATATTTGGATATCTAGATATTAATGCTAATAGATATATGTATGTGTCGAAATATTAAATGCAGATTTCAATCCCAGATTACTTAGTCAAAGAGAACATTCGTTTGAAAAAGAAGAAACCCTAAATCTAATCAACAAGCGAATTCTAGGGCTAAGTCGAGTAAGGAACATTACACTTTTAAAAAAGGGTTTTTATAAATATACTTTATTAATCTCCATTTTAATTGAAGGATCATATTATCCTTTATTTTTCTATCTCCCTTCAATGCTAAAGGGTTATTTCATAACTTTCTTTTCACTTAAGGGAAAAAGTTTCATAACACTCATGCTATGCTAGGTCATCCAACAACACATCACACACCTACCAACCAATAGTTCAACACTATGCAATCATCAAGAGATGATGAGATACACATGAAAACACTTCCACTTCCACCATAATGGTTCAACTTCCATAACAACTCTCAGCCTTCATGACATGTAATGTGTACATACATATCTGTAACATAGCTTAGTAGATAGGAAAAGATATATAGAAGATAGAAAACAAATAGTTAGATAGAAGAAGGTAGCAATTATACATCTTTATCAAGAGTATGTTATGTACAAGACAAACAAATAAATCAATACATTTATTGTTTCAGTACTATGTCTCTCAATTTTTGCACTACTTTGCCTCACAAAAAAGCCCTTGCACACAAACATAACCTCATCTAGAGAGTTGTCCATCAAATTATACCCTAGGCCCTAGATCACAAATATGTGTTGTGCAAGGGTGCTTTGTTCATGGTTTTCATTGCATCTTTGTTTCTTGAGGTGGTTTGACTTTGAACCATGGCAAAAGATTCAAAAATGGTGTACTAATGGCTTGGTGTGTGGTGTTTCCTAGTCAAACTGCATTGATTTATTTGAATTACTAGTTTCATTGATCCTACCCTCCAATCTAATGTCCTCAAATTGGGATCTTAAGAAATTTGTAATTTTTTATAATATTTTGTGAAAATGCAATTGAAATTAAAATATGAAATTTTTTATTAATGCAAAAAATAAAATATGGAATTGAAACTTTCAGAATATTACATTTATTTTAAATACTAAAAATGAGTGCAAGACTTGAATTTAAACCCTTTGCTAACTATCATGCTTAGATTTAATCTATAATAGTTAAAAATCAGAAATATAACTAATAATTACATGAAAAGCTGATATAAATTACTATGACAACTATTTTGCTCAAATTTGATCCCTATTGATAAATATTACATTATTATTAGCACATTCCTAGTATTTCCTTATGACAATAAAATCAGAATTTTAAATATTATTTGCAATTACCAAAAATTAGACTTTATACATCATATACACTATAGATACTTAATACATAACATTTGTGTTGAATTGAGAGTTCACATGAGAGTCAAACAAATTAGCAAATGTAAAAACTTAATTACTTTCATAAGTCATTGTCAATATGCATGTGATTTTTAAAAATATATACAAGTTACAACAAAATGTTGGAAATATTGTCATTGGCAGGTTGAAAACATGTTATAGTGATGTCTCAATTGAAGAAAATTGGTGAAGGATAAAAGCAATGATAAGGACAAAAGATCAAGGCCGACTCATCTAAGGGCAATTGTTAACGTCAAATTAAAGATTAAACTTGGCACTAAAATTTTGAAGATCTGAAATTAAATTGTGTGAAGCGCCTCATTCAAGAATTTGAAATTAAAATAAATAAAATATTTATTATACATCCATGGGCCGACCCATGCCTTGGTAAGTGCCATCTTGGAGAAAGCAAATTAAAAGTAGTTAAATTTGTTTTATGTGAGGCCGACCTTTGTAAGGAATTTCCTCTCTTGTGAAGAGGCATGAAGAAGGTATTTAAAGACATGAAGTGCAAGGTTCAAAATCAAGTAAGCATTGAATATTATTTGAGTATCAAGCAGATTTGAAGCAGACCAAAAGGGCAGAAAGTATGAAGAATATTTCTGATTCTTATTGAAGAACATATGCAAATCTATATGAGATATGTGTGCAAGTTTAATTAAAGAACACGAGCAGATTTTATGAAGAGTTTTTTATCAGATTTATGGAGGATATTTTATCACATGTATAAAGCTTTTATGAGCAGATCTGAGTTTACTACAGCAGACATTAAGGCAGAAATATACGTGAAGAAGTTGTGATCAGATTTGTAAGTGAAATTAGAGCAGACCTTAAGGCAGAATTATAAAAGAAAGTATAGCATTATTTTAGAGAAAATTTGTGAAGGAAAGTTGTTGCATCATCATCAAAATGACTTGTGAAGGAAAGCAATTACATCATCTACAAACCAAGTCGTGAAGGAGAGCTCTTGTGTGATAACCGTTAGATCATCAAGAGGTGTGAAAGAAAGTGCATCTATAATGAGATTTTTGTGAAAACAACATCATCCTTTGCAGAATTTGGAGGTTGGTGCCTGCCAAAGAAGGGATTGGTGTCTCTTGCTGAGTTGGTACTCAGTTGTGGGGATTGGTGTCTCCAGTGGGTTGGTGCCTACGAAGAAGATCAATATATAAGCAATATTTTGTTGTAGTTTTCTCCCGCAAGGGTTTCCACATAAATCGTGTGTTTGTCCTATAGTTCTTAATTGCTAGATCTCGCACGTGTGTTATTGTTGTGGATGATTAAGTTTTAAAGTATTACTGCTTTGGTTGATTAAATTTTGAAAAGTAAAAGATTGTTGTTATACTGATTCCCCCCTGCCCCCTCAGTATAATTGTGTGCTCATCACAAAATGCTCAAAGGCTGCAAGTTTCACTTTCAACTACAATATGAAAATACAAAAACAAAGAAAGTTCCATTTTATTTCCTCAATCAAGGTGAGTTGGGGTGTGGGGTTTGTTGGGATGTGAAGTTAGTTTTCTTTATCCAACATTGATAATTTTTGTTTAGAACTTACTATTTTTTTTAAAACATTGATTTTTTAAGGGGATGATTAGGGGACGTCATAGACATCCCCATGCATCCTGGGGATGGTTAGCCATCCCTTTTTGTTTTCTAGGATGTCCCCTGTGTTTTTTCAAATATTGGGGATCGCTCGAGGATGTCCCCTAGGCGTCCCCTATCCCCAAAACATTTCCGAAACCGGGACACCCCAAAAAATGTTGGGATGTGTCCCCAAGTTTTCCTGAAGAACATCTAATACATTTAAAACAAGTCTTGTAAATATTGAAAGAAAATAGATTTCAAGCAATATGAAGAAATGTGAGTTTGCAAAACAATCACTAATCTATTTAGACCATATGGTAAGAGGATAGGACCTAAAATTTGATCTAGCAAATGTTGAGGTTGTCGAGTGGTACATGTAATGAAATAACTTGCACAAGAGAAGAATCAAAAATATATTGCAACCACTTGATAATACTTGAGAATAATAAGCCACTTTGAGGTGGAAACCTCCAAAAGTCTCCAACAAAAAAAAAAAATCACAATATGATGCTAATAAACTAACCACTACCTCTTATACATACTATACTTATGCCATGGATGCCAATTTAACTACCTATATAATTCTATAGCAATGATCATATAACCTAACTAAGAATTATGGTAACCACAAACAAACTACTCATATAACTTTGCACCTATAGGATTAAGGGCATATCATGCTCCTCCCCTCACACAGATGTCCTCGATGTTGATTAACTATGGATGCTTCTACAAAATCTTCATCCACCCATATGGGCATCTTCAACAAGAAAATTCATCTATTGAATGAGGTACTCTATGATAGTCCAAGTCTTCAACTTCTTTGTGTGTGTTAGGAGAATTAACGCTAAATCCAAGATAATTCTTCCCTCTTCATCTAGCTTGAGTAGCACTACCTATTGTAAAAATTGATGTTTAACCCCTTGCCTCTTCATTCTATTATGTATCTTTGCTTTGTTCTCCTTGAGAATAGAGAGTGTCTCTTGCCAATGTTGAGTGTATTCTTCCATTGATCTAACCTTTTGGTGTACCTTTGAAGAAGAGTTGAAGGATGGTAGATGGTACCTTAGAACTAATTGTATGGGTTGATTTGGATATCTTTTAGGAGGCAATCCTTTTGTCCTATCACTCAAAATAGCTTTCAGATTTGGCAATGTAGGAATATTTGACTATTGCACTTCCAATGACAATAATTGAACCACCCTCCCTTATGCATCTTTTGCATTTGGTGTGAGCTTACCACCTATAGATGCTTTACATGCAACCCCTTTAGTTCAAATCTTTCATCCTCTAAGTGAAAACATAAGAACAACTTTTGGAAGTTTATCTAAACTACTCCTAAGCTATGAGCCATTGGAATCCCAAAGCAATGCATGCTCTAGCCATTTGGGATAGCAAACATAGGAGGTAGGAAAATCAAGCATGTAGTTTGCCATGGTGAGTTTAATATTGTGGCATTTTCCCAAACCACTAATTGTATCACCATCTACAATCATAACCTAAAATTTTGAGGTTGGGTAAATGGAACAATTCAATTGTATTTCCAACTTACCATTGATGAAGTTATGAGTACTCCCCAAGTCGATCAATACTATTACCTTCTATCATTTAAGGAAACCCTATACCTTAAGGGTTGGTTGGGTACCAATACCTCATAGTGCATGGCAAGAGATGGTTGAACATCTTTTGTTCATCCACAATCACTATTGCCTCTTCTTCATCCTTTTCTTCATCATAGATTTCCTCCATGTTGAACAATTTCTTCTCAGCAAAGTTATGTCCTCCATTGTATTCATATAAAATTCCATCATTGTTGAAAAATAACTCTTTGATCCTTTTTCCTTCATTTTGTTGAGGCGTCAATCTCATAGGTTGAAGAAATGATGATGCAAGGGTACTCCAATCTTTGTTGCTAGGGAGTTCCTCCTAAATGTTACCCAAAAACTTTTCTACTACCTACCTTACCATAAGCATTACTTGGGACACAAAATTTGGATTGAACATGCATACCTCATACTTGATGTGGTTCGGTAAATGCCTTAGAAATAATTATTTCAAATATTCCTCTATAATATGCTCTACTATCAAAGCCAATTTGGAATTATTGAGTGTAATCCTTGTCCATGCCTATTTTCTTTAATTTGCTAATTTGGCTAAATTGGCTATCCATCAGATTGTCAACATAGGGTGTGGTGAGCTCCTCTTGGAAAAAAGACCATGTGATAGCACATCCTTTGTGTTTGTTCTTTTCACATAGCTAATGATACCAAATGAATTGATCTAGTTCCAAGTATAAGAATGCCATTGCAACCTTTTGTTGACATGGAACTTCATAAAGATCAAAGAACTACTCCATTTCGCAGAGTCAATTGATTGGATCCTTGCAATCAAACTTTTGCATGTCCATCTTTGACATGAAATGCATAGCCAAAGAATTATTTAGGTGACAATCCATCCTTATATCCAAGTCAAACCCAAAACCATCATGTCCCTTAGAAGGCACATTTTCTTCCCAAACCTTATGATGTGAATCTGCTCCCTTAGATTCCATAGCACTCGCAAGAGAATCATTTATTTTCAATAATGCTAACATCTCCTCCTTTATTGTCAAAATATCTTCCTTGGCATTGGTATTTTCTTACCTTATAGATTCAATATCTATAGAACCCATCCCCATAATTGTTTTATCATCTTTGTCTTGTGATTTTCCAAGTGTTACAAGATTCCTTCCCTTGCCTCTTGTTGAAGCCCCCAAAATGGAGCAGCAAAATAATTTTACAATAAATTACACAAAACAAATCCAAATAATCTAAATAATTCGTTACTTACCAAGGCCTATATCTCACTTCTTAGAAGAAAACTTCAAGAAATTCCTTGATTAGCAATCTTGGGACTGAGTTTGGTGGAAACTCTAATTTTGCAATAACTCCTTTAATTCTACTCCAAATGACCTCAAATCTTAATTGTAGCAGCTTCAATATGTTCTTGATAAACCCTCCAAAAATCAGATAAAAAAATTGTTGATTTGCAACCTTAGGAGCAAGTTTAGTGTAAACCCTAGTTTCACAATAACTCCTTAAATTTCCTCCAAATGATCTCAAATCTAGACTATAGTAGCTTCAATATGTTATTGATACACCCTCCAAAAAAATAAAAATAAATCACCAAAGTGAATGTGCTTCACAATTTAATCTCCAAAATAAATAAATAAATCACCTTAACTTTTGGGTGTCAAGATCATGCTCTGCTAATACTTGTAATGAAATAACTTACACAAGACACGAATATAATAGAAACTGCTGAAAATACTTGATAATGCTTGAGAATAATAAGCCACTTCGAGGGGGCAAACATATTACGAAAATCAAACACATAAAGATAACCAAGATATTCATTAATAAAATAAGAAAAAGCTTTCTTAGATAAGATTAGAATGAAGGATGAAAAAGCAAATTATGAATGCGGAATAAATAAAAAGAACATACTAAAACAAAATAAAACATAAAGTATGTCTTGAAGTTGGAACAACTTTATTAAAGCCTATGACTAATAACTAATTAACCATTATTAAATAATAATTACTTTAACACCCTCCCTTAATGAATAGTTTATTAACTACACCAATCTGTTGGCATTTCAATTCACACCTTTGGAGTGCGTATTGGAAACAGACAACTATGCACAGTTAGACTGCTCTTCGAATTAGGAGGGGAAGCTCCCTCTTTGCTGATTTATGCTTAAAAAGAAAAAGTAAACTAATTGCCTATCTTTTTATCTCAGCTGAGAGCACAAGGTTATAAAACTCTTTGCGTCGTAGCTAAGGTTTTCTCTAGTTTCATAACTTCAACTACAACTAGGCCTAAACTAATGATGCTTCTATCTTCTTGAGTAAATTCAGAGCAAGAGAATTTAGAAGTAAACAAGGAATGGTTGATTAACACAAAGCTTAAACAAACTTATTTCCAGAACACACCCAAAGACTCATTGTACTTTCAGATGAAAGCTAAAATAAAGATTATGAAAGCAAAACATGAAACAATAAACTCGCTTTCAAATACCCTCAAAGACTCATTGTACTTTTGAGGTGTAGGCTGAAATAAAGATTATACAAGTTGAACATAAAACAATGTCACTGAAAGATTTTGAGACTTTGGATCAAGGCAAGGTGGGCATAAGATTTATTTCCTCAAAGCTTTCCAAAAACAATTACATGTTTGGAACAGCAGATTGTAGCAAGAAGACAAGCATACAATTTACGATCAAACCAAATTATACTGAACAAAGTGAGCATATACTGAATAACAAAGAAGCAGGCACTAAGGCTTAGCGTTTTGTTATCACAAGCACAGTTAAGAAAATAACGAGCAAGGCTGCCCTTATTTATACACAAAACAAAGGAGTAGGGAACCCTAAAATCTCCTTGTTCTAACAATTAGTCTTGCCAATCTGCAAGATTTATTCCTATGTCTAAAGTTAAACAAAGATAATTAACAGATTAACTAGACAGACTAACATCAGTTAACTGATCTAACACTAAAGAAAACTCCAACTATACAATAGGTAGCTCCGAAGAATAGACATGCATGAAAAGAGGACGGTTAGTTAAACTCGGAAAAGGCCTCTAGTGAATTGTTGTCATCATTTGAGTTCTATTCTTGGAAATATTTGCATTCTTCAACTAGCAATTCACTGATCGGTAACTTTGGCGGTTCTATGACTGGAGTGATGACCTCTGTTTCTTCTGCAGCTTTATGCTTCTGACACTTTTCTTGATTTTTCACAATGTAAGAGTATTGTATAATGAAACCGTGAAGTTTGACTGTGAACATGGATATGTTCGGACAAGTTCTGCACAAAAGCTAAAAATAGCTTTGCTGAAAGGCAAAAAAAGGCAGATTTTTGGATAAAAATCTGAGATATGGGTTTTGTAAGTAATGGCATTCTGAATAGACCTAGATCGTCCGTTTTCTAAAAAATTAACTTTTTCAAGAACATGCAAGAACCCCTTAGAGGTAGAAGCTATGAAGCATTTTTTTTCAAAGAAAATGTGAGATATGGGTTTTGTAGGCACTTGTGTGCTGAAGAGACCCAGATCGTCCATTTTTCGAAAAACTGACTTTTTCACGAACATGCAAGAAACCCTTTAAAAATGGAAGCAGCGAAACAATTTTTTGGGGAAAAATCTAGGATGTGGGTTTTGTGGCCAATTTTGTGTTGAATAAACCTAGCTTGTCAAACTTTTGAAAATATTGATTTTTATTGAACATGCAAGAAACCCTAGGCGTGGAAGTCGAAGAAGCTGTCAAATTTTTTTCCAATCCTGGAGAAGATTGAAAAATAATTAGACCCAAATCGATGAATCTTGGAGAAGATGACCTTCTATCTCTGAAAACTGATGCCCTGGAAGAATGGATGCTGGAAAGGTGTTCTTCTGTGCAACCTGAACTCGAATCTATGAACTCTGAAAATGCCCTTCGTTGATCCTCCAAATGTTGTTGAGAAGAAAATTTTATGTTTGCTCGTTGAAGCTAACCTACAAAATAATGAAGAATAGATGCTCAAATGCTTCTAAAGTAAAGTTTGGAGGTGAAAGAAGTAGTTAACTCATGAAAACCCTAATTTTAGGAGTCATCCTATGAAAATATTTGTTAACTTAGAGAATCCCCAAAAAAAAGGGCGTCCAAAGCATGAAGACGTCTTTGAAAAAATTGTAACTCAAGTTGACTTGGGCACCTCCTTGAGATAAGGTGTCCAACTTTGCAGTGTTAGAACATTTTTTAAGATTTTCAACTTTTCATTAATGAAATGCCTTCATTTCATCTTCGATTTTGGACGTCTGATAGATCCTGTGAACTGACTGACAAATTCGTTGGAGAGCTAGATCAAATATGAGAAAGATCTCCTGGAGGCTGCGAATCTTAAAAACTGCATTTGCCCCCTTGAAAGCTTGGGCACCCCTAGCTTGCAGGGGCGCTTTTCTTCACCAAACTTAACCATTTTTCAAGGATTTTCAACTTTTTTCAATTTGCCTCTCGTGCTTCATTTCTCCACTCAATTTGAAATTGCTAGTGATTGATGAATCTTCTGGCAAAGCTGAGATATTCATCAGAAAGCTTGAAGAATTCTGGAAAGATTGACTGATGTTGCAACCTCAAACAGTTGTTTTTGAGGGCCCAAAACCCTATGTGCCCCTAGCTTGCTGGGGCACTTTTTCCAAAATTTTCACTTTGTATTTCATTTGAAACATCTCTATTTGATCCAATATTGTGCCCGTTTTGACAACTCCGGTGAACATGCTGACAGACTCGTTACGAAGCCTGATGAAATCTGAGAAGGACCTCTTGGAGGTCGTGAACCCTAAAAAACTAGATTTGATGGTCCAAAAATTTGGGCACCCCTGGCCAGCAGGGGCGCTTTTCTTCACCAAAGTTAGTTTATTTTTTTTATTTTCAATTTCTCTTTCTAATGCAAGATCCCTGTTAAATATGAGATTTCAGACATTTGACTAATCCTGAGAACTCACTGCTAAATTCACTGCGAAGCCGGAAGAATTCTGAAGAGAGACTCTTGGAGGCTGCAAACCCTAATTGCTACTTTTGGTGACCTGAAATGCTGGGCACCCCTACCTAGCAGGGGCGCCTTTGCTCTTATGATTTTTAATTTATCCTTCATTTTACGTGTCCGTTCAATCAACAGCCACTGGCGTTTGACAGGTCCTCTGAGCTAGCGAACGGATTTGTTGCAGAGCTGGGCTGAATTCAGGATAAATCTCTCGAAGGTGGCAAACCCTAAAAAATGACTTTTGACTACCTGAATCTTTGGGCGCCCTTGGCTTGCAGAGGCACTTTTCTTTGCCAGACAATCGTTTTTTCAAGATTTTAAACTTTTGTTTGCCTTGTGTTCACCATTCGTTAGTCGTGTTCGTCGTCCGCCGATCGCACTCATCGTCTGCATGCAACACCAACATTAGTTGTTCACGTGTTTGTAGACTACGTCGCTCATCGTTGTTGATGTGTTGACTACATTCATCGTTGCGCATGCGTGATCTATGAAAACTGAAAAATTGGCTAAGGCATTGACTGCCAAGCGCCTCCCTTGAAATAAGGCATCCAACCTTTCCAGACAGTTTATTTTTCACAATTTTCAACTTTTCGAAACCCCCTCCTCTGTTCACCATTTTTGGAGCATCTTTCGCCATGGATTGATCTGTGCGACGTTTTTTGACACTTGGTATTTGGCCATCCTCCATTGATGACCTTGGAGGTCCTCTTTTCTTCTGAAAAGGTGAAATAGACCCACCAGAGCAAAGCTGACTTTTTGACGATTCTGACTGCTCCAGTGTGATCGTGATAAAGAATCAACCAATCAAAATCAATTTTAGCCATTTCTGCAAAGATTCCATTTTTAAGGTTTTTCCTAAAAATAGGGGCCTGAAACCCTAATTTTTTATTTTTTGAAAAAATTTGCAAGCATCCTTTTGACAATAAACCCAGAAAAACCCTATGGTCCATTTATTTTTCAAAAAATTCTAAGAATAGCAAATTGCTATTTTCAGAGACTTTGACCCTTTTTGACTTTTGACGACAATTTTACAAGATTTTGACCATTTTTACCAAAATACCTTAATGAAGCAAAAAAATTGTTTTGGGTACAATACAAGCTTGTCCTAAAATTTTACAAATTTGTCAAGACCCAAAGACTTGGTAAGAATGCTTATAGTTCGATCCTCTATTGGATGATACTGGAACATAATAGATCCATCTTCTATAAGTTATCTAATGAAATGGCAATGTATTTCCACATGTTTGCTATGCTCATGAAAGACTAGATTCTTGGCATGTTTGAGCACCCCTTGATTGCCACAAAACAAGGATGTAGACTCTATTTGTATCATTTTCATGTTCAAAAACATCTTTTTGAGCCAAACTACCTTACATTTTTCTTTTATTATTCCTCAATATTCTGCTCCAATCAAGGAAAGAGCTACTACATGTTGCTTCTTATATGTCCATATGACTAAAACATATCCAAAAGTAGATTTTTTTGTCAGCCATAGAACTCTCATTCTAAATCTATAAATCCACATAGCCTAGGGTTTTTGCTTTTGTTGTACAGAATCTCAAAGCCAAGTTGTCCCTTTCACACATCTCAACACCCTCTTTGTTGTAGTCCAATGTTCTATCTTTGGTGCTATCATGAATTTGGAAATGAAACTCATAACATAGCTCAAATCAAGTTTGGTGGCTATAAGATATACTAGGCTCCCCACTAATTGTCTATAGGCTAATTCATTAACTATTTTTTTGTCAATTTTGACTTAAAGCTTCAACCCTTTCTCCATAGGTGTGGACAAGATTTTGCAATCTATCATTCTGGTTTGGTGAGCAAACTCCTAGCATATTTGGATTGTGAGACAAAAATGGTGCCACCTATTTGCCAAACTTCTACACCTAGGTAGTAATGTAAGAGGCCTAGATCGATCATGTCAAAAGATTTACTCATATTAGATTCAAACTATTCAATAGTATGTGTCTCACTACCTATAATAATGATGTCATCTATGCATACGACTAGTAGAATGAGATCATTGTCAAATTAATGGCATGTGATGTTCTTCATATTCCTTGTTGCATCCTCATGCTACCTTTGCCTTTCTTCTATGACCATGTTCCTTTGCCCTTGTTCTACACTCTATCTCACTGCTACTACCAAACTGTTTCTTCCACTTGTCCTACTATAAGAGTTTATTGCACAACTCTTCAAACTTCAAGTCAACATTCATAAAGGTGATATTCAAGGTCTCAATAAAGTGTTCCTAAAGGTGTGGTAAAATTTTCAACACAATTACCACCATGTCCATTATCCGACAAATGGCTAACAACTAATATTTGATGTCCTTGATCTTGAAAAAATACTCTTATAATGAAGCTTTCTCATCCATTGTGATTAATAATAACATATTCTTCAAGAAGAAGGCTTTTCCCTTGTCTAAAGTCTCATTCAAATCTCACAAATGCTTCCAAATTTCAATTGAATTCTTCTTGATCTGAACTTCAAGAAACATTTCATCTGTTACAAATAATTTAATAAACATGATTGTTTTTCTATCAAACTCATCAAATTTATGCTGGTCTTTACCTGTAGTGGTCGAAGGGGAATCTTTACCAAGCACAATATTTGTGAGGCATTTGTACTTGAAAATAGTCAACATACACTACTTCCATGTATTATATTTTTTACCAAAAAAATTCTAGCTTCCTTCCAACATGATATTGGGAGGCAAGGCCATTTATATTGTTCTTCTCTCCCTCAACCTGCAATTTCAAGGTAAGACAAAAATGTCTCCTTACAAATTTGATCGCAGTAAAACAACAAATATATAAATGCCTTATTGCTAACACTAGAATTTCCTACAAAGCCCTTGGACTATAACCTACAAATCCGACACAAAAACATGTAACATCACAACAAAACTATACCCAAATATGCCCTAGCCATGAAATGCCCTGGCAAAGGAAACGTAGCTTTCAAAAATTCGCAAAAACATGTGGTTCCTGCACAACTGGAAGACAACTAGTAAATTGTTCCCATTTTCTACTGTTCGTGCCTATGAGAGACTGGTGGTGATCCTCTTTTTTTCAAAAGATTTTTTTTGCAATTTTTAGAAAAAAATCTCTTGCAACTTGCATAAAACAAAATTGCACTCTTCATCACAAAAAAAACCCTCAGCAACAACAACAAAAAAATGCACAATTTTAATAGAAAAAATGTCAATTTTATGCAACTTTGGCTTGTGCAACCTCAAACTTTCCAACCTCAAATAAAAAGAACCCTCGATTTTTTATTGGTTTTGCTCACCATTTTCCCAACAAAACTCCTTGCTCAACCCAATAAAAAATGACAAGATTTTGTAGAGATCAAATGATACAATTTCATACAGAAAATGATGCAAATTCTAATAAAAAAGTGATGTGATTTTCATACCCTTCATTCCATATAGATCTAACATGTGAATCCTTCTTTTGGCTCTTTACCATGCTATGCTAGCAATCCCTTGATCCGTCTCTGACAACAACAGTCCCTAGGTCTTCACACTCTCCCAAACTCCATGGCTCTAGCTGAGCTCTAATACCATATTTTGAGAATCGAACATATAAAGATAACCAAGAAATTCATTAATAAAACAGCAAATAAAAGATTTCTTATATAGGATTACAGTGAAGACAAACTACATTATAAATGTGGGATAAGAAAATATACTAAGAGAAAATAAAACATAAAGTATATCCCACAGTCGAAACTGCTTTATTAAAGCCTACGACTAATTACTAATTGACCATTACTAAATAATAATTACTTTTAAAAAAACCTAAAAAAGTATCCAATTAGAATGATAAATATGATGCTAATAAACTAACCACTACCTCCTATATAAACCATACTTATGCCATGGATACCATTAGACTAACTTAACTGCCTATATAAGACTATATTGATGATCATATAACTTAATTAAGAGTTATGGTAGCCACAAGCCAACTACTCATACCCCTATGCACACTATAGGATTAAGGATATAGTAGTATAGTACATGAGGAAATCTATTCCAACTTGCTCCACCATTGCAGAAACTGGTAAGAATTTACATTCAAGTAAAAAACATGATAATACTTTTATATCATTGAAATATTAAATCAGCCATGCACTAGTGCTTGCTCATCCTAATTTTTAAAAGTCATTCAAGATATAACAGGTGCAAGTGAGTATACTATGGGAGCAGTTTTGCTGCAAGGAGTTAAACTAGTTTGTCATCATTCAGAGGTATTTCCTTCTGCAGCAAGAGGGTTTCCGGTATATGATAAGGAAATGTAATGCACTAGTTCAACAAATTCAGAAAAGTAATGTTATATAAGAAATTAATAAATGTAACATTATATATTAGGCAAGGAAATTATTGTGCATACTGACCACAAGCCTCTTCAATATTTGCAAGTGCAAAATAAATTACAGGAGGCCATACTATAAATGGGCAGGTTGTAATTCTATCCCTCAACAATCCACCATCAGATGATGGACCATGCAAGGATTGATCATAACATTGTTGCAAGCTGATTTATACAAGACAATAAGATGCAATGAAACTTAGTGACTTGATCCTTTACCAAAATATTAAACTATGTAAATTTCCATGTAATTAAGTATGAAATAATCCACTATAATTCCTATTTGTTTTGTATAACAACATGTCTTCTCAATACACTTGATGGTTTTTCTCCAGCTTTGTTGAAATCTTCATCCTGTTAGTTTTAGGATCAGAAATGAAAGCAATCAGAAAATGCAACACATAAGACAATGAACACCATAAGATACCTTGGGAAAACCCTCCAACTCAAGGGAGAAAAACCCAGCAAATATATCTCTTATAAATTTAGGAATAAGAGCAGAAATCTGCTTACAACTCAGGCCCAACACAAGGCCAAATTTGATATAATAAAATAGCACCTCTCCTAGATGCGAATATACAACATGATTATATTCCTTTTGAATTCGACCTGCTGTATGCAAAATAATGATCCGCTGCTCAAGATGATGACTTGCTGCTCAACTGCGAACTTCTTCAAGATATGTGAATATGAATAATGAACTTGATGATCAAACGAGAGATCATCACCTTATATTTATACAAATCATTGTGTCTCTTCATGTAGGTCGGCCTCATAAGAAAATAGCAATAATTAAATAAATATAATTTCTTTAATGAGGTCGGCCCTATTTATTATTTAATTATTCACAATAATTAAATATTATAATATAGTGCCAAGTGAAGCACCTCTTCACTTTTAGTTATCTCGATAAAATAAATAGCCGATAGGCTATATGCAATTTTGTGTCTTGACTCAAGGCTGGAAGGATGACCCCGAAACTGCTATAACATCAACACTCCCTCTCAGCTAGGGAGAATTACTTCTAGCAATACAAGACACATCACCTCATCATGATGTCAACCACTATGGCAACTCCCATATGTGGAAAAGTATCATATCACCTCATCGTGATATTAACCATCATGGCTCTCCCATGTATGGTAAAGGAACATATCACCTCATCGTGATATTAACTATCATGGCTCTCCCATGTATGGCAAATGTACATAAGTGCCCATCACTCAATCGTGATATCGTCACCTCATCGTGACATTCACCATGGCTACTCCCAGAGGGTGAAAAGCACAAGTACAAGAAAATCATCACGGACTCTCTCATGTGATGTTGTCATGGCGTCACACACATGACATCCACCATGGCTCTCCCAGAGGGTGGAAACAAGGGCTTTCACCTTGAAATTCTCCCATAGAGAGAAATGCATTAACAAGGGCTTGCACCTCAAATCTCTCTAACGGAAAGAAATGCATTAAAGAAAATCTGAAGTCCACTGATGTTGAAACTCCTTCTCAGCTAGGGCTTCATTCTAAACAATACCAAGCTTGTCTCGAAAGTACACAAACTTTACTCTGGCAAGAGGCTTGTTGAGAATGTCTATCGTCTGCTCATCAGTACTGATAAACTTCAGCTGGATTGCTTTCCTCAATACCATATCTATGATATAGTGGTATTTGATCTCAACATGTTTGGTTCTGTCATGAAAAACTGGATTGACAAAAAGCTTCAAACAACTTTGATTATCACAATGATTGACAGTTGGCTCCATCGATTGTCCAAATAATCTTGCAAGGAGCTTCCGAAGCCACACTGCTTCTCTAGCTGCCACACAAGCTGCAATATACTCAGCCTCTGCGGTGCTCAGTTCCACTGAAGACTGCTTCCTGCTACATTAGGAGATCATCGCAGACCCCAATCTGAAACAACATCCAGAGGTACTCTTCCGATCAGTGACATACCCTGCCCAATCGAAATCAGTATATCCATGCAACTTCAAGTCTGCACCAAAAGAATATCTCAACTCATATCCAACTGTGCCACACAAGTATTTCAGGATATGCTTTGCTGCAACTAGGTGTATTTTCCTTGGTTCATACATGAACTAACTAAGTGCACTCACTGTATAGCAAATATTTGGTCTAGTATTGACTAGATACCTCAACGATCCAATCAACTGCCTGTACATAGTAGGATCCACCAGATCTGAACTAGCTGCAACCTCCTTAAGCTTCTGAAAGTTGGTTTCCATAGGCGTAGAAATGGATTTACAATCCTTCATACCAAATCTCTTCAGGATGTCGATTGTATACTTCCCATTAACTACCTTAAAGTACAGGTTTGAATAAAGGTGACTCGAGATTTTTAAATCGAAAGATGCCCCTCGTGATCTTGCTCAAGAGTAATTACCTGTTCGTGAATAATGCCACCTGGTCTGTTTTGATCATATCCTGAGATGTTTGGTGATCTTCTGATTGTCACTGGAGACTTTCGATTGTTTCCGTCCCTTGTAGTGGTGTCGAAATGTTATAGGATATCCTGTTGTACACAAAGAATGTCATGATGCGCCTTGTGGTGTCTTCCACACCCCATCTCCTTGCTTGATCCGCTACTAATGAATGTGACACCTATGACTGATGGTGATGTCCCTAAATATAGTGAACAAACCTCCAATCTTGCAAGGATAGAATCACGCATCATCTAGTCGGCTAACAGGAGATTACGTCCCTGGAAGACTATGCTTCAAAAACTCAAATCGAATAATATTCTTGCATACAAGTCCCGATCCTCCACACTTAATCGGTTCTACTCAGACATGAATAGAGCACCACACTTGAATCTGCCTTTATTTACATTCTTTGTCTTTTCCGCAACTCATGAATGCCTCTAAAATACTCCCGACCCCAAACATGATGCCGTGATGATGGATCCCAACTCTTCTCATGGGAATGAATATTGCAATTTGAAGAGTGACGCTCAGAGTCTTCTCCCAATGCTGGCTCCAGACGTACTCGGACTAGCTTGGAGACGATTCATGGTGTGCGCACACCAGATACAAACATTAAGAGTTGGAGATCCGACTTGCGGGCCTGTGAGATTGGCTATAAATCGCCCACCCGACTGGAGCAATCAGAATAATGTCAGAAGTGATGAACAATACACAAAAACGTCTTTGAGAATATACCGCCCAGAAATCATGATTAAATCCTCCATGCTCCCACAAGTTTTGATGAAATCATGCACATAGTTGTTCTCCATTGCTTGACAGAATCAAAGATTCAAGCTACTGCCTAGCCATCTCAGGGGGTATGACTTTCAAGGCCACCAAAAGACAGCTTAACAAATTTGATCGGATCTTCATATAAACCCGCTCTGATACCATGTTAGTTTTAGGATAAGAAATGAAAGCAATCAAAAAATGCAACACATAAGACAATGAACACCATAAGATACCTTGGGGAAACCCTCCAACTCGAGGGAGAAAAACCCAACAAATATATCTCTTATATATTTAGGAATAAGAGCAGAAATTTGCTTACAACTCAGGCCCAACACAAGGCCAAATTTGATATAATAAAATAGCACCTCTCGTGGATGCGAATATACAACATGATTAAATTCCTCTTGAATTCGACCTGCTGTATGCAAGATAATGATCCGCTGCTCAAGATGATGACCTGCTGCTCAAGTGTGAACTTTTTCAAGATATGTGAATATGAATAATGAACTTGATGATCAAAAGAGAGATCATCGCCTTATATTTATACAAATCATTGTGTCTCTTCATGTAAGTTGGCCTCATAAGAAAATAGCAATAATTAAATAAATATAATTTCTTTAATGAGGTCGGCCCTATTTATTATTTAATTATTCACAATAATTAAATATTATAATATAGTGCCAAGTGAAGCACCCCTTCATTTTTAGTTATCTCAATAAAATAAATAGCCGATAGGCTATATGCAATTTTATTTCTTGACTCGAGGCTGGAAGGATGAGCCCGAAGGTGCTATAACATCAACACATCCACCATTCATTATATTTCTAATCCAATGAAAACAAGAGATTTATCTCAATACAAATGTGAAATATACTCTCAATTTTTTTTTATTTTCAATAGCAATTACAATGTAACCACACACCCGTTAAGGTTAGCTTAAAACCAAAACGTTGCAGAAAGAACTCTAACCAAGAATGCACCCTAAAACCACTTAAGGAGGAGGGGCGGGCATATGGTCAGAGGATCCCTAGGATCTACTGATTTAATAATTGAAATGATTACAACTGAAAGAGAGAGAATCTAGACTCAACACCAAGAATGTGCACACGAGATCCTTTAGAAGGCGAGGTGCTAACATATGGTGGAGTAATTAAACAAACTGGAATGTAAATAGGCGGTGAACCAGCTATGAGAGATTTCCACGCTACCACTTAATCAGTGGGGGGAAAAAGCATTACAATTCAAAACTAATTCATCCGCTGCAGCAGGCATCCACTCAACAGTGGGAATTCTCCATCTGACAGTGGGTGAGAAAGAGAGATACAAATGTTTATTCTCCACACTGGCGGTAAACCAGCCAGGGGTTAAAGCATTTGCATTAGGAAATCACAAGTAAATGCAGTAAGAATAATGACTGGATTAGTACTACTAAATCTCAGCCTTACAATGAAATAAATCTACAATTTCCGTGTATTACAATGATATAATCAATGCAAACTACTGAAGAATGTTTATTACAAGATAGAATCTTCTCAATCATCAAGATATAAGCCAAAATCTGAATGTTTAACAATCTGATATGCATAAACAGCAGACTGAAATTGTTAACCAGAAAGTTGTATCACTCCCAAAATGCATCAAAACAATCCAAAGATACCTCTGAATGAGCTGAAATCTTTTGCAAAGGCTCTCTATGAGTATGGCGTCCAAGATCACATGCTGAAACTGCATCAAATCATCTTAATTTATTTGGCACGAAACCCAATGCAATTAATGAGAGGTACGACCTTCTTGAGGGGCGATTTTCTTCTTAAAAATCAGAAACAGCAAAATAAAATCTGAAAACTTGAGGGAAGAGTCGCCATTAGTCTAGAAAACATTTGAGCAAATACCCATAAGCATAGAAAGATCACATTGAAAGCTGTGAGTGAAATCGACCTTCAGCCATGGTGTGACCAACAACTCAAAATCTGATAAAAACTCCAAACATACAACTGTGATGCTCAATGTGCACTTCTAAATGAAGTACACTCTCAATCCACCATCTAGGAGACCATAGTTTCAAGCCAGAAGAATGGAGTAGAATTGCTAAGCTCTCCCTTAGCCGGATTCTGAAATTAATTCAACAACATAACTTTACAACATTTTCAAAGATAAGAAATGAGAGAGCAAAGGCTTTCTTTTATAGAATTGAAGGTGACTGTTGGCTCTTCAGCTTCCATTTCTTTTTCCCTCCAAAAGAGATGCCCATTTCACTTTTGAAATATTTTAATTTTTAAAACATTATATTCACTTTTCTAGGCATCCAAAACTTGAGGAGAAATATTTACTTTAGAAATATTTAAATAATCTCTCAATGAGGCGTCCACCCTCAAGGCCACCTTTTAAAACAACTTTAAGTCATTGATACTAGGCCAAGGGGGTCAATAAGAAATTGTAACATTAATGACTTAGAATAAATCATTTTACCCAAAATGAGCCTCAAAGTGCTAAAGGCCAAATATGCTCCAAACTGCTCTGCCCGAAATGGAAACCGAGCTGACTACTGATGCTACTGCCCAAGATGGCACTGCCAGAAATAGAATTTACTAAAGATAGTAAATTTAGAAAAGTTGTCCGATGACTTTATAAATCATATCACTGCGAAGCTCTCTGAAAACCCACAAAGAATCCGCAATCCTTATTCATCCAAACCTTCTTCAGAACACCTATAAAATAGGAAACCCTAATTTCCAATTTTGCTTAGCCTACGAGTTTCTGGAAATAGGCTCAAACCTCAAGAAGAGCGTAGGGCTAAATCGGGGACATTACAAAATGTAACTGCCCTCTCTTCGCCCCTTAAAGGTCTTCAACAGATTTGAGTACCACTGTGGAGAACGTTGAATCGACCATGCTTAAGCTTCTTTCAAGTGGTTGGAGATGTAGTAAAGGAAGACCACAGACATGCAAACAGAATTACTAATGAGCTAAGTAATCAGTGAAAAAGCAAGATAAAAAATCCATATTCTAAAAAATATAAATAGGATTCAGGAGAGCATCCAACAAAATTTATGAGTAAGACTGACACTAAGGGAAAAGGAAGGACATTTAAATTTTCAGATACTGCCATTTTTAGTCTACATTCTCTAAACATAAACAGAAAACGAGTAAAATGAAGTACCAATCAGGCTGTAAACTCAGAATGAGCATTACCTAGATGCAATGAGTGCTAAGTGAACCATTCATACTCATGAGAGATGGATTCTTGTGAACCACGACACATGAAATACGGATCAATGAGATTGACTCAAAAACCATGCAGTTGAAGTCTGATAAAACATCACATAATTTGACATGCTGCAGAAAACACTATCTACTTGATAAAAAGTTAAGGTGCCAGATTACAATAATTGTAGTCCAATTTCTTGGAATAGAAGTAGGATACAAAAGGATAACATGATTTTATTTTAGAGTCCTAGTTTGATTTCAAGGAACTGACCCTAATGAACATTCCAAATTAAATAAAAGTAGTTTCCATCTCTTACATCCTACTCCTATGGATCAAATTTTACATCTAAAAATTTCAGATTAACCAACCAACCTGTACAATGAGGTCAACAAGTCAAATGTCACTTTTCCATCTGGTTTTGGATATTTTATAGGTGTATGCAGCTCTGCAATCTGCACATTTGTATTATGAAAAGAAAAAGCATGTTTATGTCTTGCAAGCACTATGATTTATTGCTATCCAAACCCCTGTTAAAAATAATACACCATATAAATTCTCACCTCAGTTGTCTCATGATCAGGTTTGCCATGTTTGAGTGTCCACGGTAATCTTCCTTTAGTAATATAGCTAGCACACAAACAGAAGTCATACTGACTAACTTTAAAAAATACTCATACTATTGAATGAGAAACCCTAGGAAAAAAACTATGAAAGATCAAATAGAGAAGGCTCATTGCAGAAAAAATCCTTCACTACGGTGGAAGATTACTCAAATTGAATAAATTCTACGTACAAATTTATCTATTTCTAAAACCACATAATTAAATTCCTATTTCATATTATACATGTTTTAATAATTTTCTCTTTGACTTGTGCTATATTTGCCATTTAGGCTTGGTAACCTGATATGAGACGAGTAGAGTTTTCCATTGCAACATAGATGTTATAGAATAGACATACAGAAATACTACTGTCCAATAAGAAAGAAAAGTGTTATAGATCTAATTAAGTTATTAATAGTCGCTACTAAGAGATGCACCCTATCACCTTGATAGGACATGTCTTATTGAGCATTCCCTTTAATCTGCATCTAAATAATCTATCACCCTATTCATTCATACTCACCTATCTATAATTGAATTCCTATTTTATATTCAATATGTAATGTTGTAGTATACATACACAGAAATACCACTGTCCAATAATAAAGAAAATTGTTATAGATCTGATTAAGTTATTAATAGTTGTTAATGGATGATAGCTTCGGTCAGATATAAATAACGAATGCTGAAAGCATCTTCCTTATTTATATATGATCAAAGATTATCCTTAATATAAATTTCTGGAAATCGAATTTATGAGCATATATAAATTCGTAATAATAAAGATGTTAAAATTCGTATTTAAATATAGATCGGTTTTTACATATGTCCGCCACCTTTTGTTTTGTGTGTTTTAAAGACACTAATGAATTGTTATTGGGAGTGCAGGGACCCGCGCGCTCTAGGAGACATGTCTCTTGAGCGGACGTGTCTCCACTTGTGGAGACGACGTCCTCTCTTGAGACACGTCTCTTAGAGGCAGGTCTCCTACATACTTATGGCGGCTTCCTCATTGATATGCAAACATTGAAATCAATTAATGTTCTGCAATCAGTACATTCACATTTAGAAGAAATCTGGAAATCACATTTAGAGAAGAAATCTGGAAATCGCATTTTGACTTACAATTTTCTTACACAGAATTTTAGACCTTAGTTTACTCTTAGGTTTTAGGATCCTATTTGTGAAAGATTTGATTACATTTACATGGTATCAGAGCCACGTTGTGTGAATCCAAATCAAATCTAAAATCTGTTTGCTCTAGAAAAATTCGTATTTTTCAAAATCGAATTCACATCACATTCTTCATAATGTCAAGTGTGATCAGATTTGAAGATTGTCTTGCAGGAGCAGACAATTTCACATCATGGAAAGTTAGGATCATGATGATCCTTAAAGAGAATAAACTAGACTCACTTGTGAGGGAAAATAAGAAAGAACCTGAGGTTGAACCTGAGAAAACTCAATGGATTGAAAACAATGAAAAGGCCATGAAAATCCTAGTAGATGCAGTTAGGGATCACATAGTGCCCATCCTAGCAAAAAATGAAACTGCATACCATATGTACAAATCTCTTGAGAGTACTTATGAGATCAACAACACTTGCAGGACTCTAGCATTAAAAAGGCAAATCAACAATGCTCAAATAAACAAAGGAGAGTCCATTAATGCATACTTCATAAGGATTATTGAACTTAGGGATCAATTATCCACAATTGGATATCAAATTGACAACAAAGAGTTAACCCTAATTGCACTAGGAGGCCTACCAAACTCATGGGAGTCATTTGTTCAAGGAGTAAGTGCGAGATCTAAACTCCCTAAATTTGATAGGCTAAGAACTGACTGCCTTCAAGAAGAAACAAGACTTTCCACAAAAGAGAATAAACAGAAACACATAGATGAAGACATTCATGTTCTCCACACAACATCTAATAAGAGGAGTAAGAAAAACTCCTACAAGAGAGGATCTTTTAAGAGAAAAAGAAATTCCAATGGAAATGAATCTTATAAGAAGAAAGATATCTCTCAAGTACAATGCTTTAGATGCAATCAGTATGGTCACTATGCAATGAAGTGCCCTGATAGAACTAAACAACAAGCATCCTTTGCCAAAGTAGAAAAGTCAAAACCAGATAATGAATCTGAGAACTTTGTGTTCTATACAGCTCTTTCTAGTCAAGTATCTGACAACACTCAAAATTGGGTAATTGATAGTGGGTCATCCAGACACATCACAGGGTTCAAAGAGCACCTAGACTCCATGACTGAAAAGTTTGATGAAGAAGTAACCATCGGGGATGATTCTGCATACCCTGTAAAAGGGGTTGGAATGTGTTCCATCAAGTTGAAATCTGGGATTTCTTTGCAACTCACTGAAGTCTTATTTGTACCTGGAATAAAGAGAAATCTTATATCCATCTCTGCCCTTGAAGACAATGGTTACAGAGTTACATTTATGGATGGTAAAGTTCTAGTCTGGCCTAAGAACTCAACTATCAAGAAAGCCCATACCATAGGCATAAGACAAGGGTACCTTTACAAACTATGCACTGAGGTTAAACAAGCCCTTACCCTTGACACTGTTGATACAAATGAAATCTGGCATAGAAGATTAGGACACCTCCATTTCCATGCCCTACCTTCTATGGAAAAACTTGTTACAGGCTTACCCAAGCTAAAACCATCTCATGAGGGAAGTTGTAAAGGTTGTGCCCTAGGAAAGAATACTAAGGGATCCTTTCAGAATAGCCTGAGTAAAACCCTTAATGTGTTAGAACTGGTTCACTCTGATCTTTGTGGACCCATGTATGTACCTTCTAAAGCAGGATTTCTATACTATGTCATATTTGTAGATGACTTCTCTAGGAAAACCTGGATCTATTTTCTTAAGTGTAAAGAGTCAATAGAAATCCTCAAAAGATTCAAAGAGTTTAAAGCCCTCACTGAAAACTTCTCCGGAAAGAAAATAAAAACCTTAAGGACTGACAATGGGAAAGAATATACCTCTGAGATTTTTAAAGAATTCTGCATGAGTGCTGGAATTAAGAGGGAGTTCACATTTGCCTACAACCCTCAACAGAATGGGGTTGCTGAGAGAAAAAATAGAACCATTGTAGAAGCTGCTAAGGCAATGTTGCTGGACCAAAACATTGAAACGTCTTTCTGGGCATAAGCCTCTAGGACTGCCGTCTATATTCAAAATAGATGTCCTCATTCTCATATTGATAACAAAACTCCTGAAGAAGCCTTTACCGGCATAAAACCTAACATCAGTCATTTTAGGATTTTTGGCTGTCCTGTCTATATTCATGTACCCAAAGAGAAGAGATTCAAACTAGAACCTTTTGGAAAGAAGGGAGTATTTGTGGGTTATAGTGAAACCTCCAAAGCATACAGAATATTCATAGCCGGGTAGAAACAAATTGAGTTGAGCAGAGATATCATCTTTGAAGAAGACATTGCATTCAAGAGGGCAAGACGTTCTAGTGAGACTGAAACCTATTCCCCTAGAATACCTGAAATGGAACAAGCTCCTGAGATTCAAAGGGAGCATCATGAGGAATTGCCACATGGACTTCCTGCCACTTTAAATGAGGATACAAATGACATCGGCAGAAAGAGACCACTTTGGGCCAGGAAGATGATCAAAGAAGCAGAGGATCATGCAGCACCTAAAGGAATGTTCAGGGAGAGTAAAAGACTCAAACGGTTCTCCAGCTATGTTGCCCTAATGAACAACATCATAAACTCTGAACTTGCCAGTGTTACAGAAGCCTTCAGACATCAAGCCTAGAAGGATGCAATGACAGAGGAATATCAGTCCATCCTAAAGAATGATGTATGGGACATAGTGCCTAGACCAAAAGAGAAATATGTTGTCTCTTCTAAATGGCTTTTCAAAATCAAGCATGCTGCTGATGGCAGTATAGAAAAACATAAAGCACGTTTCGTGGCTAGGGGTTTTTCTCAAAAGGAAGGCATTGATTATGAAGAAACATTTGCACCTGTTGCCCGTTACACATCAATGAGAGCAGTATTAGCCATTGCAGCAGCTAAAGGCTGGAAGATCCATCAAATGGATGTGAAAACTACCTTCCTGAATGGAACCATTGAAGAGGAAGTCTATTTGGAACAGCCTGAAGGTTTTGTGATACATAAATCTAACTCACATGTGTGCAAGCTGAAGAAAGCTCTCTATGGACTTAAACAGGCTCCCAGGGTCTAGTATGAAAGAATTGACAGCTATCTTTTGGGATTAGGATTTTCCAAAAATGATGCTGACTCCAATCTCTACTTCAAGGTTAATCAAAGGTGATATGCTTATAATTATTTTATATGTTGATGACCTGCTGATAACAGGAGAAGATCACCTCATTACTCAAGGGAAACAGGATCTAATTTCTGAATTTGACATGAAAGACTTGGGTATTCTACACTACTTCCTCGGTTTGGAAGTATGGCAGAAATCAAAAGGCATTATACTAAACCAAGGGAAGTATACTATTGACATTCTGAAAAGGTTTGGAATGTTGGACTGTAGATCAATGTCTACACCTATGGAAACCAACCTTCACAAATTGAAAGAAGCAGCAACAGAATCCAAATGTGCAGATCCAACCCTTTACAGACAGATGATTGGATCCTTGATGTATTTGGTTAACACTAGACCTAGTATTTGCTATGTAGTAAATGTTCTCAGCCAGTTCATGTGTGAACCAAAGGAAATTCACTTAATGGCTGTGAAACATATTTTGAGATATCTTCAAGGCACTATTGGATATGGTCTTCATTACAAGAATGATCAACTAGATCTACATGGGTACTCTGATTCAGATTGGGCTGGAAGTGTAACCGGTCGAAAAAGCACATCAGGATGTTGCTTCAGTTTAGGATCAACTATGATCTCCTGGATTTGCAGAAAACAATCTTCAGTTGCACAGAGCTCAACGGAAGCTGAATACATTGCAGCCTCAATGGGAGCAAGAGAAGCAGTTGGCTTCGTAAATTGCTTGTGGGACTCTTTGGTGAGCCCTTGAATCCTACAATTATTCATTGTGATAATCAGAGTTGCATAAAACTCTCTGTGAATCCTGTCTTTCATGATAGATCTAAGCACATTGAGATCCCCTATCATTATGTAAGAGATATGGTGGAAAGGAAAGTGATCAGTTGGAGTATATTAGTACAAATGATCAAACTGCAGACATTCTCACCAAGCCTCTCTCCCGGATCAAGGTAGAGCACTTCAGGAAGAAACTTGGTATGGTTGAAATGTAATTTGTTATTTATGTTTGAAATACAAATTGTTTATAAATTGTACTAATATATAAAGATGCTTAATGTGTAAACTCTTTTGTCATGTGTGTGACTCCATGACTTTATGGGCCTACTCACCCTGTGTACATTATTGAAAGGTGACGATCTTTCTAATAATGAGCACTTGTATTTGACATTGTAAAGTGATGACTCTACAATGATAAACTATCATGATAGATATCATGTGACTTGATATCTGTGGACATGTCATGATAGTATCTCTTGGACACTTTGATTGATATCATGTGACTTAATATCATTTGAAGATCATTGTGATCCTTAAGAGATAATCATGGTGGATATTTATATCCGTGGATATGCCATGAATTATGGTAGACATCATGTGACTTGATGTCAGTGCACATAACATAATAATGAAGATGTGTTATGAAGAATGTCATGTGACTTGACAATCTTGAGGAATCATACCATGTCTTCGATATCACGTGTTAAGGTGATATCTCTACTTATTTGATTTGAAATATCTTCCCTAGCTAAGAGGGAGTGTTAATGGATGATAGCTTCGGTCAGATATAAATAACGAATGCTAAAAGCATCTTCCTTATTTATATATGATCAAAGATTATCCTTAATATAAATTTCTGGAAATCGAATTTATGAGCATATATAAATTCGTAATAATAAAGATGTTAAAATTCGTATTTAAATATAAATCGGAATTTACATATGTCCGCCACCTTTTGTTTTGTGTGTGTTAAAGACACTAATGAATTGTTATTGGGAGTGCAGGGACCCGCGTGCTCTAAGAGACATGTCTCTTGAGCGGACGTGTCTCCACTTGTGGAGACACGTCCTCTCTTGAGACACGTCTCTTAGAGGCAGGTCTCCTACATACTTATGGCGGCTTCCTCATTGATATGCAAACATCGAAATCAATTAATGTTCTGCAATCAGTACATTCACATTTAGAAGAAATCTGGAAATCAAATTTAGAGAAGAAATCTGGAAATCGCATTTTGACTTACAATTTTCTTACACAGAATTTCAGACCTTAGTTTACTCTTAGGTTTTAGGATCCTATTTGTGAAAGATTTGATTACATTTACAATAGTCACTACTAAGAGATGCAACCTATCACCTTGATAGGACATGCCTTATTGAACAATCCCCTTAATCTGCATTAAAATAACCTATCACCCTATTCATTCATACTCACCTATCTATTATTGAATTCCTATTTTATATTCAATATGTATATAATACATATTTATCATGTATGTGCTTGGTACATACTTGGCAAGTATTATCAAAGAAAACTATCCTGCAACTTGCGGTCTGCAAAATTGTCTTGGATTTTTGCCATTGAACCCTGAACCTGTGGCTTGGTCAAATTTCAAGTCTGACTGAAAAAAAATTCCTTGGCTTGTGGTGAGTTTCTCAATGTTTCACAAAAAAATTCAAATGACAGAAGAAAAATTAAAAAAACAAGGAAATAAGCAAAACCAAATAAAAATGATAAGTTTTAAATAGATTCTTATTACATAAAATTTAGGAACATTAAATGAAAAATTAAAACAAATAAAAATGCACATTTAAAAAACAACCAAATAGCATTTGAAAAAAAGAAGAAGAAAAAAGTAAGAAAATATTTGATGTTGAAATCATATACAAAGTTTTAAAGTTAAAATTTAAGGGAATGGATAAGAAAGTGTAAGATATCACTATGAAGATAACCACCAAAGATCAAGGGAACTAAAAGCAAGCGCAATGAATCAGAAGACCAATATGAAAGAATAATACTATTCTATTAAAGGATGCATGTGCAAAAAAGATGCTCAACAATGAGCTACAAGTGCATATTTATGGGATGCACCACCAAGATACGTGAATGTACAACCAATGTGGGATGAAGGAGATGTCGTCACAAGTGAAAATATCTCCACCAAATAAGAAAGTATAAGTCACATGTGAAACCTACGCAAGTAGATACCTACCTAAGCAAACTTATCCTATCCTAGGTGCAAATATGCAATAAAGTTAATAAACTAAATGCAAGAAAATAAATATGCATTGACAAAAATTAAAAAAGTCAAAGCCAGAAAAGATGAGTGAGTGTGTATATATGTATTCCTACCTCTATGTAGGTGGGGGTTCGCACTATGATTATTTTTCTTCATGCAATCTAAAGACAAATAACGATGACAAATGGAAAAGAAAATGAAAAGCGGTGGTTACTAGGATCACATGAAAAAACATGCCAATTTGAGGCTAAGCTCAATAGAAGGTTGAACAAGCTAGTGGACAACGATTCTCAAGTGTTGGTCTAGTACTACGAATGCAAGACTATTCACCCCATTCTTTCTCTATTCTTTCCCAAGATTTGAAGAATGAAACAATTGGGCCTACCAAATATTTGCAACATTCTCTCTTGCTTGCCACGACTCCCTAGTGGGTAGGTGGGAACAATCATTTGGGCTTGGGTTGAGGAACCAGATTTTTTCAAATCATATAATATATATTAAAATTTAGGAGAATAGAAAAGATGAAAAAGAAAAGGCAAGAAAATGTAAGTGCGTGCATGTGTGTGTATAGCCCTTCCTCTATATCGTTAGGGGGCACTATTGTGATCTTTTTCTTCATGTGATCTAATGGGTAGTTGTGAATTTTTTCTGTATCTAGCACTACCTAATTATTAAGAGAAAGTGATAAGGTGGGTGGATGGGAACAAATGATTTTAATTATGTCATCCATTTGTAAAATGCTTCTATGAGGTCATTCCCCTTAGCTGCTATTGTGACCTTTATTATTTCAACCATGAAGTCTACACTATCATGTATATCTCCCAAACATAGTTGATTTGCATCAACAAACCTAATCATACTCATAATGGGCTCAATGAAAATCAAAACACAATCTACACGAGCCCATCATCATAATCTAGGACCAATGCTTTGACCTTTCGAGCCCTCTATGAATTTGATTACTTCCACATACTTCCAAAGTTGAAGATGACCATGGTGCTAAATGTGCCTAGCACCTTTACAAGTCATCTCAAGATGATTGTGTGTGATGTGAATCAAGTCTCAACAACCTAATATGGTGTTAAGAAAACATATTATAATTTTAAAAAGTAGATGATATATCTTATAATTAAAAAAAATAACAATCTTAAATTATATAAAAAATAAAATATATAAATTTCATAAATTTATCAATAGCTCCAACTTGAAAAAGGACCTAAAAATGGCTTGTGAGATATGATAATTTGCTATGAACATCTAAATCTCCTCAGCCTTAGTAAATATTTCTTTGACCCACTCTCTTTGTGCCAATCTTTTGCATCACCAACTTGATTGAGTAGATAGCAAATGGTGTCCAAAAATTGTCCCCATATCTTGCCTCCACTAATAAACTTATTGCCTTGCAATTTTTAGTGTTGTCCATTCTGACTTGGACAACATTTTTAGCACCCACCATCTCAATGGACTTTCTGAGAATATTGGCTATAAATTTTGCATCCTTCACTTTCTCTTCACAATCAATTGCCTTCAAAAGCATTGATCTTTTAGGGCACATTGCAATGACATTGATTAAAGGCATGTTTTTGCAATCTTTCCATCCATTAAAAACAATAATAACTACAGTTTAGCCCATGAATTCTTAATTGGCTACAAAGATGTACAATTTTTTTTCCATTTGCCAATAAGGTGGTGTGCTTCTTTTCACACACAAGACCTTTATGAATTGCAAGTGTTTGACTAATAGCTATCACCATTTCTGACCAATATGATGGTCCCATGAAGTTGAAAAGAATCCCATTGATGTAAACACAATGTGCTCATCCACAATGTCCCTCACCTCATTCCAAAATACCCTATCTAATGAGCCTCTTCTACAAGACAGGGATTATCCTCTTCTTGGGAAGATAGTGTCACGATGAAAGGATGTGTTGCAACCACTATTGAAGGGGTGAAAGATGGACCTATACATGGCTTGTGTGATTCTCTCTTGGATAAGGATAGCATTTTGATTTTGATCTTTCAATCATAAAATTTGTTGTTTCTAGCTCTTTGATATATTAGATGACTTGCTCCTTTGGCAACCCCCTTTTGTTCAACCCTAGAAAAATTTTGATTCCTTGGTTGATCATAGCACTCAAGTATATGAACTCTTACATGCATTATAGCATTAACTACAATGCCAAAGAAAATATTCTCTATTGTACCCATTATGAACATTTTGCAAAATTTTCATTTTCTGTCAAGTTTCAAAGTTAAAAACTTAAAACGTCATTTCTCCATCCATTCAAAAAAATCATATTTTCCCTATTGATCTATGATGATTTTGTCACCTTTTCCTATGTCTTAGTGCAGCAAGATGGAAAAACTTTTTATTACTTTCGAAAAGGTAAAGAATGAAGATCTATCAATGGAGAGACGATATAAAATTCACTAAGGTGGAAAACAAAGTTGGTCAAAGTCAAAATATGCAAAGCATGGAGTGATGATCATTGTGTTCCCTTGAGTGATAGACTGTGATGTCCCCTAGTTTAATAACCCTAGAAAAGCATAAGAACCATAATAAGATCTATAATGAATTATATACAAACATAATTTATCTCAAGAAAATTGGTTTTAAATCCTATTTCATGTAAAACACATAATTCAATATTTAGTTCTTTCAATTTACATAGTTCAAGAAGGAGACAAATAACTATGTTGCCAACTAGGGTATTACTATTTTGGAATATCAAAGATTGCTCATTTTCGAAAGGAATAGACCTCCACCTTATTTCTCTCCCTAACCTTGTGGGATGGTAGATTTACTGGGCCAAGGGCGCGTGCACCATCTCGAGTTGGACACCCTCAAGGATTGGTTACCTGTCTTAGGCTCCGTCCAACATTGGGTGGATTTACCCGCCTTTCTCTTCCACACACTTCCTATCCTCATCAAACGTTATGTCAGAGTTTTTTGGTTCAAGGTCTATCTTTCAAGATAAAAAGCCATAATCGTTATTGAGACACAATAATTGTTGTAAGCAACATTATTGTGTCTAAGAAGTTCACAACCAGTGTAACGAATTATCATTTTGATTTGATGAATTTTGGCATCTCATACGTGTGCATATAAATTCTTATGCTATAAATTGGTTCGGTTCAGGTGTCTTACCTGTAGTCGTCCGTCCTTGCCCTCTCTGGAATTGTTCCTGAGTCGAAATCTTTATCACATGCATGCTTGGGTGTTTTCTGGCCGTGGCTAAGCGACTGGGGCGTTAGTCTTTTTCCGTCGAATGAATTGAGGCTAGGTCCGTCTCTTTTACCAAGTGCGTGCTTCTTTTTTTCTCTGTGTCCCCTCATTGTTTCACGGCCCTTCTCATATACCTCTGCTTTTGGGAGCCTGCAACTCTTGCGTGCGTCGCGTCCCTTCACTCTTTCGCCAATGAGTTCTTTTTTTGAAGATATTTGTTTCTTCCTTAAGGTTCGATTTGATATGTTAAGTATTTCATTACATATTTCGATATGCTTGGGCTCACGATATGACATTTATCAGGGAATGACAAATGTTGTTCTTATGAAAACTTATTAATAATCGATTGCTTTTAAGCTAATATAAATTTTTGTTTAATTTATTGATATTATTGATATTTGTGGCTTATTTAGATATTCTTTGAATTTGCTTGTTTATTGTTTTATTAAAATCTATATACATATTTTCCTAATAATCCATCTAATTATGATGTTGCCTTCGGCAATCATAATTATAATCAAATGTATTAAAAAATCATATATCAATGAATTTATTTGTCTTTGAAAAGATAAGCAGCATTTACAGGGCGTCGTACCCTTTACACGAAGAGCCCAAAGGGCCCAGAAGAGATAATAAGAAAAGCAGGACCAACGGACATACCGCAAACACACCACAGACTAACAGCCCACCCTGGTACCAAATACCAGGGGAAAAGAACACTTAGAACAACACCCAGTCCTAAGCCTAAGACAAAGAACAACAAAGGCCTTTAGCCAAAAAGCTTACACCCAAAACACAGGGCCATGGGCCCGAAATACCTCCTGGAGCAACCAGGCAACAATCCACTAGCAATAGCTGAAGCAACCAAGCCACAGATCACCTGTAGCTGACGGAACACAACAGAACTTCTGCTCACAACTGAGCCTATCAGAATCTCACCAAAAGACTTGCCTGATCCAACAAGGCCACAAAACACTTGCAACATCTAAACCGCAATAGAACTTCCACTCATGACTAGACCCAAGAGACTGCCTGGAGACACCAGGCCACATAACACCTGCAGCAGCATGACTGCAACAAACCTTCCTCTCAAAATAGATAAAAGAGAGCCAAACAAATTCTTACCAAAGGAGTGGTAAGGAACCCACAAAGTTATAGAGATACAATCAAATCCAAAGAGAAACCCACAACTTAGTAAGCCCTCATGATTCACCTGACCATTCACCATCTGCAGCAGCTGAACAACAACAAACCTTCCACTCGAGCTATCCAGAACTGAGCCTATCAGAGCAACAGCAAAATCCAAGCAGACCAACCTGCCACTAGTCACCCAGCAACAGGAAGAAGGCAATTCAGAGACAAAGATCAAAGCTGAACAAAGAAAAGCAATAGCTACCTTGCAGCAAACACCCACCAGATAAGCCAACCCCAACTCCACCTCAATAGGAGAGGGCTCCCCTCTAAAGGAGGAAATATGACGAAAACCTTCCAATCGAGAGACACCACTTACCAACCTGAACAAAATCCACCTCCATAGGAGCCTGTAAGAGAGGTGTTAGTGTGTGTTTTGAATACGCCACCGAACACAGAATAAAATGCCCAAAGACACTCTATCCTCTCTTGAAAAACCACCGCGTATGCTAAGATTGCGAGAAGATCATATGGCGACTCCAAGGTTTCTTTTGTCAAGTCTTGACGTGTGGATAAGATCAGTGGGCGTTGTGATTTGCTGGTAATCACAAGGGGACTCACGTTAGAATTTATTTGCAAGCTAAGGACTTAGATGGTTTTGACATTGAAGGCTCTTTCTTTTTGGGTTTTCTCAATTTTAGGATTTCCAAAAAAAATGTGAAAAAAAGATAAGGGTTTAGAAGTTCTAAATTACACCTAAGAACTCAAGAGACGACAATGACTGGATGAAACAAGGAACCACACTTTGTTTCGCCTCCTTGGGACAACTACGCAAAGTGGGTGCAATCTTCTAGGGGTGTGATTATGATTTTCATGTCCAGAATAAGACTGAAGCTAAGCATCCACAATTTAAGAGCTCAGGCTAACTTTACGCATTGGATACAAATCATCTATCCAAAGAAAGTATGAGCTAGATTTCACCAATCACCACTATCAGATCTATCATTCATTTAACAAACATTCAAATAAAATTCTACTCTAATTCTAATCTAAGTGTTGAAGGAGATATGTAACCTTGCACACCACTTGAAAATAAAAGTGTTTCAAAGCAAATCATGCATAAGAGCTTTTATTAACGGAAATGGTCTAATGCAACAATTTCATATTACTCACTTCACAAATTGTAAATGAGAGTAATCAAGTTTATATAGAGTTCATGAATTTGAATAAACGGCTCAAATTAAAAATAAGCCAACGGCCAAGATCAAAACAAATAAACCCTAATTAGGGATTCCCAAAATGACTTCAGTAAACAGAGAGTTGACAGGGTGATGTGGCACTTGGAGCTATTTTCAAGGAATTACATCCCGATCCTCCCGCGTTGCCGTGTGTTCGATGAATTCGGACACGATCAAGGCAACTTCATCCATGGTGACCTGAGGAAGCATTTTGATCCTGAATTCCAGTCCGTCCACACTCTCGGCGCATCTGGCAAAGGTATCCTCCCACTCTGGCTTGGTCTTCTCAAAAGACTCTCAAATGCTTAAGAAGTTCGCCAATTTGGCCCAATCCTGCCTCAAAATGGGTCCTGTGATGGGTAAGATGCCTTCTTGGACCTTCCCTTTCAAAACCTCTAACTGCAGGTCATTCTCTCGTCGAGCCTCCTTATCCAGGATATCAACGATCATGTTGAGAAGTTTGGCCTGAACTTCTTTGACCTGTTCTTCGATTCTGATACCATCAACCTTCACCCTCTCCAAGACTTCGCCTCGTGCCGTCAAGGCCCAATACCAGGTGTGGAAGTCATAAGCTGCTCCCGCTGCAATAACACCTCCGTCTATCAACTCCTGCTTAGGAACTCCTTTCAGAATCCTAAGGCAAGGGATTATCCTATCTTGCACATCCGGAAGGTTATCCCACACTTCTGCCAAGGCGGCTAGCCTAGAAAGCAGGGCAGTGACCTGACCATAAACAGAATTAACCTCTCTACGAATGCCTCAGCTTCAGTCCCCTTCGCTGCTATCCATTCTCTAGCTTCCCGAACTATGACCATGTTTTCTTCTATCTCTTTAATGGCCCCCTGTGAAGAGTTCGGGAGTAGAGGAGCTGCCGTGTTGTCTTGATCAAGTGCTGGATATACTCCTTTAGGCGCTCAATTTCTAACCGGCACTCCTTCCTCTTGGCTACCTCCTTTGCCAACCTTGACTTGATAGTGGACACAGAATTGTCCAAGTCTTCAATTTCTTGGCCCTTCGTGGTTGGACCCAAGTCAATGGTTGTGATGGCATAATCTTGTGAAGCCATGTCTTCCTGTGGCCTGTCCATTGTAGGCACTGCGATCTACACTGTCCTGTTGCCGGCTCCATCTCTCTGTATGCTCGAGAATTTCTTTGCTGGCTTCTTAACTGCAGTCTGCGTAAGTCTGCCCAAGAAGTCAGCAGTGTCATCCTCTTTTGGCTCCTCCACTGGCGCCTGTACTTTCAGCCTCTCCTTTAGCCAATCCGGGATCGTCGGCTGCTCTATGCCTTCATCTTCCAACTTGTCTTCTCTATCAGGAACGTCCAGAATTCTGCTAAGGGCTGAAATCATTCCTTCCTGGAAATCCTCATTTTGGGTGTCCACATTTTCATCATCGGACTCAATTAATTTTCTGCCCGTGGGAGATGGTGGCGCATCTTCATCCGGCTAAGGCTCCATATTGTTTTCTGGAATCGGGGAAGGATCCCTAATGTCAGCCAGTGAAGCATCTACAGTAGCCAGCATCTCTTCAATATTCCTAGATGCGGCCGAGTGTGAAGGCTTTACCTTAGCTTGCTTCTGAACTGGCTCCTTGCCTACAACTATCTCCTTCCTTTTCTTGGAAGTGGTGGCCTCTATCATCTCTACGCCCTGGGATGTGTCCGCATTGGAAGAATAGGATTCCGCTTAACTCAACATATCATAAGTTAAGGTTATCCTTTTTCGCCTGAGTTCTTGAATCTGTTGATCAACCCACCACTGTGTATACTTGATGACAGGTTTCATCAAAGTATTTAAATCGGCGTGCTCGGATTTTGACCACCTGACCACCGGCAAAGGCAAGCTCTCATCAAGGTGCAGCTGTACCTGCTATCCATCTTCCTCCAACTGATCCGGCACTCGACAAAGTTCAGTTGCTCTGATCAAACTGACAAGCAATCTGGACCACATCTTTCACCTAACCTCAAACTCGTCCGTAGCATTTGCCCAGAAATCTTCCAGTTCAACCCTGTGCTTGTACCTCCTTCCATCCACCGTCTTGATGTGATGATGCGGGTCGAAGTGGCTCCTAGATGGATAGGTAACAAAAGGATAATGCTGAATCTCGAGCCTGGCACTATTTGCTGCCTGCGATGATGGACAAGACTCTAGCATGTTCCCTATAAAGAAGGGAAAGGTTACTGCCGCCTTTTGTTTCGTCAATTGGAGGCCTTGAAATTCTTCTAGCTGCCTTAGTACTTCCAACAGGACCATCTTGTTAGTTGGGAAAATGGGCAAACGATATGGGCTCCCTGTGAATCCCTGGATTCTGATGTAAGTATATTGGGGATACTGGATAAACCAGGACCCATATTTGCCAGTCAGCAAAGAAATAACTTATTTCTTTCTAAAAATCACGCCTGTCAACAAGAAATTTCTTCCTTGATTCTCATAGCAACGTTACTTGCACTAAATTTTTCCTTCGCAAACGATTCCCAGAAGATTCGAGAAAGATAGCTTCTTCTCAGTCGAAATTGTGAATAAATGAGTTGCTGAAACTCATTTTATGGCTGAGAAGTGCGATTTTCCTCAAGGAATTGCTTTCTTCTCTCTGATTTTCTTCCAATTTTAGAAACGTTTTCTTCTCGGATTGGCAAGTTTCTAATTTCACTTTCAGTTGCCGAGGCAAGTTTCCAATTTTCATCTCTGTGCCACCTCTGTTTGAGATTTTCGAATTTCTTAAAAAATGCCCAAGTGTTGGAGAAAATATCAAAAGATATTAAATTAATTGTTTAAAATTAATTTTCCAACATACTTAAAATCTTCGAATCACGGCAATTTTAAATTTACCTAAGGTAGAATAATTTAATCTTCCAAATAATCTCCAGACTTCGAATTTTTTTTTTTTATTAAAATTCCCTAAGTGTTGGGAAATAATTAAAAATATCAAAATATTTAAAATTCCAACCTGTTCAACCTTGATACATGGCTAAATTTGTTTGTCCGAGGCCAAATATTTCTTTTCAAATTGTCTGCCTAGCCAAAATGTGCTCAATAGTTCATCTGCCAAATTTCAACTCTCTAGGCGGAGTTCTGACCCTTCTGGACATTTTTTATTTAGCCAAATGATTCATCTTCTGGGTTGGGCGAACTTGGAGATCTCTGACACTTTGCCATTTTTTATTAGTGCCTTAGGAATTTTTCCAAGCCGAGAGGGCGGACTTCATGCTTGCTCTGCCAAACACTCTTCATTTTATGCCAAAGAATTTCATTCCGTTGTGTTGAGGCGTGATTTTTGTGCCCGTCAAACCTCTTCTCCTTCTAGACATTTCTCCGTTTTTCATGCCTTAGACAAGTTTATCTTTCAAAGTTGGACGAATTTCTTGTAATTCCTTGCCAATGGCATATCTTAACCTCCATTTGTCTAAAGCAGACTTCACACTTTCCTTGCCATGGTGAGTTTTATTCGTGCCTTGTCCAATGGTGGACTTCACTTGTATTGGCCATTTAATTCCACATAAGGCGAGTTTTCCTTGCAATTTCACCCCTTCCAAACATCTTGGAGTGAACCCCTTCATATTTTTACCCTTCTCCAAACTTCTTGGGGCAGACTTCACATACCTCTTGCCATTTTAGCATATGGCGGACTTCATAGACTTCATGCCATTTCTCCTTTATGCTGGGCGGACTTGCTAGACTTCATGCCGTTGACTTTTTTTTGGGCGGACTTTGACCTCTTCATGCCAAGGGCGGACTTGGCTTGTCATGCGCCATCCACCTCTCTCCTTGGGCGGACTTCATGCTTTCCATGCCAAGGGTGGACTTGGCTTCCTCCTTGCCAAGGGCGGACTTGGCTCTCCTTGTGCCATGGCGGACTTGGAGACCTCCATGCCATGGGCGAACTTCAGCCTTGGCTTGCCAATGGCTACCTTTGGGGGCGGACTTCTTAGACTTCATGCCATTCCTTCCTTGAGGGCGCCATCTTCATGACTTAGCCATTTTTCAAAACTTTTGCCATTTTTACCTTGATTCTTTTGACATCTGGAGGCGTGTTGATTTCTTGCCTGATGGAATCCAAAAATAGAAACTTTCTAAAAATAGAAAAAGCAAAAAGCATCCCTAAAAAATAGGAACTCCAGAATGGCCTAAAAATGCCGAAAATCAAAAAAGCAGAATCCCTAAAAAATAGGAAGTGTCAGAATTGACTGAAAGCAATGGCGTTCCTCGTCTACTAGGTCTTCTGAGCATTTCCATGACGTTTAAGCATTCAAACGGGTTCAAAATCTCACCCTGGCCGGACTGACTCTCAAAAAGTTATTCAAATTTAGGACTCTAAACTGGTGATTTAGAGGGCGACATCAAAACTTGGGGGTCCCCATTTGCAATGGGGCGATGTGTGAAATAGGTCACAACAAGAGGTAAGAACACTCCACCATCAAAACAACCACCAACTTCACCTCAATAGGAGTGGGCCCCCCCTCAATAGAAGCAGACTCCACCTCAAAAGAAGTCAGTTGAAGAAGATGGCAGAGACCAGTGACAGAGGAAAGGAAGGGCATCAAATCCCAAGGCAAACCCAGCATAGAGAACATGATGCAAGGAGGAAAAAGCCATCCCACGAACAACTTAAAAGATCTCCCTGTCTGGACCAACCTGACAAGGCCCGAGACACTCACCACTGAGGCACTAGTAGACTTCCACCAGAACCCAACCATAGGACCATCCAACCCCTCAAAAGGAGAAGAGCAAGTGATCAGTAACAAGACCCCAAGAGCATCCATACTCCGAACAGAGTATACGAACAAAAGAGCCTCGTCACAGCCACCCACAGGGAGGAGAGCAACAAACCCTCCCCACAACACAACCTCATCACCCACCAAGAATAGCAGCACCGTCCTTCCGCAGAGACCCCACACCAAAAGCACAGGTTGAAAGAACACCACCAACCTCAAACAGAATAGAGGGAACAACATCACACCTAAGCTAACCCCTAAGCACCACAACAAGCGGAAGCAAGAGAAGAGCCAGGAATAGGAACCAACAACCCAAAGGTGTCCACCCACAAAAAACAGCGAATATACCCTCAACCACAGACCCCAAACAGGGCTAACAACAGATACATCTTGCCCAAAGACAACAGGAGCCTCGAAAGAAGAGCAAAGGGTAGGTCTGCAACCCCAACCCCAGTTATACAAAAGCACCACACCCACACCCAGATCCCCGAATAGCATGGACCCAGAGCCATCGACCCCATCGAACAGGGCCTCCAAATAAACCAAAAGTCTGCCAAGGCCCACGGAGGACAAAAGAAGAGTGCCATCCAAAGACACCTCCAGCCAAAACCCGCACCTCGTGAAGGAGCCAAGAGGAGAATTAAACCAACGCCAGGAAAGGAAGAAACCCGCGCGCGCTTGAGGAACCAGCTCGGAGGAAGATAGCCCGAGCATAGGAGGAAACAACACCTCCTCAATGTCTGAAACAACATCATCGCCATCATCGGTGCCCTCATCAACCCCCTCCTCAATGACGCCATGGGAATTCAAATTTGGAGCCCCGCTCCTTTTCCGGCTCGTTCGTTGCAGAGCAGACATGTTTTTTAATGAATTTATTTGTTATAAGGTAAATCAAATGTATTAAAAATCTATTTATTATTAGATTTATAAAATAAACCAAATGTAATAAAATTACACAAGCCTTGATTTATTTACTATTTTTGCCTCATGGTTACGGGACATGACAGTCCACCCTTTCCGAATTTGCTTGTCCTCAAGAAAGTTCAAACTTGGATGTTTCAAGATCTCTTCATTTTCCCAAGTGGAATCTTCTGTAGGTAGCCCCTTCCATTTATCAGATACTCTGGGATGTTCCTATTTCTCAATCTTTTCTCCCGCATATTTAAGATTATTTCGGGTTCCAAAACAAGTCTTCCTTCGTCATCAAGGGGGTGGTAACTCTGCACATGGAGTAACTTGTTGCCCCAAAACCCTTTTAAGTCTAGAAACATGAAAGATATTGTGTATTCTGCTATTGCTAGGCATTTCCAATTCATAGGCTACTTCACCTATTTTTCTGAGGACTTTGTATGGGCCATAGAATCGAGGTTTTAATTTCTCTGCACCGCTTATTTTGATAGAAGATTGCTTGTAAGGTTGGAGTCTTAGAAAAAACAAGTCTCCCTCTTCAAATGCTCTTTCAACCCGATTTCGATTTGCATAAATTTTGTGTTGATTTTGAGCAGGATGAAGGTTGTCTTTGAGAGCCTGTATTATATCCATGTTTTGTTGTACGAAGTCTCTGGCACCTGGCACTCTGCTATCCTGGATGACTAAGCTTCCAAAGGTGGTTGCTTCATGTCCGTATAGAGCCTTGAATGGGCTCATTTGAATGGACATATGGAATGTTGTATTGTAGCAGTATTCTCCCAAACGCAGCCATTTGACCCATGCTTTTTGCTGTCCTGTAACATAATTCCTTAGGTAACCTTCCAACCACTTATTCACAATTTCTGTTTGTCCATCGATCTGAGGATGGTAGCTAATACTTGGGGTAAGATTAGTACCTATGAGCTGAAAGAGCTCTTGCCAAAACTGACTGAGGAAGCGGCTATTGCGGTCACTGACTATATTCTGAGGTAACCCGTGTAATCTGAAGATTTCTTTAAAAAATACTTCAGCTATTTGTGGTGCTTTGTAATCGGTGGATATTGGGAGGAAATGAGCATACTTAGTTAACCGGTCTACCACCACAAAAATGCAATCCTTTCCTTGTATTTTTGGTAACCCCGTGATGAAATCCATTGAAATACTTTCCCACTTTTGGTCGGGAATGGGTAGTGGTTGTAGTAATCCTACTGGGTGGTTGTGTTCTGCTTTATTCTTCTGGCAAGTCATACATTCTTTAACATATTTTCCCACATCCTTTTTGAGGCCTTTCCATCAATACCGTTCCCTTATCTGCTTGTAAGTTTTATAGTATCTGGGGTGCCCTGATAAAGGGGAATCATGGTATTCCTTCAAAAATTCTCCTTTATCTTGGAGTGAGGTACCAGGAATACTCGATCTTTGTACAAGATAACATCTTCTACTACCTTATACTCACTATTTGGAACATCTCCCTCAAGTATTTCTTGGGCCTAGGGTCTTTGGTATATTCTGCAATAATATCATTCCTCCAGCTTCCTGTGATGTTGGTAATGGTACTTACTTGTGGGTGCCTAGACAAGGCGTCAGCTACCACATTATTAGTTCCTTTGACATATTCAACATCAAAATTATAATATTGTATTTTGCTTACCCATTTTTGTTGGCGATCGTTTAAGTCCTTCTGATTCATAAAAAATCTCAAACTGTTATGATTTGTCTTAATATTAAACTTCTCACAAACTAAGTATTGTCGGAATTTGGCCAAGGCATGCATGATGGCCAACATCTCTTTATCGTAGATGGAATAGTGCCTTTCCCTTTCTGTGAGTTTACGGCTTTCAAAAGCTATTGGGTGTCTTTTTTGCATAAGAACCGCTCCAATTCCCCACCCTAATGCATCGCATTGAAGTTCAATTGGTAGAGTGAAGTTCGGAATTGCTAAGACAGGACATGTACACATTGCCTCTTTGAGCTTTTCGAAAGCCTCTTGTGATCTTTCATTCCACAAGAAAGCTCCTTTCTTGGTTAAGTATGTTAGTGGGGCGGCTATTCTTGAGAAGTTTTTCACGAAACGCCTGTAGTAGCTACATAACCCCACAAATATCTTGAGTTGAGTTAGGGTCTTGGGTTTTGACCATTCCTTGATGGCTCTGATTTTTTCTTCATCAACACTAACCCCTTGGGCGCTGATTTTATGCCCTAGGTAAAGGATCTCATTTAAACCAAACTCGCATTTTGAGGCTTTGGCATATAATGATTTTTGCTCCAAAACCTCCAAGACTTCATCAATGTGCCTAAGATGCTCCTCCCAAGTCTTGTTGTAGATTAATATATCATCAAAGAATATTAGTAGGAATTTCCTTAACTATTTCCTAAAAGTGTGATTCATACATGACTGGAAAGTGGCAGGGGCATTCGTCAACCCGAAGGGGAGAACCAAGAACTCAAAATGTCCATAGTGGCATCTGAAAGCGGTTTTGGAAATGTCTTCCTCCCTCATTCTTATTTGAAGATATCCTGACCTTAAGTAAATTTTGGAGAAGTATTTTGAACCATGTAGTTCATCTACTCGAGGAATGGGGTATCGAGTTTTTATGGTCTTTTTGTTTAAAGCCCTGTAATCAATACACATTCTCATAGTTCCATCTTTTTTCTTAACTAGTACCAGCGATGAAGCAAAGGGGCTTGAACTAGGTCGGATGTGCCCCATTTCTAGGAGTTCTTTAATCGCCCTTTCTATTTCTTCCTTGTATCTTTGTGGGTGTCGGTAAGGGGTGGTGATTACTAGTTTTGCTCCTTCTTCCAATTCAATGATATGTTCAAAGCCTCTCTTAGGTGGCAACCCTGGTGGAATATCACCAAAAACTTTCTTTCGTTTTTCCATAATGGGTTGGATGTCAATGTGAATGGTTTTTTCTTGAGAGATTGACTTGTCTAAAATCATGCATTGTGCTGCCCACTCTCCTTGCCCCCGATTCAAGATTCTTTCTATCCTTTTGCAAGATACCACTTGAGGTGATCCATCGGGCAATCCCTTTAAAGTAACTTCTTGCCCTTGGTGTTGGAAACACAGTGTTAGGTTGGGAAAGTCAAACATAAAACATCCCAAGGACTAGATCCATGGGGTACCTAATATTACGTCTGCATCAAGAGGTACTACATAAAAATCTTCTTTGATGGGGTGCCCTTGAATGAGCATTTCCAATAGGGGAATTATCCTTGTGTATTTCACCGTAGCCCCTGTACCTGTGGCTGCTGAAAACCCTTTGAATTCTTGTGTTTTTTACTTCCTTTTTTTCACTAGTCTTTCATCTATAAAGTTGTGGGATGCCCCACTATCCACCAGAGTGATGACCCTTTGACCCTTAAGGGTACTCTTAATGCAGAAGAGATGTTGTTTGGAAGTTTGTGTGATTGTGGCGAGGGTTACATGTTCATCCCCCTCGTACCTTGCTTTCTTGCATTCATTTCCTTCCCTCGGAATTTCTTCTAATTGGTGAACTCGTTCTTTTCTCCCACATTTATGTCCAGGAGACCATTCTTCTTTGCAATAGCGGCAAGGGTTCTTCCTTTTGTCTTTGTTCTCTTTCTTTTCACAAGTGTGCCTGTCTCCCCATGGGCCTTTACATATGAAACATAGACCCTTCTTGTTAATGAAAGGTAGCTTCGGTCAGATATAAATGATGATTGCTGATTGCATCATCATCATTTATGTGTGATCGAAATTACTCATCATATAAATATTTCTGGAAAATAAGAATTTCAAATTTATGAGCAATGAATAAAATTCAAAATATAAATAATGTTCGAACTTTGCTTTATATAAATCGCTGGTTATTAAATGCTGTTATGTTTACCACCGATTAGTATTAGTCGGCTAAGTGAGACCCGCGCCCTTCAAGGGACACGTCCTCTCATGGGGCGCATCTCTCCTTGGAGGCGCGTACCTTCTTGGAGATGTGTCTCCTCCTTCTAGTACAAAGCATAATGACAATCACTGATTGTAGACATTGAAATTAATAAATGTTCTGCAATCAGCACATTCAAAATACAGAAAATAAAATCTGACTTAGAATTCTTACACAGAATTCCAGACTTAGAATTTCCATAGATTTCTTAGGATCCAAATTTGATAAGATTTGATTACATTTACACTTCTCTTTTAGTTGATCTCTTTCCCTTTTGGAGGGGAAATTGGGTTGATGTTTATCTTTCTTTTGAGGGTGTTGGGTATGGTGATTTGGAGTTTTATTCCTTGCTGTTGCAGATTCTAGCCTTAAGGCTTTTTCTATGGCATCATCCAAACTTAAGGGGTTGAGAGCACTTACTAACCCCCTAAGTGATTCTGAGAGTCGTTCCACAAATAGGTATGTGAGTCTATCTTCCTCAATGCCTGAAACACGGACTGAGGTCTTCTAGAATTCGTTTATATAACCTTCTACTATCCCTTGTTGTTTAAGTTGAGTGAGTCTTTTAAAATCTTCTTGGGGGTGTTTCCTATCAAACTTCCTTATGAGTTTTTGTGAAAACTCCTCATAGGATGTTATGTTTTGGTGGCCTAGGGTGAAGATTCCATGGTGCCACCATTCATGGGCTAAACCTTCTAAATGTAGAATTGCAAACTGAAGTGCATCTTCTTCTGTCATTGGGCTGAGGGTAAATTAGGTGTTTAATTTTTGTAGCCAGGCATAGGCGGTGATTTTGTTTGTGCCATCAAAGTTGGGTAAGGTCACTTTATTCACCTTATGCTTTAGGTCTTTATTTTGTGACTTCTTTCCTTGCCTCGGCATTTCATACCTTTTGGCCTCGCAGAACTCCCTAAATGATACAAGTTCTCTAAGCTCGGGTTCAAGGTCTCTGTAAGCTCTAATAATTTCTTCGGTACTGCCAAGAATTGACTCCATCTCTTCCTCTCTTCCCAAATCATTTCTCTTCGGTAAGAAGGGGGGTTTGGGAACTCTAGTGGTAAATAACCCAGGATTTGCTTCTAAATTGTTTGAACTTACATCCCTTCCATTTGATGAGTTATTTTTCAAGTTGCAGATTGTGTTTTCCATGTTTTGTAAGGTTTGTATGAGTGTTTGGTTTGTTTTTTCTAACCCTTTATTTTGGTTCATAAGGGTTTGATTAGTTTGTTCCATAAAAGCCCTTAGTTCATTGGATAATTGTTCAGCCATGGATCCCTTTCTATGGTAGGTTCGCATTCACCTTGTACAAAATTGGCAAGATTATGCTTTGATACCAATTGTGATGTCCCCTAGTTTAATAACCCTAGAAAAGCATAAGAACCATAATAAGATCTATAATGAATTATAAACAATCATAATTTATCTCAAGAAAATTGGTTTTAAATCCTATTTCATGTAAAACACAGAATTCAATGTTTAGTTCTTTCAATTTACATAATTCAAGAAGGAGACAAATAACTATGTTGCCAACTAGGGCATTACTGTTTTGGAATATCAAAGATTGCTCATTTCCGAAAGGAATAGACCTCCACCTTATTTCTCTCCCTAACCTTGTGGGATGGTAGATTTACTGTGCCAAGGGCGTGTGCACCATCTCGAGTTAGACACCCTCAAGGATTGGTTACCTGTCTTGGGCTCCGTCCAACATTGGGTGGATTTACCCGCCTTTCCCTTCCACACACTTCCTATCCTCATCAAACGTTATGTCAGAGTTTTTTGGTTCAAGGTCTATCTTTCAAGATAAAAAGCCATAATCGTTATTGAGACACAATAATTGCTGTAAGCAACATTATTGTGTCTGAGAAGTTCACAACCAGTGTAACGAATTATCATTTTGATTTGATGAATTTTGGCATCTCATATGTGTGCATATAAATTGTTATGCTATAAATTGATTCGGTTCAGGTGTCTTACCTGTAGCCATGCGTCCTTGCCCTCTCTGGAATTGTTCCCGAGTCAAAATCTTTATCACATGCGTGCTTGGGTGTTTTTTGGCCATGGCTGAGTGACTGGGGCGTTAGTCTTTTTCCGTCGAATGAATGGAGGCTAGGTTCGTCTCTTTTACCAAGCGCGTGCTTTTTTTCTCCGTGTCCCCTCATTGTTTCACGGCCCTTCTCATATACCTCCGCTTTTGGGAGCCTGCAACTCTTGCATGCGTCGTGTCCCTTCACTCTTTCGCTGATGAGTTCTTTTTTTGAAGATATTCGTTTCTTCCTTAAGGTTCGATTTGATATGTTAAGTATTCCACTACATATTTCGATATGCTTGGGCTCACAATATGACATTTATCGGGGAATGACGAATGTTGTTCTTACGAAAACTTATTAATAATCGATTGCTTTTAAGCTAATATAAAATTTTGTTTAATTTATTGATATTATTGATATTTGTGGCTTATTTAGATATTCTTTGGATTTGCTTGTTTATTGTTTTAATTAAATCTATATACATATTTTCCTAATAATCCATCTAATTATGATGTTGCCTTCGGCATTCGTAATTATAATCAAATGTATTAAAAATCATATATCAATGAATTTATTTGTTATAAGGTAAATCAAATGTATTAAAAATCTATTTATTATTAGATTTATAAAATAGACCAAATGTATTAAAATTACACAAGCCTTGATTTATTTACTATTTTTGCCTCATGGTTACGGGACATGACATAGACAAAGATTTCATTAAAAGAAGATTTCAAGTGACATGTCTAAGTGCATGCATTCCTATTTAAAGTTAAAATTGTTGCACAATATTTTGGTGCATCATTTGATTGAAAATCATAAGCTTTCAAGATTCAAGAACAACTTGTCAAACAAAAGAGAATTCAAACTATTCCTAGAGTAGTTTGATTAATTTCTTTCATTTATTTTCATGCAATGCTTTGTAAACAATATAATTGTCATTTGCATTTTGATTTCTAATGGATTCTCACACCTAGATATTGTTGAATTTGCTTTTCAATGTTATTGTTAATCCAGAATTCCGTATTCGTTCAAAACAATTTATTAAACCTATCTTGAGTTTAAATTACTATTGAATTGTTTTGTCATATGTGCTAAAGTAAATTATAATGTTTCTACCAAATTTTCAAACTTTGTATTGTAGGTCTATTTGAAGTTGGAAATTGTGGCTTCATACTAATTCCTTCAATTAATTTACCAAAGCATTTGAGTCTTCATGTTTAAACATATTCAATCCTTGTGTACTTGCATTGTCCAATCTCTATTTTTAATTGTTCAATGTGACTCTCTAGTCATAAGATTTATTTTGAATGAAAAATATTATGTTACTGAATTTTCCAAAAAGCACCAACGCCTCCCCTCCCCCTTCCCCAATAGCAGTATGGGTTCAATCCAAGTATGGGACCAGACCCAATTCAGCCCCAAGTTTTCCTAGGGGACCCACGGCCACTGGGCTCCAAAAAAAGGTTAATAAAAGCATTTTTTTTAAACAAAAACTAACCTAAAAGAAATTTTAAAACAATTTTATAAACAAAAAAGTGCCTACATACCTAATTTTGCCCTTACGTGATAAAATTGTGAAAATGGCATTGCCCCCAAACTCCCATGAGAGGTGTTGCCCCTCAACCCCATTGGAATTCCACTCTCAAATCCACACTAGTTATTAGTATATCTTGTCACATAAAAAACATGATTACAAAGAGGAGGTAATGAGGAATTGGGATGTAACTCTTGAGTGTGTTGACTTATAAGTTATTCTTGCACAACTTGCCAAAAATCTCTTTAGATGAGGCAACTTCTACATATGATATGGCTAGTGGAAGTGGCATTGTAACTCATTTAGAGGTTGAACTCATTTTTCGTCTATGATATGTATTAAACTATAATTTTAATTTATATATGATGGTCAATAATGTTGACACACCTCCGCACACCATTCGATTGCTCTGGAACCTTGATCAAAAGGTTCAATCTTGCTCAGCAGATCTGCACACTATTTGTGTGCGTTTTAATATATACGAGAAATCAAATCGCCGGAAGTAGAGCAATCTCCGTGAGATTATAGCAAATAACCTCGTCGGGGCTATGGACGCTCACTGGCAGCGAGGCTCTATCCAAGGATGCTTTTGGAGTTAAGAACTGGTTAGGATGAAAGCCATGATGGAACCAAAGAGACTTAGTGTTCTCACAAGAAGGAAATGAATGCCAAATGCACACACTTGTAACTGACAAATGAAAAATCTTAATATAGTTTAGGATTTTTCTTTTCTTTTAAGTACTTTTCTTAACCAAGGGATAAGCTAGTTGGAATTGATCTAAGACTTTTTGGGTTTAAAGTGGGTATTGTCCTTGGAATGTTCAGGAACATTCCCAACGTGGAGTCGCCAAATGTTGTGACCTACTTCACACATCGCCCCATTGCAAATGGGGACCCCCAAGTTATGATGTCGCCCTCTGAATCGCCAGTTTAGAGTCCTAAATTTGAATAAGGTTTTGAGAGTCAGTCCGGCCATGTTGAAATTTTGAACCCATTTGAAAGCTTAAATGCCATGAAAATGCTCAGAAGACCCAGTAGACGAGGAACGCCATTGATTTCGGTCAATTTTGACACTTCCTATTTTTTAGGGATTCTGCTTTTTTTGCTTTTTGCTTTTTTTGATTTTCAGCATTTTTAGGCCATTCTGGAGTTCCTATTTTTTAGGGATGCTTTTTGCTTTTTCTATTTTTAGAAAGTTTCTATTTTTGGATTCCATCAGGCAAGAAATTAACACGCCTCCAGATGTCAAAAGAATCAAGGTAAAAATGGCAAAAGTTTTGAAAAATGGCTAAGTCATGAAGATGGCGCCCTCAAGGAAGAAATGGCATGAACTCTAAGAAGTCCGCCCTACCTTTGGCATGCCAAAGGTAGCCATTGGCAAGCCAAGGCTGAAGTCCGCCCATGGCATGGAGGACTCCAAGTCCGCAATGGCAAGAAGGTCTCCAAGTCCGCCATGGCAAGAAGGAAGCCAAGTTCCCTCTTGGCATGAGGAAGCTAAAGTCCGCCCAAGATGTTTGGAGAGGGGTGGATGGCGCAAGACAAGGCAAGTCCGCCCATGGCATGGAGAGAGCCAAGTCCGCCCATGGCACAAAATGGTCAAAGTCCGCCCAAAAGGGTCAACAGCATGAAGTCTAGCAAGTCCGCCCAGCAATAAAAGAAAATGGCAAGAGGTCTATGAAGTCCACCATATGCTAAAATGGCAAGAAGTCTGTGAAGTCCGCCCCAAGAAGTTTGGAGAAGGGTAAAAATATGAAGGGGTTCACTCCAAGATGTTTGGAAGGGGTGAAATTACAAGGGAAATTTGCTAGAAATTCAATTAAATGGCCAATACAAGTGAAGTTTGCCATTGGACAAGGCACGAATAAAATTCGCCATGACAAGAAAAGTGTGAAGTTCGCCTAAGACAAATGGAGAATAAAATACGCCATTGGCAAGCAATTATAAGAAACTCGTCCAAGTTTGAAAGGTAAATTTTTCTAAGGCATGAAAAACGGAGAAATGTCCAGAGGAAGAAGAGGTTTGGCCGGCACGAAAATCACTCCTCAACACAACGGAATGAAATTCTTTGGCATAAAATGAAGAGTGTTTGGCAGAGCAACCATGAAGTCCGCCCCTCTCAGCTTGGAAAAATTCCTAAGGCACTAATAAAAAATGGCAAAGTGGCAGGGATCTCCAAGTTTGCCAAGCCCAGAAGATGAATCGTTTGGCTAAATAAAAATGTCCAGAGAGGTCAGAACTCCGCCTAGAGAGTTGAAATTTGGCAGATGAACTATTGAGCACATTTTGGCTAGGCGGATGATTTGAAAAGAGATATTTTGTCTCGGACGAACAAACTTAGCCATGTATCGAGGTTAAATGGGTTGGAATTTTAAATATTTTAATTATTTCCCAACACTTAGGGAATTTTAATTAAAAAATTCGAAGTTTGTAGATTATTTGGAAGATTAAATTATTCTGCCTTAGGTAAATTTAAAATTGCCATGATTCGAAAATTTTAAATATGTTGGAAAATTAATTCTGAACTATTAATTTAATATCTTTCGATATTTTCTCCAACACTCTGGCAATTTTGAAGAAATTCGAAAATCTCAAACAGAGGTGGCACAGAGATGAAAATTAGAAACTTGCCTCGACAACTGAAAGTGAAATTAGAAACTTGCCGATCTGAGAAGAAAAACGTTTCTAAAAAATTGGAAGAAAATCAAAGAAAAGAAAGCAATTCCTTGAGGAAAATCGCACTTCTCAGCCATAAAATGAGTTTCAGCAACTCATCTCTTCACAATTCCGGCTGAGAAGAAGCTATCTTTCTCGAATCTTCTAGGAATCGTTTGCGAAGGAAAATTTGGTGCAAGTAACGTTGCTGTGAGAATCAAGGAAGTAATTTATTGTTGACAGGCATGATTTTTAGAGAGAAATAATTTATTTCTTTGCTGAAAATCATACTTCCCAGCATATTGGCGCACTTCCTTTGGCAGATTTTCAAATTTTTTTAAATTCATTTGCAGCCAGAACACGATCTTTGAGGTCTGGAAGTTAATCGGCAATGTGTTTGCACCTCGTTTATGTCTTCTACTTCATTTCCGGCACGAATTTCATTCATAAATAGGCGAATTTGATTACTTTCAGCTTGCTTTTTGACAGAAATTTTAATTTAATAAGCTGAAAGTGCGATTTTGTCTAGGCTACACCCGGAGTAATTTGATTTTAAAAGTTCTTATATTAATGTTAAGCATTTTGTACTTGCAGGTTGACAGTCAATCAAGAAGAGACGTCCAGGCAAGCACAGATGAAGTTCGCGAACAAAGGATCGCAGCGAGAGACTAAAATAAAATCAAAATGGAAGAACATCTCGGACACCAATCTTGGTCATATAGACCTAGATGAATTCAAGAGAAGAGTATATGGGCACAATGGGCCTTTACCCACGCCTGCAGCTAGGAGAATGGTAAGAAATGGAATCTTTCAAGCTGCCGGATTTCCGCCTGCGCTTGAATGTGCTGAATTGATGGTGGAGTGTGCGCTCCATTATAATGCTGAGTTGAGACAAATTGTCGTGCCTAATGGGAGAATATTGGCACATCTGGGAGAGTTGGCCATACAAGAGGCCTTTGGCATTCCTTCGTATCCTAAAACCACTTATAAAACTAAGGAAGACGCCCAGAGATTGTATGATGAGCAGCCTGACCTTTGTGCCGCCAACATCAACAAGTCATGGCTAGACAAGCCTAGGCCGTCGGTCAAGAAAATGCCCAAGAAGTTGATGCGTACGGACTTCAAGGAGGACTACGGAGACATCATTATCTTGCTGAACAGAATAGCAGGCAGTCCTTTGGGGGCGCCATTTGAGCCATGAATGTACTATTTTATTGAGGACATCACAGAGGGCGTAAAGATGTTTAACTGGTCACGAATGATTAGCAACAACCTCCACGAGCAGCTTGTCAACTTAGAGAAAACTAAAACGTTTTATATGAGTTCTTATGTCATCTACTAGCTTATCCCTTGGTTAAGAAAAGTACTTAAAAGAAAAGAAAAATCCTAAACTATATCAAGATTTTTCAACTGTCAGTTACAAGTGTGTGCATTTGGCATTCATTTCCTTCTCGTGTGAACACTAAGTCTCTTTGGTTCCATCATGGCTTTCATCCTAACCAGTTCTTAACTCAAAAAGCATCCTTGGATAGAGCCTCGCTGCCAGTGAGCATCCATAGCCCCGACGAGGTTATCTGCTATAATCTCACGGAGATTGCTCTACTTCCGACGATTTGATTTCTCGTATATATTGATTGCACCCCTGTAGAGATGTCCGCACACCCTTAGCCAAGTGTTTTATCTCTTTTCTTATTTTCTTATTTTGATATTCTTTTCTTTCTCAAATTTTGTACACTTTGGCTTGTAAGCAGTGAAGCTTACGTGGGCTTGAGTATTACGGTGGCGCTGAAGTAAGACTTTGATTATTTCCTTTCGTTCAAACCATGATTTCTCCTTAGAAATGATCTTGACTCAAAAGAACTTATTATATGTGTGACATGTAGTAACTGTAAGATTTCAAAATCAAGATATACGAGATGATTCTTCATTTCCGTCAAGTACTAGCCTTAATCCTGAGGATACTTTCGAGACAACTAATCTTGAGGCTTGAAGGTTTTCTACGAATATTTGTCCAAGGAATACTCATAACATAATTAGGTGAAATCATTCCAGAGTGTGCGTGTAAGCAACATCACCCTTCTCACAAAATGGGAATCCCTCTTATTCAAACTAAGCTAAACACATAAAACCCAAGCAAACTAAACTACGCACACAAAGCAAAGAAAGCCAAGAAAGCAAAACAAGTAAACTAACCAAAACAAAAGCAATAAAACAAACCAAACTTAAAAAAAAAACTAAACTAATTATATACAGGTGGGTCCCACTTAAAGATTCAAGGTCGGAAATAGTGTTTCAAGAATTGCCCGTTGACTGGCAACGGGATATCCTCTCCAGTTAATGTCTTCAACCTGAATGCGTTTTCTCCCAAAATTTCAGAGACTTGATATGGTCCTTTCCACAAACTATCGAACTTCTCATGATCACCTCTCCTCTCATGTGCTTTGTCCCAATACAAGACTAGGTCAGAGATTCTGAATGATTTTATTGTTGCACGTCTGTCAAACCATCTCTTTACAACCCCTTGGTGTTTAGCAAATTTCTCTAAGGCCTGGTCTCTTTGTTCTTCGAGTAACAACAGCTGTGATAGACAGATCTAGACTCTGTCGTCTGGGTCCAAGTATTCCTGCATAAACCTTAGTGTCGGAATTCTTAACTGGATGGGAAATACAGGATCTTGCCCATATACTAGGTGGTATGGAGAGGTCCCCAATGACTTTTTAGCTCGTGTCCTATCTGCCCATAGAGCAAACCTTAGTTGAGAATGCCAGTCTTTCGGATTCTGATCCAACAGCTTCTTGATCACAGTGAGCAAATTTTTGTCCGTTGACTCTGCCAATCCATTACCCTGAGGATAATAGTTCGAGGAAAACTTGAGGGTAATCCCATAGTCGAATGCCCAATTGGAGAATTTTAAGGAAGTGAAAGCAGAACCATTGTCGCATACTAAAGCCTTAGGACAACTGAATCTTGTGATAATATGCTCTTCAAGAAACTTGATTACCGCATCTGTTGTACAATTCTTTAATGCTTGTGCTTCAGACCATCGGGTGCAATAATCAGTTGCCGTCAAAATGTATTTGTGCTGCGTCGAAGATGGTGGATTTATTATGCCAATAAAGTCAAGACCCCACATTGCAAATGGCTTTACTTCAGTTATGGGCTGTAATGGCATGGCCGGATTCTTCTCCCTTGTTGCAGTGACCTGGCAGGTGTGACAAGTCTTTACATGTTGGTAGGCATCTTTAAAAATGGAGGGCCAATAATACCCTGCTCTAAGTATCTGACAAGCAGTTGCTTGACTTCCGCCATGTCCTGTACCGAACTTAGAATGGAAATGTTCCATTATCATCCTTGCTTCATCGTTCCCCACACATCTCAAGTAGATTCCTTCGTGGTTTCTTCTGTAAAGCACTGACCCTTGCAACATAAAGCGCTGACATTTCAGGCAGAAAGCTTGTTTCTGTGTAGAATTCATGTGTGCAGGATATCTATGGTTAATCAGATATGCAGTGATATCATAATACCACTCCTTTGGAGGAGTGTCTGTTAGCACATATGTTTGTTGCACTAAACCCGGTCCTTCTATTGCCATTGTCTGAGTTAAAGCTTGTCCTCAAACTAGCTTCATTGGTTGTACCTCGATGTCGTATTCTTGGATAGTGGCGACCCACTTTCCTCTCCTTTCTCCGAGCTCATTTTGCATCAAGAGTGTTTTAACGGCTGCATCTGGTACTATGGCGAGAACCTTACTCCTTAAGATATAATGCCTGAATTTCTTGATGGCTTTCACTAGTGCATAGGCTTGTTTCTCGACACTCGAGTACCTTAGTTCGGCATCCCGGAGGGGTGTACTCATAAATGCAATGGGATGTTCATCCCTTTCTTCAGTTCTCTGAGTGAGTATCGCGGCACAAGAATGTTCTGATGCAAAGGAGTACAAATAAAATGGTTTGGTATAATCTGGACTAACCAAGACTGGGGCCTCAACTATTGCTTGCTTGATTTCTTCAAAGGCCCCTTTTGTCAGTGTCGTCCACTCGATCTTAGCATTCTTTTTCAACATCTCATTCAAAGGTTTCACTATCTCGGCAAAGCCAGTGATAAATTTTCGGACACAGTTGATCTTCCCAAAGAAAGATCTTAATTCCTTCTGGCTAGTAGGCAGGTTGATTCTGGAAATTGCCTCAATGCGCTCAAGATCGATCAGAATTCCTCTTTCCGTGATCAAGTGACCCAGTAGCTTGCCTTCGGTAACCCCGAATATACACTTCTTAGGATTTAAAGAAATCCCGTATCTTTGGCATCTTTTGAATACTTTTCTCAGATCTTCTATATGATCTCCTCTCGTTTTTGAAAATACTGTCAGATCATCCATATAGATGATTATACATTTCCCAATCAAATCCCTGAAAGCGATGTCCATGGCTCTCTGAAATGTGGCTCCTGCATTAATCAGCCCGAAGGGCATCCTCTTGTAAGCGAAAGTGCCCCACTTTCTGGTGAAGGCTGGCTTTAATCTGTCTTCATATTCGACCAGCACTTGGTTGTATCCGGACTATCCGTCCAAAGAGGACATCATTCGTGATCCATTGACAACTTGTAAAACTTCGTCCAGTGAGGGCAACGGATAGTTGTCCTTTTCTGAAGCCCGATTTAGGTTCCGGAAGTCTACACATAGCCTTATTTCCCCGTTCTTCTTTCGAACGAGAACTAGGTTGGCGACCCACGTCGAGTGGCGCACTGGGAATATAATTCCGGCTGAAAGTAGCTTCCTGACCTCTTGATGGAGTAGAGGCTCTAGTATTGGATTAACCGGCCTTTGGCGTTGCCTGAATGGTCTACTCTCGGGCTTGAGAGGAATAGTATGCGTGATGATTGAGGTGTCATAGGTCCTCAAGTCTTCATAGCTCCATGCTATGATATCCATAAACTCCCTCATGTTCCGGATTATTCCATCCTTCTCCATGGGGGTACAAGCTTGTCCTATGCACACATTTCTAACTTTTTCTTCCGTTCCCAAGTTTATCCTTTCATATTGGTCTCCTTCAATCCTTGGGCTTCTGGCTTCTTGGATCTGATCTTGATCAAATATGCGTTCTAATTGTATCATTCCTCTAGGGATGATATTGGTCTTCAAGTTCAGAATACCATCATCGTCTAGCTCGGCTTCTTGTGTTTCTTCCTCATCAATGACCTGTGCAGCAAAGACGTCTAAACTGGTCAAGAATTCCCGAATATGATCATCATTTTCAAAGACCTGAAAATTTGTGACATTGTCCGGAATGGATGGTATGGACGAGAGTTCCACCGTGAACTGGCTTATAGATTCCATGGCTAACGGCTCCAGTGAACTAGCTGCTTGTGCCAAGGAATTGGTTACTTGATTGTTAGACCGGTTCACTGACTGGATATTGAAAGCGTCAAAGCTCTCAATGAGATCCCATACTCTATTACGGTAGTGGGCCAATCTTTTATTATTGCAGACGTATTGTTTCTTTACTTGTCTCACAACTATTTCTGAATCTCCAAGAGTGTGTAGGACTTTTGCTCCTTTCTTTAGTGCTAGTAGTAATCCATGAATTAATGATTCATATTCTGCCACATTATTTGTGCAACGAAACTCTAACCTGTGAGCGGCGAGATACGTTTCTCCTCTTGGACTGGTCAATTCGAAGCCGGCTCTAGCTCCTTTCTTGGATCGAGATCCATCGAACCGCAAGGTCCAAATTTGTTCTTGCTGTGATGGGGACAGAGGATGTGCTTCTGTGTTCCCTTCTTGCTCGATCTCTTGTACCATAACAGAGGTAGAACCTTTAGTCTCTCCCTTGTATGAAAGACTTGGTGCCTGTGGCATACTTCTCCAAACTTCTTCCACTGCCTTGTGGCACATTTTACATACAAACTCAGAACGTGCAGTGTTGTGTAGCCGACACCAATTTGGTAGTAGTAAATCATGAATGTGGAGGTGTTCGTGTAATTCTGCTTTCAAATGAACACTCCTTAGGACAAAATTTCGGAAACTTTCGAACATTTCCTCGTGGTTGTCTGGAAGATCTTGGGGTTCATTCACACAAGTATCAGTAAAGTTGGTTATTTCATTAACCTCGTGGGTTGACCCATGCAACATTAATACTTCGTTTGCCTTAGGCCTGTAAGAGCCTAAGTCAGTCTCGAGAAATAATATCTCGTTATTCTCGCCATACTCGGTGATCATCAGTTTCAGTCTAGGCGTACTATCAATCCTAATCTGGTTAGGAACTCCCTTCCAAGGTAGCCACATATGGGAAAAGTCCGTGGAAATATATCCATTCAATTTTCTTGTCCAATCTCTGCTCAAAAGCATGCCATAGCCATCTGGAATATCGACAACTGAGATGTCGATACAACTCTGCATCATTGGGTCTGCTGCTAATTGCATGTGGATATTATTTAACTCTCCCATCACAGGGACTTCTGTCTTGTCCAACTGGGTGACTTTCTTATTAGTCCTTGCGGGTACAAGTCCTAATCTTTGACAGACGACTAGTGGCATTACATTGCTTGAGGCACCAGAGTCCACTAAATAATTGTGTAACATCTTGCCAAATATACGAACGGATAGTAGAAATGGAGCAGGCTCGTCTTTTCCTTGGTAGAATACCACAGGGTGTTTGTCTGGGTTGTTGACACCTTGACTCTTCTCCTTTTGTGTTCCAGAGACATATTCCGGCTTTTTAGGATTCTGCGGCAATTCGCTGGCCAGGACTTCTTCTCTAAATATATTGGAGTCCCTCAAAACTTCCTCTGGTGTTAGGTCTCTCTGATTGAGGTCTACTGAAGGAGACTACGTTCACGGCCTGCTGTCTGATATCTCCCATTCGGTGACGTTAGTATTGGCTGGAGCGTTGAAGGCTCCTCTACTTGGCACACTTTGAGGAATATTCCTCGGGGCAATAGCTTCGGTTAAACTACCCAAAAGTGTCTCCCGAATTTCAGGAATTCTCATCAATTCTATTAGGGGTAGACTGACTTTTATCTTCTTGAACTCTTCCAATACATATGAGCTCAATCTTTTTAATTCTTCCCTGGGACGATCTTTTGTCTGGGTCTGTGTTTGCTCCACCTGATGGTTTGTTGGTCGCCTTTGTTCTGCTTGTGGAACAACAACTTGCCTTGTCCCATTTGATTGAACGTTCTGTTGGCGATATTCTGGAGAATCTCTCGGAGGAGGCGGCGCATTGGACGCACCTGGATTCGGCGGAGTCTGAAAATTATTAGGAGGAATAGACGAAGTCAAGGGTTCATTTTGGCGGACATTCCTTTGGTATACCCTTGGCAGGTTTCCAGACATTTGTTGAAACGCTTGAACTTCTCTTGTTCCTTCTACTAACACGTTGTTGTGTAATGGTGGAAAACTATACCCATTGTTTGAAGTGGACTGGTCGACTGGAGTGTAATTCTCCGTTCCATCTTGATATTGCAATGTTTCTGCCGAACCATTCGCTGATGCTGGTGGAAATCTTCGACTTGGGGAATATGGTGGATATTCCTGAGATGAAAATCTCACGTTCTCAATTACAAGGGCATGGTCGTATCTTGGCGCAGGAACTAGCTCATATCCAATTGCTGGCGGATCTTTCACTTCTGAATATATCTGCCGCTACTTGGAATTCACGACAGTGCAACTCTGAGTGTTGGTCCGTGTTGTGTAATCAGCACCAACCTGATAATGCTGCTTCGGCCAAGAATACTTTATCTGCAAGGCGGTTGTCTGCAGGTGGATTGTCCAAGGGAGATGGTACAGTACCATTGTTTGGTCCTGTATTCCAAGTCTTTTTCTGGAAGCCCGAATTGTTATTTCGGAACCCTTGATTGTTTCCTTGGTAATTTTGATTATCCCTCGTATATCCGGAATGATTTTGATTTTGGTGACTATTTTGCTGTGGCTGGTAATTCCTTTGAAAATTTTGCATTTGACTTGTCTGACCCTTCAGATAGGTGACGTCGGTCGACAACTTTTTAACTTGATCAATTAGCTCCTTCATTTCATCTTTCTCCTCTTGACTTCTGGTGGAAGTTGTCACGTTCTGGAGGTATACGGGCTGCGTCGGTGGTGCTTGAGACATTGGAGCTCCTGGGTGCGGAACCAATTGATTGCTGCTAGTGGGAACCGGGTTCATCATGGGTGTCTAGTGAGCCAGAGCACGATTGATGTCTTGCACTTGACTTTGGGAAGTTGAATTCCCTAAGTATTGGAGTGAACCCTGGGGAACACCCACTCCGAGACCATTGCTTGCTGTTACTGCTTCAGCATATGCTTCCTTCAAGTCGGCAGGGACTGGATTTTTGGACTTTACAAACATGGCCGTGAGACGATCCAAGGCCTCATAATAGATGGGCAATGCCGCAGCATTATCCAAGTTGTAAGGATCTCGCAATCTTGTGTATGCCCTTTGAAATCTATTATTGAAAGTACTGATGGGCTCGTGCTCTTGTCTTTTCACCTCCACGAACTGCCTATATAGATCGGTTGCCGAAATTGGCGCCCTGAATTTCTCCAAGAATGTCGCCTTCATTCCTTGCCAAGTGGTAATGGAGTTAGCTGGTAAATGGATATACCAGTAAGACGCTTGATCATCAAAAGTGTAAGGAAACAACCGGCATGCAACATCTTCCTCTTGGATGTCTCTATTTTGGAGGAGATCTTCAAATAGTTTGATGTGCTCATCCGCAGTGTGGTTTAAGTCGCCGCTATGAAACTTGGAACAAAAATGTTCCAGATTTTTAGGCATATCATGGTATGCGGCGAACGTCATGGGAGACGTGTTAGCTGGACGCCACGCCATTGGAACGTTTGGTTGATTCGCCGGGTTGGGTTGGATTGGCTGTGCCAACTGAGCAGGTTGGATCAGCACTCGTTGATTATTCACTGGGATGGCTCCTGAAATCGGAGTGCTTGGTGGCGAAGTTTGGGAGAAACCAAAAAGATCCTCGCTTGATGCTTCTCCGCCAAGATTGATTTCGCTTGATGTTCCCTCCTGAATTATTTGAGTTTTTCTTCTCCGCCTGAAAGGCGATAGCTCCACAAATTCTTTGAATGAATTCGGGGTTGACCTAGTAATCCTCCTTAGTCTGTCAGGAGAGAAAGAATTGATGCGATCCAGTGTATCTTCTCTTAGGCTTGTCGGGGTTGTGCCGGAGCTGCTTCTGGTGCCGGTCGGTTTGCCTGCTGCCGTTGAAGAGCTTCAAATCTTTGAACAAGTAAGTCTTGTTGAACGCGAAATTCGATCCTTTGGGCAACCTCTTCTTCTTCCTCGAGAACAAAGCTCATACGCATCCAATCAGGTGCGTTCCGTTTCAATTTCCACACTAAGCTATACAATTCTGTTATCATGTCTTCTTGTTTGTCGTGGAATCCCAAGTCAGGTTGCAACACTGGATTAGGCTCCGGTCCGGGAAGAGGAAGGCTGGTCGGAAGTACTATTCTTCATCTTATGGGTAAAGCCTGATCTTGTTAATGATCCCGAAGCAATTCCGTGTTCAATATAGTCAAAAACTCGCTTCAAGCGGTTGATCTTCTGTCTTATCAGGTGCCTTTCAATAGCTCCTTCAATGAATTCTTTCTTCTCTTCTTCTCGAGCAAGAACGCGACTTGTTTGTCTAAATTGGGCACTATCTACTTGTGTCTGCCACGCTAATGAGTGCAACTGGCCAAGAATATCTGTCTGACCTTGCTCTGGCCGTTCCAGCGGCACGTTAAATGGGAACTCGTGTGGCAACACCATTCTTTATCATGTCGACTACCTTCAACTCTGCAACAATGATGGATTAAAGAATTTTCCTTTGTAAGCCCTCCTTCTAGCGCCAATTCTGTCGGTGTGCGTTTTAATTTCCACGCTAAGCTATATAATTCTGTTATCACGTCTTCTTGTTCGTCGTGGAATCCCAAGTCAGGCTGCAACACTGGATTAGGCTCTGGTCCAGGAAGAGGAAGGCTGGTCGGAAGTACCATTCTTCATCTTATGGGTAAACCCTGATCTTGTTAATGATCCCAAAGCAATTGCATGTTCAATATAGTCAAAAACTCGCTTCAAGCGGTTGATCTTCTGTCTTATCAGGTGCCTTTCAATAGCTCCTTCGATGAATTCTTTCTTCTCTTCTTCTCGAGCAAGAACGCGACTTGTTTGTCTAAATTGGGCGCTATCTACTTGTGTCTGCCACGCTAATGAGTGCAACTGGCCAAGAATATCTGTCTGACCTTGCTCTGGCTGTTCCAGCGGCACGTTAAATGGGAACTCGTGTGGCAACACCATTCTTTATCATGTCTACTACCTTCAACTCTGCAACAATGATGGATTAAAGAATTTTCCTTCGTAAGCCCTCCTTCTAATGCCAATTCTGTTGGTGTGTTAGGAGGAGGGGAGCTTACGGATGATACAAGAGTGATGGAGCAAATAACTCTTCTTTTTCTCTATTTCAGTCCCGAGCAAATGAGTCTTTCTATTTTCAGCCCTCCTTCTAGCGCCAATTATGTTGGTGTGCGTTTTAATACCCACCGAACACAGAATAAAATGCCTAAAGACACTCTATCCTCTCTTGAAAAGTAAGAGCAAATACCTAGAAGATAATACAATGACTCCAATGTTTCTTTTGGCAAAGTTATGACATATGGACAAGGTCAGTGGGCGTTGTCATTTGCTGGTAATCACAAGGGGACTTGCATAAAATTCATTTCTCGGGTCGAGGACTTAGACAGTTTTATCATTGAAGCTCTTTAGATGGGTGTTTCAGTTTTTCCAAAAAAAAGGCAAAAGGATAAGGGTTTAGAAATCTAAACTACGCCTAAGAACTTAAGAGACGGCAGTGATGAGATAAAATAGGGTAACCACACTTTGTTTCGCCACCTTTGGACAACTACGCAAAGTGGGTGCAATCTTCAAAGGAAGTGATAATAATTTTCATGTTTGAATTGAAAACAAACAGAAGTTAAGCATCCACAAATCAACGGCTCAGACTAACTTTACACATCAAATGCAAATCATCCATTTGACAAAAGTATGAGCTAAATTTTATCTATCACTGCTATCAAATCTATCATCCACTTAACAAACATATGAATCAAATATTAATCTAATTCTACTCTAAGTGTTGAAGGAGAAATATTAAACCTTGCACACTATTTGAAAACAAAAGTGATTCTAAGCAAATCATGCACTAGAGCTTTTATTGACGGAAATAGTCTTGTCGCAACAATATTATACTACTCACTTCACAAATTGTAAATGAGAGTAACAAAGTTTATATGGAGTTCATGAATTTGAATAAACGGCTCAGATTAAAAATGAGCCAACGGCCAAGACCAAAACAAATAAACCCTAATTAGGGTTTCCCAAAATGACTTCAGTAAACAGAGAGTTGACAGGGTGATGTGGCGCTTGGAGCTATTTTCAAGGAATTACATCCCAATCCTCCCGCGTTGCCGTGTGTTCGATGAATTTGGACACGATCAAGGCAACTTCATCCATGGTGACCTGAGGAAGTATTCTGATCCTGAATTCCAGTCCGTCCACACTCTCGGCGCATCTGGCAAAGGTATCCTCCCACTCTGGCTTGGTCTTCTCAAAAGACTCTCGGATGCTTAAAAAGTTTGCCAATTTGGCCCAGTCCTGCCTCAAAATGGGTCCTGTGATGGCAAAGGTGCCTTCTTGGACCTTCCCTTTCAAAACCTCTAACTGCAGGTCATTCTCTCGTAGAGCCTCCTTATCCACGATATCGGCGATTATGTTGAGAAGTTTGGCCTGAACTTCTTTGACCTGTTCTTCCAATCTGATACCATCAACCTTCACCCTCTCCAAGACTTCGCCTCGTGCCGTCAAGGCCCAATACCAAGTGTGGAAGTCATAGGATGCTCCTGCTGCAATAACACCTTCGTCTATCAGCTCCTGCTTAGGAACTCCTTTCAGAATCCCAAGGCAAGGGATTATCCTATCTTGCACATCCGGAAGGTTATCCCACACTTCTGCCAAAGCGGCCAGCCTCGAAAGTAGGGCATTGGCCTGACCATAAACCAGAGTCAACCTCTCCACGAATGCCTCAGCTTCAGTCCCCTTTGCTGCTATCCATTCTCTGGCTTCCCGAACGGTGACCATGTTTTCTTCTATCTCTTTAACGGCCCCCTGTGAAGAGTTCGGAAATAGAGGAGCTGTTGTGTTGTCTTGATCAAGTGGTTTGATCAAGTGCTGGATATACTCCTTTAGGCGCTCAATTTCTCACTGGCACTCCTTCCTTTTGGCTACCTCCTTTGCCAACCTTGACTTGATAGTGGACACAGAATTGTCCAAGTCTTCAATTTCTTGGCCCTTCGTGGTTGGGCCCAAGTCAATGGTTGTGATGGCATAATCTTGTGGAGCCATGTCCTCCTGTGGCCTATCCATTGTAGGCACTACGATCTGCACTGTCCTGTTGCCGGCTCCATCTCTCTGTATGCTCGAGAATTTCTTTGTTGGCTTCTTAACTGCAATCTGCGTAAGTCTGCCCAAGAAGTCAGCAGTGTCATCCTCTTCTGGCTCCTCCACTGGCCCTTGTACTTTCAGCCTCTCCTTTAGCCAATCCGGGATCGTCGGCTGCTCTATGCCTTCATCTTCCGGCTTGTCTTCTCTATCAGGAACGTCCAGAATTCCGCTAAGGGCTGAAATCATTCCTTCCTGGAAATCCTCATTTTGGGTGTCCACATTTTCATCATCGAACTCAATTAATTTTGTGCCCGTGGGAGATGGTGGCGCATCTTCGTCTGGCTAAGGCTCCATATTGTTTTCTGGAATCGGGGAAGGATCCCTAATGTCAGCCAGTGAAGCATCTACAGTAGCTAGCATCTCCTCAATATTCCTAGATGTGGCCGAGTGTGAAGGCTTTTCCTTAGCCTGCTTCTAAACTGGCTCCTTGCCTGCAGCTATCTCCTTCCTTTTCTTGGAAGTGGTGGCCTCTATCATCTCTACGCCCCGGGATGCGTCTGCATTGGAAGAATAGGATTCCGCCTCACTCAACATATCATAAGTTAAGGTTATCCTTTTTCGCCTGAGTTCCTGAATCTGTTGATCAACCCACCACTGTGTATACTTGATGACAGGTCTCATCAAATTATTTAAATCGGCGAGCTCGAATTCTGACCACCTGACCACCGGCAAAGGCAAGCTCTCATCAAGGTGCGGTTGTACCTGTTGTCCATCTTCCTCCAACTGATCCGGCACTCGGCAAAGTTCTGTTGCTCTGATCAAACTGACAAGCAATCTGGACCACATCTTTCGCCTAACTTAAAACTAATCCGCAGCATTTGCCCAAAAATCTTCCAGTTCAACCATGTGCTTGTACCTCCTTCCATCCACCGTCTTGATGTGATGATGCGGGTCGAAGTGGCTCCTAGATGGATAGGTAGCAAAAGGATAATGCCGAATCTCGAGCCTGGCACTATCTGCTGCTTGTGATGACGGGCAAGACTCCAGCATGTTCCCTATAAAGAAGGGAAAGGTTACTGCCGCCTTTTGCTTTGTCCATTGGAGGCCTTGAAATTCCTCTAGCTACCTTAGTACTTCCAACAGGACCGTCTTGTTAGTTGGGAAAATGGCCAAATGATATGGGCTCCCAGTGAATCCTTGGATTCTGATGTAAGTATATCGGGGATATTGGATAAACCAGGACCCATATTTGCCAATCAGCTTCTTGGCCTCAGGAGTCAGTCGTTGATGCGTCCCTCCCTGGAGTATTCTCGTGATATACATGAGGAAGGCGTCATGAGCTCGCCGGAAGTGCGCCTTTTCTTTCAACTACAATTGTGGATAGCAGTCGTATGCCTTCAGCTCATTTCATCCACTGCCGACCGTGCCCTTGCATATCAAGCCTGCATACTTGTAAGTCTTAGCCAACATGTAGATGACATAAGAACTCATATAAAACGTTTTAGTTTTCTCTAAGTTGACAAGCTGCTCGTGGAGGTTGTTGCTAATCATTCGTGACCAGTTAAACATCTTTACGCCCTCTGTGATGTCCTCAATAAAATAGTACATTCATGGCTCAAATGGCGCCCCCAAAGGACTGCCTGCTATTCTGTTTAGCAAGATAATGATGTCTTCGTAGTCCTCCTTGAAGTCCGTACGCATCAACTTCTTGGGCATTTTCTTGACCGACGGCCTAGGCTTGTCCAGCCATGACTTGTTGATGTTGGCGGCACAAAGGTCAAGCTGCTCATCATACAATCTTTGGGCGTCTTCCTTAGTTTTATAAGTGGTTTTAGGATACAAAGGAATGCCAAAGGCCTCTTGTATGGCCAACTCTCCCAGATGTGCCAATATTCTCCCATTAGGCACGACAATTTGTCTCAACTCAGCATCATAATGGAGCGCACACTCCACCATCAATTCAGCACATTCAAGCGCAGGCGGAAATCTGGCAGCTTGAAAGATTCCATTTCTTACCATTCTCCTAGCTGCAGGCGTGGGTAAAGGCCCATTGTGCCCATATACTCTTCTCTTGAATTCATCTAGGTCTATATGACCAAGATTGGTGTCTGAGATGTTCTTCCATTTTGATTTTATTTTAGTCTCTCGCTGCGATCCTTTGTTCGCGAACTTCATCTGTGCTTGCCTGGACGTCTCTTCTTGATTGACTGTCAACCTGCAAGTACAAAATGCTTAACATTAATATAAGAACTTTTAAAATCAAATTACTCCGGGTGTAGCCTAGACAAAATCGCACTTTTAGCTTATTAAATTAAAATTTCTGTCAAAAAGCAAGCTGAAAGTAATCAAATTCGCCTATTTATGAATGAAATTCGTGCCGGAAATGAAGTAGAAGACATAAACGAGGTGCAAACACATTGCCGATTAACTTCCAGACCTCAAAGATCGTGTTCTGGCTGCAAATGAATTTAAAAAAATTTGAAAATCTGCCAAAGGAAGTGCGCCAATATGCTGGGAAGTATGATTTTCAGCAAAGAAATAAATTATTTCTCTCTAAAAATCATGCCTGTCAACAATAAATTACTTCCTTGATTCTCACAGCAACGTTACTTGCACCAAATTTTCCTTCGCAAACGATTCCTAGAAGATTCGAGAAAGATAGCTTCTTCTCAGCCGGAATTGTGAAGAGATGAGTTGCTGAAACTCATTTTATGGCTGAGAAGTGCGATTTTCCTCAAGGAATTGCTTTCTTTTCTTTGATTTTCTTCCAATTTTTTAGAAACGTTTTTCTTCTCAGATCGGCAAGTTTCTAATTTCACTTTCAGTTGTCGAGGCAAGTTTCTAATTTTCATCTCTGTGCCACCTCTGTTTGAGATTTTCGAATTTCTTCAAAATTGCCAAGTGTTGGAGAAAATATCGAAAGATATTAAATTAATAGTTCAGAATTAATTTTCCAACATATTTAAAATTTTCGAATCATGGCAATTTTAAATTTACCTAAGGCAGAATAATTTAATCTTCCAAATAATCTGCAAACTTCGAATTTTTTAATTAAAATTCCCTAAGTGTTGGGAAATAATTAAAATATTTAAAATTCCAACCCATTTAACCTTGATACATGGCTAAGTTTGTTCGTCCGAGACAAAATATCTCTTTTCAAATCATCCGCCTAGCCAAAATGTGCTCAATAGTTCATCTGCCAAATTTCAACTCTCTAGGCGGAGTTCTGACCTCTCTGGACATTTTTATTTAGCCAAACGATTCATCTTCTGGGCTTGGCAAACTTGGAGATCCCTGCCACTTTGCCATTTTTTATTAGTGCCTTAGGAATTTTTCCAAGCTGAGAGGGGCGGACTTCATGGTTGCTCTGCCAAACACTCTTCATTTTATGCCAAAGAATTTCATTCCGTTGTGTTGAGGAGTGATTTTCGTGCCGGCCAAACCTCTTCTTCCTCTGGACATTTCTCCGTTTTTCATGCCTTAGAAAAATTTACCTTTCAAACTTGGACGAATTTCTTATAATTCCTTGCCAATGGCGTATTTTATTCTCCATTTGTCTTAGGCGAACTTCACACTTTTCTTGTCATGGCGAATTTTATTCGTGCCTTGTCCAATGGCAAACTTCACTTGTATTGGCCATTTAATTCAATTTCTAGCAAATTTCCCTTGTAATTTCACCCCTTCCAAACATCTTGGAGTGAACCCCTTCATATTTTTACCCTTCTCCAAACTTCTTGGGGCGGACTTCACAGACTTCTTGCCATTTTAGCATATGGCGGACTTCATAGACCTCTTGCCATTTTCTTTTATTGCTGGGCGGACTTGCTAGACTTCATGCTGTTGACCCTTTTGGGCGGACTTTGACCATTTTGTGCCATGGGCGGACTTGGCTCTCTCCATGCCATGGGCGGACTTGCCTTGTCTTGCGCCATCCACCCCTCTCCAAACATCTTGGGCGGACTTTAGCTTCCTCATGCCAAGGGCGGACTTGGCTTCCTTCTTGCCATGGCGGACTTGGAGACCTTCTTGCCATGGCGGACTTGGAGGCCTCCATGCCATGGGCGGACTTCAGCCTTGGCTTGCCAATGGCTACCTTTGGCATGCCAAAGGTAGGGCGGACTTCTTAGACTTCATGCCATTTCTTCCTTGAGGGCGCCATCTTCATGACTTAGCCATTTTTCAAAACTTTTGCCATTTTTACCTTGATTCTTTTGACATCTGGAGGCGTGTTGATTTCTTGCCTGATGGAATCCAAAAATAGAAACTTTCTAAAAATAGAGAAAGCAAAAAGCATCCCTAAAAAATAGGAACTCCAGAATGGCCTAAAAATGCTGAAAATCAAAAAAAGCAAAAATCAAAAAAAGCAGAATCCCTAAACAATAGGAAGTGTCAAAATTGACCGAAAGCAATGGCGTTCCTCGTCTACTGGGTCTTCTGAGCATTTCCATGGCGTTTAAGCTTTCAAATGGGTTCAAAATTTCAACATGGCCGGACTGACTCTCAAAACCTTATTCAAATTTAGGACTCTAAACTGGTGATTCAGAGGGCAACATCATAACTTGGGGGTCCCCATTTGCAATGGAGCGATGTGTGAAGTAGGTCACAACACACACCAGAGGAATTGGTCCAATTCATCTTCTATGCTGAAATATTTAACACTTTATCCTTTTTAGGGGGCTAAAGGATTTGCAAATGATAACTCCCCTTGAGATAATGCACTATCTCAGTTTTCCATAAGATCTTGTGCAAAATGCACAAGCATGGCATCAGCTGTCTCATTTTCCTGACCTTGCTTCTCTTTCCAAACTTTTCTATCTTCCTTCTTTTGCTTAGGGTTTCTTCCTTCCTCTGGTTCTAAACAGGTGGCTTCACAAAACCACTCCTACAATCTTTATGCCCAACCTTATTTCAATAGTAGCACGCAATGTTGTGCTCCAAAACAAAGTTATTCCTCCTGACTTTAATTTTGCGCTCTGCAGCCTTATGACCAAAACTGTTGCAAGCATAGCAATATCCATGAAATGAACCAGCATCATACCTTTGAGGCAAAATTGTCTTCTACACATGTAGTCATTCCTTCTTTGCCTAGATCTACAATCAACAACCTTATGCCCAAGTGTATTGCAAGAATAACAATAACCTTGAAAAGATTTAGTGAATTTGGTAGGGGCATGTTGTCTAGTAGGTGGAGGACCTCTCAATCTTCTTTATCTCCAAACAAGAATGAATTCACCTTATTTCTTGCTGTCTTGATCTGACTTTGCATCTCGGGAGGCTGTCTTCTTAGGTTCTTCAATGCAGGTTTTATCCTCCTTTATTTCAGACTTTCCTTTTGCTTTGAAATTCTCATATACGTTTGCAGAAGCACTAATAGTAGGACTTTTTCCTTTTCCCAAACCAAGACTAGATTTTTCTTTTGATGGCTTTTGAGAGTTGATCAACTCATCAAGAATGTCAGAACCTCCTTTTAGCTTTAGACCTTTGTGAATTTGTTCTTTTGCTTTTTCCAATTCTTTCCTCAAGGAGACAATCTCTTCTTCAAGCTTGGAACATTCAGCACCTTTGTCAATGAGCTTGATATTCAAACACTCTTCAATTCTTTTACCTTCTTTAACTTGAACTTTCAACTTGCCAATTTTCTTCTCTGATTTTTCAAGTTTGTACTGGAGCTCTTCATTCTTTTCTTTTTCTTCATCCAGATCAATCAGGGCAGAAATAAGCTCATAATCCACTCAACAATCTTCTTTAGAGAATTCAAATTCAAATTCATCCTCCTCCTTTTGGAGTATGACCTCTTTTTCCTGAGAGCACTTCTTCTTGGATATTGCTTTATTCTCCATGTGTTCAAAGATAGGATCTACCTCAATTGTTAGGCTATATCAAGGAACCTTGCTCTGATAAAAATTGTTGAACACAACGAAATACTAAGAGGTGGGGTGGGCGGTGAATCAATATGCTTTAAAAATTCAATCCCAATTAACTATTGCTGAAGTTAAGTTATACCAATTAAGCATTCACCCACTTAATCAAAACAAAAGAGAAGACAAGCAACTACACAAGAACACAGATAACACCAAATTTACATGGAAAACCCCAAAGGGGAAAAACCACGATGAGAAATGCTGCTAGCAGCTATTGTCTTAATCCAACCTCACAAGTAAATAACAGTTTACAATTTGATTTTGGGCTACAACACAAGGAAGCAACTATTCCCTAACTTTGTTTTAGGGGATCAATCCCAAGGAAGGTACTACTTCGTAATTGAAAGAAAGAACAAATGAAATATGATTGACATTATGGCTTTAACCACTAATAGTCATCAATTCTACTAATTAGGTTTGTAGCGGATCTTGTCACGATTTGCTCATGCATTCATACATCTTCGCACACTTCCATAATCATCTTCACATCTTTGATCTTCTATATATATCATTTGCACACTTGCAAAATACAAATTCAGTCAGACACAAACAAGGAAATATGAAACTAGTAGCATGTCCGCCTACATCTTCATTAGAAGTGTACAAAATTGATAAAGCATTATTTACATCTCTTTTAGATGAGTCTGCATGACTCATACAGCATCTATAAACACTTCTTACACTCCGCTCAAACAGAAACTTGTGGCACACATCACCAACATACCCAAATCAACCACAACAAAAACATATCTTCACAAACTGACTTGAAACATGTGTGGTACTAGAAAACAAGAAAGATCTCCATGTGCTTCAAACCACAGATACTATGAGACATGTAGAGTGCCCACAAAAACTCATACAACTGGTCTTCACTAACTTTTGCTGGCACAAGCAAACAAACATATGTTCTATAGAAGAATGGGCATCTAAAACCAACTGTAACACTTTGTCATTGAATAACTGAACTTGAGGAGCACCAAACCACTTGAATCTTTGATATAGCATGCATTGGCCATCACTGAACATGTCCTCAAAACCGCAAGGCCAAATCGACACATTTGGAGGAATGCACAACATTCCAACAAGCCTTCATCACCACTTTGCACTGTCAAAGCGCAAACCTGTGATGTCCCCATCCTACAAGACTTCAATAAAGATGAGTATACGTTCTAACTCAATTGCATTTCTTTATGTAGATGCATACATATATTAATAAACATATTAATACCCATGTACATATGCGTATAAAAATAAATACATGAATATAAATAAAATATTGATATATGTATGTATGAATAAATATCTAATATATATACATAAGTAAATATATAAATAAATATATTAAAACATATTTATTTATATATATATAAATATTGTAACACTTTATAAATTAATATATATTAAAACATATATATATATATATATATATATATATATATACACGTACATACAAATAAACAAATCTTTATTTTAATACTGATCATGAAAATCAAATCGATGCGTCCAGGGAAGGAACCGACTATGACCTAAACACGTTATTTTGAAAGAGTGCCTATGAGAGGTTGTGTCCGATGAAGAGATACAAATCGTAGTGGAAACTAAAGGAAATGGGAGAATAGGAGACATAGAGGATAATAATGCAGAGATCGACAAGGAACCCATAGAAGACATACGCCAAGGAAATCATGAAAGGAAGAGAAGGACGACGGTAGTAGGAAGGAGGAAGTAAGCAATGACGACACCCAAACAAAGAGACCACCCAGCAAGCACCATCTATGGCACATCATTTGAAGGAGGATACGCAAGAAGAGAAAGGTCTATCACAGGCACTCAGATCTCTACACGCAGTTGCGTCCCTCCAAGCTAAGCATCAGGTCTGGCCTTTCACCATCTCCAGAAGCAAACAAAACATCTATCACTTCTAGAATACCTTCCCTGAACCAATCTAATAATTGAAACATTAAATGATACATCTATTAAGCTTCATTTATTATTTCGGTCATTGAGAATCGGAGCAAAACTATTTTAGTCGAACTAGAAGCATCTCAGACATGAACTGAGATTGATACTGCTTATAGCAGTCAATTCAATTACACATTTATCTATCAAAGTAACCAAGGTCTATCACAGTGGTATCAGAGCATAATCCTGCCAACCTGTAGGAGGGAAGTGAATGAAAATCTACGAAAGGAAGGGAACCATGACTGATAAATTGGCCCAAGAACTTAAAGCATTTATGGAGCAAACAAACGAAAAGTTTGAAAGAACTAATCAGCTAATTCTACAAACTCTTCAAAGCATAAATAGTCATCACACCGAAGAGAGAACCAATCCAAGGAAAGAAATGCAATCAAATCACTCTGAGAATGAACATTCAACCCAAAGTTTCGGGCTAAGGCCAACCATGCCTCCTTTCCTTCCAAGCACAAATATCATAGAAGAAATGGAAGAGCAAAATGCCTATAGTGCAGAAGATATCGCAATTATGTACGCGGAATTGGATCCAACAGTTCAGAAACTTGTGCCCTTCAAGGAATACTATGAAGTCAAAACACAAGCCAACTCAGGCAAAAGAAAGAATCAAACCAGCAAAGACCTTAGATCCCGGGTTAATAAGATGTCACTACCCTTCTTTGACGGCTTAGGAAAGACCATAGCGCAATCATGGGTTCAAAAACTTGATACTTATCTTTCCCTCAACCCCATGACCGAAGAAGATGCCATCAAATTTGTTGTCCTACACCTATCAAGGATAGCTCACGATTGGTGGGACCATGGACTCGTCACACAAGGACACGGGAGTATAACCACCTATAGTGAGTTCGCTCAAAAACTCATTGACAGGTTCGACCAGAGGCACCCTGAGTGGTATTTCAAGGAACTCACGCAACTCAAGCAACAAGGAACAGTGGAGGAGTATGCAAATGACTTCCAAAGGATAGCTGTCATGGTCCCCGACCTATCTCAAAGAAGACTCGCCTATCTATTTATTGAAGGGCTCAAGGAGCCAATCAAGAACATAGTAAACCTATTGGAACCTCAAACCATGAGAGAAGCAATTCAAAGAGCCATAAAAGTAGAGTCAAGTTCTCCAAAGGGAAAAGCCAAGAATCCTTCGCTCAAGCCACAGCCCAAACAAGACCAACAAAGGAAAGATGATAGGAGAAGAACTTGCCACTTTTGCAATGAACCTTGGACCCAAGGCCACAGATGCCTTGACAAAGAAGCCAACAAACGAAGGAGGGAATTAATAGATCAAGGCTTCTGCTTCAAATGCAGGGAACCTTAGGGGCAAGACCACCAATGCAAGAAAGGTCAAATACACAAGATAGAAGAAGCTTGGGATGAAGAATCAAAGGAAGCTCCCACCAAAAGAGAAAAATGGGACCAAGATGAACAAGGGACCTTGGCAGTCATTTCTCAAGCAAGCGAGCATAGACCTTTTTGAATCAAAGGCACACTAAAGGGGCAAAACATTATCGCCTTGGTGGATAGTGGGGCCTCACACAATTTTATCAGCAAAAGTGTAGTGGCAAAGCGAAATTTAGGGGCTCAAAACTTGAAGGGGTTCAAAGTAGCACTTGCAAATGGAACCACGGATCAATGCTCAAAGGTCATTCCTCAACTAGAGATTATATTGGACGGTCATACCATAAGAGAAGATTTTTATGTGGTAAACCTACACAATGATGTAATCTTAGGGATGTCGTGGATCAACTCCCTAGGGCGCTTTACCATGGACAATCCAAATTTAGAGATCTACTTCAAACACAATGGGCAAGAAGTTACGCTTAGAGGTCTACCAAAAGGATCTACCAAAGTAGTATCATGCAAAAGGATGGAAAGGATTCTAAGGCACAGACAAGGAGAGTGGATAGCCCAATGCATGGTGTTAGATAAATCACCATCCCATGAGCTGGCTACTCATGTCGACATCCAACCGATTCTAAAAAGACACAAGAAGATTTTTGGAGATATCCCCCCCGAGTTACCTCCAAAGAGGGGTTTTGAGCACTCCATAAAACTAGAAGGAGCAAAACCAGTGATCATCACCCCATATAGGCATCCTCAAAGGTTCAAGGAAGAAATCGAGAAAACAATTAAAGAGCTGCTGGAAATGGGACACATTTAGCCAAGTAATAGTCCCTTTGCCTCATTCGTCGTATCAGTCAAGAAAAAAGACGGAACTATGCGAATGTGCATAGACTACAGGGCCTTAAATCAAAAAACTATCAGGAATCGGTATCCCATCCCAAGGATAGATGAACTGCTAGATGAACTTCATGGAGCAAGATACTTCTCAAAAATTAATTTACGCTCAGGATATCATCGAGTCCGAATGAGGAAGGAAGATGTACCAAAAACAACATTCTGATGTCATTATGGGCATTTTGAATTTCTAGTCATGTCGTTCGGTCTCACCAATGCTCCAACCACATTCCAATCATGCATGAACCACATTTTTTGCCAACAACTGAGGAATTTTTTACTAATCTTCTTTGATGACATTTTGATTTATAGTCAAACATGGGAAGAGCATCTCCGTCATATTGAAGAAGTTATAAGTATTCTGGAATCGGAGTCTCTTTACGCAAAGATATCCGAATGTGAATTTGGGCTAGAAGAGATACTCTATTTGGGACACAAGATCAACGCAAAAGGGGTAAGCGTGGATGAGGAGAAGGTTGAAGCAATCAAAGAATGGCTCAAACCAAGGACCTTGTCCCAACTTAGAGGCTTTGTGGGCTTATGCAACTAGTATAGGCATTTTGTAAAAGGTTTCTCCAAAATATCCGATCCCCTCACAAACCTGACAAAGAAAGGAGCTTTTATGTGGAATGACCAAGCTCAACAAGCATTTGAGCAGCTCAAGGAAACCATGAGCACCTGCCCTGTCCTGACTATTCTCGATTTCACACTACCGTTTGAATTGCAATGTGATGCCTCCAGAGAAAGGATCGATGTAGTACTCATGCAAAGGAAATTAAGAAGCAGGATCATTACTGAGTTCCTAATCAAATGGAAGGGACTCCCGGAAGACGATGCCACATGGAAAAAAGAAAAAAACCATTGAAGCATTTAAGAATAAAACTCGTGAAAGGCCAAACATAAACGGCCCTTGACTAGAACGTGAAATAAACTCTTGATGTAATATCTTCAATTTAAATAAGACATTTTTATTTTCTTTTCTCATGCACAAAGGCATGACTTAAGGACATTCTTAATGAATTTTGAGACTTAACTAAGGACATTCTTGGTGAATGTCAGTTTTGTCTTCCATCAAGTCCACCAACCCCTAATTGGGGCCACAAGAGGATAAGCGACTAGTTTTCATTCCGTCCTCTTGGGCTTGATTGGGAAAGAGAAATACATGCAAGGAGGACGGAAAGGGGCCACTTGCATTGTATAAGGTTGCATGTCCTTATACAAGGTATCCAAAGAAATACATGCAAGGAGGACAGAAAGGGGCCACTTGCATTGTATAAGGCAGGATATCCTTATACAAGGAATCTAGAGAAATACATGCAAGCAGGACGGAAAGGAGCCACTTGTATTGTATAAAGTTGGATATCCTTATACAAGGTATCCAGAGAAATACATGTAAAGAGGACAAAAAGGGGCCACTTACATTGTATAAGGTTGGATATCCTTATACAAGGTATCCATAGAAATACATGTAAAGGGGACGAAAAGCGGCCCCTCACATTGTATAAGGCTGGATATCCTTATGTAAGGAATCCAAAAGGCCTAGGAAGAGATTAGAGGTAACAAAGTGTTACAATCTTTTCCCTAGGATGAAGATCACTATACCAGCAAGACCACCCAGATTTTCAGGAAGAAGAGAGTTATGAAGGATTGCTTGAGGACAAGCAATATCAAGCAGGGGAGACTTGTGATGTCCCCATCCTACAAGACTTCAATAAAGATAAGTATACGTTCTAACTCAATTGCATTTCTTTATGTAAATGCATACATATATTAATAAGCATATTAATACCCATGTACATATGTGTATAAAAATAAATACATGAATATAAATAAAATATTGATATATCTATGTATGAATAAATATCTAATAAATATACATAAGTAAATATATAAATAAATATATTAAAACATATTTATTTATCTATATAAAAATATTGTAACACTTTATAAATTAATATATATATATATATAAATACACATACATACAAATAAACAAATCTTTATTTTAATACTGATCATGAAAATCAAATCGATGCATCCAAGGAAGGAGCCGACTATGACCCAGACGCATTTTTTTGAAAGAGCGCCCATGAGAGGTTGCGTTCGATAAAGCGAAGGATGACGGTAATAGGAAGGAGGAAGTAAGCAACGCGATGCCTAGACAAAGAGACTACCCAGCAATCACTATCTAGGGCACGTCATCTGAAGGAGGATACGCAAGAAAAGAAAGGTCTATCACAGGCACTCAGATCTCTACATGCAGTTGCATCCCTCCAAGCTAAGGATCGGGTCTGGCCTTTCACCATCTCCAGAAGCAACATACCTTCCTTGAACCAATTTGATAATTGAAACATTAAATGATACATCTATTAAGCTTCATTTATTATTTCAGTCATTGAGAATCAGAGCAAATCTATTTTAGTCGAACTAGAAGCATCTCAAACATGAACTGAGATTGATATTGCTTATAGCACTCAATTCAATTACACATTTATCTATCAAAGTAACCAAGGTCTATCACAAAACTAGAACTCTATTACTTGTAGCTTTCACTGTAGAAGGATTAATGATTTGAAATCTTGGATATAACACCCTCACATCTCTATTTACTTATCTTCTAAACAGCAAGACTGAATCTGGCTCTGCGAAAGGATGCGGACCAAAACACAATGTCTCTATTTTAGGATATATACTATGAATGCCTTGCACATAATTTCAGCAACTTTCAACTAAGTGTGGTACACCAAACTAGAAAGATATTATTATAGGCATATGGAAAACACATCAAGACATATGTACCCACCTCCGCAGCATACTTAGATAACAAACTGATCCATACACTATAATGCAGACTTGCACCAACAGATATCTCTACATATTGGCTATTTATAAAGCAAATACAATCTTCAACACACAATGACAACCAATCTTATCAAGATGCAACATTCCAAACCAAGAATTGCATAAAAAGGTATGAGATAGAGAGGAGGGATAGGGGTTGCACGCAAAACAAGGAAGCAAAGACTTGACTAAAGAGTTTGAAGTAAAAAAAAAATCACAATTAGGAGGACCAATAAGGGCCTAAGAAGAGAAAAAAGCTGGTTTGAGAGACAAACAATATTAAATGAGAAGTTCTAAGTAATTTAAGTAAATTAAAAATGAACAAGAATTTAAAGATAAAAAGATTATATTATATAGATATAGATCTAAAAAGGCTAAATATTGAGAGATAGATAAAAAAATTGGAAGAAATAAATAAACCGGAAAATGTTTAAAAATTAAAAGGGGGGAAGAAAGATTTGAAATGACCCTAGAAATTGAATGAAAGCTACAAAAGAAGATTTATAACAAGAATGGGGCTATAATTCTATGTTAAGGTTTAGAAAATATAAATGAATCTATAAAATTATAGCCTCATTCTTGTTATAAATCTTCATTTGTAGCGGATGTCATTTAGCTAATCAGAGTGTCTGATGGAGTAGGTTTAGAAAAGTCTAAGGTACATAAAATCTGAATAATATATAAGTTAACATGAAAATATCACCTTTTGCACTTGAATAGTAGATGGTATGGCAAGGTTTGATTCTCCCAAACTAGGTCATTGTTTACTCGCTACGGGTACAATGACGTACGGAGTAAACGGAGATATAAAATAACATTTACAGCATATAATAATCACATGGCCAATCGCACAAAACATAGATATGCTTCTTTATTAAGTATTTGGCAATTACATCATAATGTCTCCAGACAGAACATAGCATAGCATAGCAGAACCATCCTTATTCCCGACTACATTGTAATGTCCCCATTTTTTTATTAGCATCAGAGTTCGGTGGTTTAGCCTATTCCTGGCCCTCGTAGGCAAACACAGATGGTTAGAGAATCCTTCTTGGCAGAGATCAGTGTGTTTTCTCCTTCGGAGCTCAATGTGGGTTCAGGTTTAGCCTTCGTTAGACTCGGTTCTTCATACTTACTATTTATAGTAAGTCACCATTTCAGGGGAGTCAAGGTTACTATATTTAGTAAGGCACCTAGACAAGTCACAGATGCAGTGTTGACCTCTTAATCAATTGGATGGGCAAAATATTAAATGTTTAATGAGTAATTATCATTAAAGGTACTTTAATGATAATTAAATAATATAAAGTTAAATTATAAAGTCAAAAGTGTACTTTATTTCCAATGAGGCCATGACCCTCAATTAAAATCACTTAAAGTACATTTTTATAATATTATTTTGGGCAGCCAAGTTTGAGGAGATATTATAAAGTTTTTATTAAAAACCTAAAGTGGATTTCAAAAGATGATTAAAGGCAGCTTAAGAGGTCGACCTTCTTGAGGAATTATAAAAGGGCATCAAAGGCATTAGAATTTATTATGTTTTTACATTATAAAAAATGTTTTCTTAGAGTTTGTGCTTGGTGAAGGAACCAGCTAGGGTTTCTGCCATTCTTCAACATTGGAGAACGAAAACTCTTCAGTGACTATGCAATTCTGAGGTTGTGCAATACCATCTGATATTATTGTTGATTGTGGACTTCATTCAAGGGTTCAATCTGTGCTTAAATTGGAGAAGAAATACAAAGAATACAAGGGTTTGAAACTTTGATGCATATCTACCTGCAGATTACAAACGCATTGAGGATTCATTGTGGAATATATTTATTGCTGGCTGCTACAGTACCCGCTACAATAAATGCTACAGTGCACGTGAATAGTAATCGCTACAGTAAAAGCTACAATGTTGAGGCATTTTAGAGAAATTAATACAAGGGTTTGGAGCAGCATTTGAAGGTTTATTAGTTGCAAATCAGAAATACATTAATTGCTCCAATAGAAATCAGTTTGGAAGTGACTTTGCTAGGTTTGGCTGCAAACTAGAAAGCCATGATTTTGCTCGTACAATCCATACCTTGCATTGATTTCATCTAGGGCTTGGATCACTCCATTCTAGGGGTATTGGCAATGATGTTTGATGCTTATTGAAGGCGATTGAAGGCTGCTACAATTTAGATCAGAAGTTCATGCTAGAACAGGGGCGGCTGCATGAGAGGTTTGATTTGGCTCAAGGAGACTTTATTCTTTTCACAAGGATCTGCCACACCTTCAACAATTGTAGGAGCTTCATTGCATCAGGTTCTTTCATACTATTTTAGTGTAGTTTTGCATCATCATTCGAGTTGTATTAGTCGCTGCCCTTGAGCAGCTGTAGATGCATTTCAATATCTTAATGAAGACATAAGAAGTTTGCTGCAAACTGTTTGATAAAATACCTCCTGGCTGTAGGTGTAGTTTGCATGATATTTCACTCATTTAATTGCATTAAAATTACAAAAATATTCCACTACATTTCAGTTTACATATTACTTGTTTGGGTAGCTTTGAAATTACATTCACAAATCATTCAATTCACATACAAGCAAGATCAATCAGACTGAAATACAAAACCAGTTAGTATAAAGGTTGCAAGCAAAGTGTTCGTTAAAATTCCTAAGTTAGAAGAACAGGGGTTTTTGATCAGCTTTGGGCAAGGCTTCTTACATACATGACACAAGTACATATAGTACGATGGCGGTGGTTAAGGTACTAACCGTTGCGTCCCTTCATTATAACTAATTACTTCATCAGGAACTGTTCCCGAGACAACTAACTAACATGACCCATACATAACATAAGTACATGGATTATTAATATTAACTAATGTCTTATTTACTTATGGCTCACAACCGACTACATCGACTCACGGCCGACTACATCATCCCCTCCAAGAAGTAGTCGTCTTCCAAATGATTGAAAACCAAGAATGCCAACTGATCTTTCTTTGCCAACTGATTGTCACCCAATACTCCATCTCTCTCCGCCAACTTCTCCTCAAGAGCTGCAACTCTCATTTGCTCAACAGCCAACTGCTCCTGTACTATGATGGCTGGTGGCACTGCAATTTGGCAATTCCAATAAATATGATGGGGGTCAAGGGACAGCGCCCCCAGCGAGGTCGAGGGGCAGCGCCCCTCGCGGAGGTCTGGGGGCAGCACCCTCAGCGGGGTCGAGGGGCAACGCCCCTTTAGGGGGTCTGGGAGCAACGCCTCATTTTCATGAATTTCCAAGAGACACCAGCCAATGCTGATACAACCAAAAATTAGAGATTTTGCACTGTTTAATTGATGAGTGATGTTCTCTGTCGTACTCTTTGTGAGGTTCTCTCGTACGCCCTGCATCTTCACTCGTACAGATTTCTTTTGTTTTAGCTATATGACCTTCTTTACCTTCACTCGTACGGATTTCTTTTGTTTCAACCGTACGACCTTCTTCACATTCACTCACACAGACTTCTTTTGTTTCAGTCGTACGGACTTCCTGCTTGCCCAACGTACGGACTTCCTAGTTGCACAGCGTACAAACTCCTTGTTTTGTCGTACGGTCTCCTTCCCATGGCGTACAAGACCCTCCTGATTTTTCCGTACAGCCTCCTTCAACTTCCAGTGTACGGTGCAACCTCCTAGTCCTACGGCCCTCTTTCTCAGTGCCACCAATACAGCATCCTCAAACCTTTGTACGCCATCCCCCTCCTTTAGGGTACAGCGAATGAATTAGCCCATACGGACTTTCGTTCTGAGTTCTCTCCTAGCTATCGTACATGCTTTGTCTCCTGGCATACGGCTCCCTCTGTCCTTCTCCGTACGTATTTTTGCTCATAGCGTACAGACTACTTGTTTTCTCGTACGACCTCCTTCCCACAATGTACGGACTTCTTTTGGTTTTGTCGTATAGTCTCCTCTCCATCCCATACGAGCTTCTCCTGGCTCAAGCGTACGGCCCTCTTCACCTTTACCTGTACGAACTCCTCTTGATTGAGCCGTACGAATCTTTCCACAATCACCCGTACGGGTTGCCTGACTAGGCATACAGCCTTTTGTCCATAGCATACAGAATGTCTATTTTGTCGTACGGCTACTTGCTCACAGCTTCATACGGGATACTTGTTTTGTTGTACGGTTTGCTTCCTCCAACGTATGGATCCCTTCTCTCTCAACCGTACGGCTAATTGCTCCCAACGTACGGATTTTTGTATTGGCCGTATGGACTCCTTGTGTATTGGACATACAAACTCCTGGCATACGGCTTCTTGTTTTTGGCATACGGCTTTCTCCTCACTCTGGCGTACGGACCTATGGCTCTTGTTTGTCGTACGAGCTTCGTACGAACTTGTCTTCTCCTTCTGGCGTACCAGTTTCTCCCTCTCCTCCGTCTCTTTTCTTCTCTCTGCATTTTTAACATTTTCTAATTCCTCTACTTTATTTTTCCTTTTTTTGGCTCCAACACAATTTTTCAATCTCGTACCTGTTCGAATTTGTGGGCTGGTGTATCGTCCGGTTTTGATATTCTTTCTTTGTACTCTCCATACTCGGCCAAAAGTGTCTGGTTGGACATGCCTTGTTTCTCTTCTTCCTTGATTTCCCCGATCTGTAGCATGTTCCACTCTCGGTGGAACACTTCATAGTCTTCCATTTGCCAATAAAATAAGCCATTCAATGAGCTTGTCTCATCCTTCGAATAACTCTCAAGTTCTAGTACGCCCTTGACGTTCGGTTCCATCGTCTTCCTTCCTTCATCAACATTTGATTCGCCTTCGTCTAATTCTGATCCAGAGGAAGCCAATTCTTCGCTCACGGTCTGGTTCTTCAAGTCGATGACGTACTTCTGCCCATTGTTCTCGATTGAGAGTGTGTTTCTCTTCCAATTATGATTTGCCTTGGCAGCTATCAGCCATCCTCTCCCAAGTAGTGCATCATACGCTTTCCTCTATAATGGGATGACGACAAAAATTAGCAAAAACTGTTGTGTCCCGATCATCACCTTTTGCGCCATCAGAGTCCCCAACGGCTTGATACCATGCTGATCGGCACCGACGAGTTGGAATGTTGGTGGCCAAAGTGTAGGCTTCCCCAGGGTCTTCCATGTGTCTTCGGGCAGTACGTTGACTCCTGATCCTCCGTCGATGATAATATTTGTCAAGATATTCCCTCCGATCTCCATCTGCACAACCGTCGACATCTTCCCGATGTTCGCTGTGAGTAGTACGAGATCAATGGTTTGTTTACCGTACAGTGGTGAATCAGGTACTAATTCTTGCCTTCGGTCCTCCACTCGTGATTGCTTGACATCCCCAAGGACGTTTGTCATTGCCAGTCCCAACTGCGGCAACGTCTGGAGAAGGTCAGTTACTTTGATCGGTATGGTGGTCTGTAATACCTGCCGTACGATATTGGTTTCTGCCTTCGACCGCCGAGAGGTCTCTGGCTTCTCCAGAGATATTTTGTTCTCCTTCGCCATAGCCAGTTCCATTTCAGCTTTTGCTTCCTTCATCCTTTGTTTTTTCATACATGGATCTAGGTACCTTGCCTTCTTTGCTTGCGCACTAGTGATCGCCAGTACCTCTTGTTCGTCTACTTCTAGCATATGGATACCCTTCTGCTTGGGGCATTCACTATCTTCATGGTCGCCTGGTCCACACCACTTACACAATCTTCCTCCCGAACCTTGGCCATTTTGGCAGTCCTTGGCGAAGTGACCCCATTCGTTGCACTTTCGGCATTGGATCATGGGTCGTCCTTTACCGTCATACTGTATTCTGTTCCTCGGATTCTTGTTGCTTCGGTAACCTCCAGGGGATGCATTGCTATTGTACTAGGGCTTCGATGGTGTGTTCGGTGGTGTCGACGATTGTCCTTGAGCGAAGAGTACTTGTGCACTTTTGGCTTTCAAATTGTATGGGCATTCCTTGACAGAATGTCCCATCACTTCGTAGATATCGCAGAATAACTTTTTCGGACAGTTCGCCTTCGTGTGACCTTCCCCATTACAGTCTGTACACCATAGTTCTCGTGCTTCCCTCGTACTCTCTTTGTCAGCCATCAATTCTTTCATCATTCGCATCATATCTTTCCTGAGTGCTTGTACGGTCTTGGATTCACCGTCGTTGTCGTCCCTACTCTCCTCCTCGTCTGTCTTCTTTTACCCTTGGGAGGATGTTTTGTTTTCGCTTTCTATATCCATCGCCCGATTGTATGCTTCAACGTACGATGACGGAGGCACGACTTTCATCTTCCTCACCGACGGAAGCAAGCCTTCAACGAACCATCACTTCTTTAGCCCATCGGCCGGTTGAACCTCCAATTTTCCCAACAAGTCTTTGAGTCGCCGATTGTATGTACGCACATTCTCATGTTTTCCCTGCTTCATACTGTAGATTTCTGCTACAATCTCACTGTCATCCCTCAGTAATTTGAATTCATCCTGAAAGGCCTTCTTGAGTAATCTCCATGATGCCCTTTGTGCTTGATCTAGTTCTGAGTACCAGTCAATGGCACTATCTCTAAGTGTCGTCGGAAACGCTTTCAACCAGTTATCCGGGTCATCTTCTCCACTCGCTATCCAAATTGTCTCACACATTTTGCAATGTCGTACTGGATCCTCTGACCCATTCCCCATAAACTTCGGCAACTTCTGCCTCTCTGGAGTCACCATCTTGCCCCACTGTCCTGCTTGTATATTGGACCCAACTGGACCGGTTTCCCCGTTACGTTCTGGTGCGTCACTTGCACTCTCGGCCACATACGAGTCACTCTCCCATCCTCCGTCAGTGTCCTCTACACCTTGAGTCTCCTGGGTCCCACTCAGGTGCTCCCTCTGCCAAGGGGTCTTGGGCTCAGATCTCCCAATCCTCAACCGTTCATCCTCGTCCGATATGGACAACTCCTGAATGCGTTGGATGCTATTCTCAAGTTCTCTATTCAATTCATCTTCAATTTCTCGGGTTTTTTTTTTTCTACGTACTGGGTGATGAAGGGTTCCTCGTCCCTCCCTTCCACAAAACTCTAATGTGTTGTACTTAATCTTTGCCGCCGGTTTTCTTGCTCCTATACTCTCAATGATCACCGAATTCTTTCCTCCTCCGCTTCGTGCTCGAATGGTATTCGGTTCTTGTCCTTGTTCGGTCGTACGGGCATTACAAGTCTTTCACGCGATCATTGTTGGTTGCCAGGGGTACGTCTCCGGCTAGTGTCTCGTTCCTCCTCTTCCTGTTTGGTTCGTTCTTCGTATCGCTGCAATATTTGCTGCCTTAGGCGTTCCTGATCCTCTTCCGCCAGAAGGTCTAGTAGGATGATTGAATGGCGGACCAATAATCTTGGCATGCAATGGAGAAGGTGATCAACCTCGTCGTTCACTTCGAGTCGATCCCAAACAACTCCCTCAAGAATTTCTCGCCTGAGGGCTTCCCTCTGTACGTGATCTCGTAGGGATATGTTCCAGAGATTTATCAAATCCCATGTCAAGTCGTCCTCTCTTTCTTCATGAGTTTCTACGGGTTCCTCCGCCAGTCGGCCCATTACGCTGCCATTGTAATGAGTGCTTCCCTTGTCCACTTAGGCAACGGTGCCAAATGTTTACTCGCTACAGGTACAATGACGTACGAAGTAAACGGAGATATAAAATAACATTGACAGCATATAATAATCACATGGCAATCGCACAGAACATAGATATACTTCTTTATTAAGTATTCGGCAATTACATCATAATGTCTCCAGACAGAACATAGCATAGCATAGTAGAACCATCCTCTTTCCCAACTACATGACTCAAGTACATATAGTACGCTGGCGGTGGTTAAGGTACCAACCGTCGCGTCCCTTCATTATAACTAATTACTTCGTCAGGAACTGTTCCCGAGACAACTAATTAACATGACACATACATAACATAAGTACATGGATTATTAATATTAACTAATATCTTATTTACTTATGGCTCACAACCGACCAAGTACACTCTCGGCCGACTACATTGACTCACGACCGACTATAGTCATGAGGTCAAAATCCCAAGCTAAAAGATTTGAACAGTATATAAGATAAACGAAAACAAATCCCCTTGTAGGCTTCCACAAGGAGGAGCTCATACAATATTAGCTTGGTTGCAACCTTTCAAACAACCTTTACCTTAACATTAAAAAATATATTTTTATTACACATGTAAAATTAAAACATAATTATCTAACTCTTGTCCAGCAAGTGTCAATGAGTAGTAAAGGCTGTGTATTTCTACAGTAAGGATGCAGGTTCAAATCACCATGGCAACCACTGGAAACATCATATGTACCATGATAAAGAAGATTTCAAGGTGCATGCTTACAACAATAAAACCAACAGCGGAGGACCGGGGCTCCATTTGTATACCAAGATTTTGGGATCTATAGAAAAACCATCATTGACCAAAAATAATATATCTTTTGAAAATCTATAATCTATTATATTTAAAGTTCCTGCCAAATGAAAGTTCAGAGACGTGAATAATATAAATCAAAACAAAGAAAACGGTATTGCAAGAGACAGGTGCAAGTCAATGATAAAGTCAAATCTTACAGTTCCAAGGCAGAAAGACCCAATCCTGGAATCAATCCATAGTTAAATGCCTACAAAGAAGATGAAACAAGTCGTTAAACAAAATTCCAAGAATAATTGTGCAGCTAGTACAATGAATACGTTGAATTGGCACTGTAACAAATTCAAAGAAATTTTGATTTGTATTTTCAAGGCCCAAATAGCCAGAAATGAATCTGTGCTTCCAAAGAATATTCATTTACTTCTTGTAAAGCAATAAGAATGCAGTATCCATACCGGTCGAAAATTTCGGACTCTATAAAGTTCATCCCATAACCAAGACTTCTTTAAAATGTCCCAATACACTTCCATGTCACCTCCATTCCAGAGTACATCAAATGCTGCTTCTGCTGCAAGCATACCTGGAAAGTAGAGATGGTATGAAATCGATTATTGTTATATCAGCATTCTATTAGCTCAAGACTCTAGCACTATTATATAACAGCATCAAGTAAAACACAGAAAATAATTTAAGGAAGCAAGACTAGGTTTTCTATTAGATGATTCAATTTCTATATTCCTAATTCTAGAGGAAGAGGAGAAAAAATATCTTTTTCTAGGGCAAAAGTAACTCGATCTTAAATAAAATTGTCTGAGAAAAAAATCCAAGGACATAAAAATAGCCATTGCCTTCTACAAAATGATGACAATAAACCCCAGAACAATGTTGAAAAAATCAGGCATGGGTTTCAGAGAGAAAGCAGAGAGGGTAGATTGCTTTTATTCATCAAATACGAAAGAAACTTTGTATTCATCAAATATGACAGAAACTTACATATCCGTGCATAAGGTGCACCCCTTGCATGCATGTCAAGAGTCAACACACATGTCAGTTAACTTAAAGGTGACAAGTGTTGTGCATCTACATACAGGGGGAATATGACACGTAACCCTTTAAGTGCCCTGGCTTGCATTACATAGACTAACATCGTATTGTAGCACCCCCACCATAATTTTTATTTTCTGGCACACAGACCAAGAAGCTCTCTAAAGAAACAAAACTTGTTTTTACTTGGTGGATTGGTGATGTCAGCTTGCTGTTCTGGGCTGGGCAATAGGGCAACTTCAACGTGTTTGGTTCTTGCATGATATACAAGATTATTTGCCAGTTTTATTAAAATTTTCTTAGTACAATGTAATACAATTGGATTGTGTTGTGTATGGTTCAAATCTTTTAGTAATCATTTTAGCCAAATTGCTTCAAATGTGGCATTGGCAGCAGCTCTATGTTCATTTTCTGTTAAAGAAAGTGCCACTGTAGCTTTCTTTTGCTGCTATGTTAAATGATTGTTGAATCAAGGCTGAAGCAGTATCCTGATGTAGATTTCCTATCCTCAGTTTCTTCTGCCCATTCTGAATCACTATAACCAAATAATCTTGGTTCTTTCACCTTTGAGAATTCTAATCCAAGGTTTAAAGTTCCCTGAATTTATCTCAATATTCTTTTTCCAGCTTCCAATGTGATTGTCAAAATAAAGTTTCATCCACAGGTTTACCTGTTTCAGCTGCAACCAACTTAAAACTTGTTTCCATAGGAGAACTGTTCTTTGATAATATTTATATTACGTTGATAATTCCCAATAAGGTCATCAACATATAATACAATGATTGTAGTCATACCTGATCTTTTCTAATTAGTATACAGGCTTGGGTCAGCTTATCTTCAAGCAAAGCCAATTTCTCTGAGATGTAATCAATTTTTCATTCCACGCTCTAGCTGCTTGCTGCAAGCCATACAGGGCTTTCTTTAGTTTGCAGACCAGATGAGTTTTTCCTTCTTTAAGAAATTGATTGAGAATGCTTCTTGATATAACTGTGTAGTTGATTTTTTGCATCAACATTTAGGATCACACTTTGTGATCCAATATTAGGATGAGGAGAAACTACTGTAGAATAAAGACTTTGCTCACTAAATAGATGGTGAGGCAGGAGAAGAGGACCCACAAAACATGAAAAAAGAGACAAAAGAAATAAACTTAATGATGGTTACAACACATATTTAAACATGCACATACCAAAAATGAGGGAAGATTAATAATCTTAATACTCCTTAGAATACACCTAGAATTAAACTTAGTAAGAGTAAAATTATAGATATTATTATAATACTAGTATTGTATTCATAATTATAAAAATATTATTCTAATACTATTCACAAATGAGGAAAGAGTAATAAACTTAATACTCCCCAGAATACAGCTAGAATTAAACTTAGAATAAAATAATAGTAATATTATTATAATACTAGTATTGTACTCACAATAATAAAAATATTATTCTAATACTATTCACAAATTAGTAAAATGCTAGGATAAAAACAAAATTAACAGTGACCTTATGATGAAAATAGTAGCAATCTTATAAGAATTATATTATTATTATTTCTAGAATAATAATACTATCATAGCATCCCATTATAGGAATACGAGAAAATAAGACTGGTAGTAAAAAAGTGTTACACCCAAAATGAAATTTTTGGCATTCTGCTTAAATTGAGCTAAACAATGTAAAAATGTCGTCAAAAGTATGTTTTAGGTCAAAACAAACATGAAGTCTTTGTGGGTTTTTGTCAAGGAACCTATGGTTAAAATTCTGAAAATCTGAAAATTAGGGTTTTATATCCCTATTTTTAGGGAAACCCTTAAAAATAGGACCTTCCCGGAAATGATTGAAAATAATTTTGATAGGGTTAATTGACTTCACGATCACACTGATTGAGTCAGAAGGAGCACGTTTTGCTGCCAAGGCAAAACATAGTCTAAAGGTGAAAAAGGCACCCCTCTTGAAGAAAGGCGCCCTTGGATCTCAGAGGGCAAATCAAATCACTTTGCTCCTTCAGATCATTCATCTCCTTCGTGTTCGCGTTGTCTCGACAATGCAATCATCAGCAATATCATCCGATTCAGAGATCAAAGGCCAATCATCAACAAAGTATGGAGGATCTAACAACAATGAAGATGTCAGAACTGAGAGTTTCAAGCCAAAAGCACCCCTGCTGGCCAGGGGCGCCCCTCAGTTCAAGGTACCAGATGAATCCATCTGCAGTTGCTCTATACACGATATCTTTCCATCTTCCTCCCAGCTGCGTGATCAATCTAACAGCAAGTTCATAGGACATGCCAAACGATCACATGCTGAGATCAAGCAGAAAAAGCCAGAACTAAAGAGCTAGAAAGAAAAAGCCAAAAACTAGCTGAGGCATCGCCAAAATCGCCCCTCTCAAAGAAAGGCGCTCTCTTGAAGGCATCCAGATTCAGCTGGAATCTTCATTGCTTCCCAGGATGACCTTCTCGGCTATGACCAGTCTCGTCAGTGAAACTATCAGCGAGAACTTCTGACAAATCAGTCATTTGATGGAGGAGGTCAAAAACAGTTAGTTCACAACAATCAAAAACCAATCAAAAAGCCAACAGGGGCGCCCTTAAGTTTAAAGGACCTGAACTTGCCATTTTCAACTGCGAAGTCAGACATCCTGAGCAAGGTTGAGCTGGCTACCCAACACCTCATCAAGCAGAGCCATCTGATTCATCTGTCAACATGAACGTCAGATTGAAGCATGGAACGTCTGAAAAGGCCAGAACGAAGAACAGTCAATGAAAATTGACTAAGGCATTATCAAAAGCGCCCCTCTCAAGGAAAGGCGCCCCTCATTCTGAAGGCCTAGATTCAATTTTCTGAGTTAATCTCTCCCTAACATATTTCATCAGATCAATCCTACCTCAACAACGGAACTGCCAGCCACTGCCAAAGATCAACTGAGCAGCCAGAATCAAAGATCAAACGGAGGCACTTCAGCTTGCTAAATTGACAAAAAAGATCAACTCCAAGGATGGACACCTAAAGGAAGTCAAAGCAATAACGTTGACTTGAGTTAGCAAATTTGGAGGCAAAAGAGGCCAAACACTTCATGATCAGTGGAAATCACCTTTTGGAACTCCAAATTAGACCTAAATCACGAGTTGGCATCCATACTTAGTGGATCTCAACTCAAATCATCATATATTCTTGCTTGGCGTCCCATTCTTCATTATTCTTTTGCAGGTTGAAGGATAAAACAGCAAATAGCTCCCAAGAACACATTTTCAAGATCTGGCAGAGATTTTGGACAGATCTTCAATATTTCTGAAGATCAGTGGTAGTAAAAGTATTCTTCTCTGAGGATTGTTTCTAGAAGCGGATTATTTCAAAGTGGCAATTTATAACTTCCAATCCACCTTCCATCTACTCCCTCTATTTCTATCTATCATTCTTTGCATGTCACAGGAAACGACAGATTACCTCAAATCTAACCAGCTGGGTATGATTAGCACATTTTTCCAGCAAAACCCATCTTCTCAAAATTGCCAAAATCAGCAAAGTTGTTGCCCCTATTTTTAAGGATCTTTCCGAAAAAGTCTCCAAATCAAAAATCCAAGGAACTGGGTTTGTTCAGCTTCCAAGCACGAACTAAACCCACGTGCTAGATTTTTCCTGAAAAAATACTTCTCGGTAGGCGCTATATTTAAGGGTTTCGGAAAAGTGTCAGAACAAGGTCAAGTGCCCAATCAATCTTTAAGTCTTGCACAATGCAGTACTCCCAGGTACAATACAAGACCAAGACGGTCTTGTACCATGATTATCTAAAGACGATTGACATAGACTTATGGCAAAAAAATCCAGAGGTCAGTTCTGAGGACTTGGAGGGCATGAACAAGATTACATTGCAGAACATTGAAGAGTCCGGCTTATTCCAAGCTGCATCCATTCCTATCACTTTACAGAGCAATGAGCTTGTAACTGCTTGCACAAAGCATTACAACCCTACTACAAGAGAAATTCTGTCAGTGGACGTAAAGGTGATTTGCAACTTAAAGCCGAAGGACATAGAGACGTGTTTTGCAATTCCACCATGCCCTACCAGGAAGGTTGTATCTGTGACAGAATGCGGAAAGGCATTCGAGGCTTCAAAGGACAAGTGTTCACTAATAGTGGTTGAACATTGGTTAAAAGTGAAGAAAACTAGCTTGCCCAAATTGCTTGGGCGAGGAGAATTCAAAGATGAGTACGCAGTGTTAATCACTCTGCTCAGCAGTCACTAGACAAGAAGAGGGAAAATCCTTCCAGCCATGGATGTTCTATATTATTGGCAAAATAATCAGCAGGAAAGAACATTACGACTGGGCCTCTCTGATCAATGACACGCTCCACCAACAATTTACCAGGTTTCTAGAAGAGCACAGTTTCCACATGTGTTCCTACGTGGTATACCTGATAGCCTTCCAAGGCGAATTCAGAACACTAAACACTGTGGGAACATTGGGTGTGCAAAAGGTCCAAGAATACTTTCCTCGCCTTGAGTTTACTCTAACGGAAAGACACTTCAAGAAGATGAACGACCTTTTCACTATGCACACCATGCGTGAGCTAGACCATGAGATGCACATCCGTATTTCACCAGCAGCTAAGGCGGCAATGGTGGATTGGGCGGATTGGTTCATCCAATTCCCCACTTTCACCTACATACAAGTGTATGGCTACAATGGCCACCCCACCATGATGCCACGCTACCCTTCAGACAAGGTAGTGTTCATGAATTCCTGAGATAGTTGGCCGAGGTTCACTCTTACCTTCGCCAAAAGAAGAAGTCAGCTGCAAACTTTCCTATTCAGATGGGACTCTATAGATGTAAGACTACAGCCGATGCTAGGTTGATAAGCCAGGAAACAGTGAGATTTAATCTCAAGTACCTCATTGATAGGAGGTCATCATATGATCCAAGAGGACTCTTCGCAGCACATCTCGAGCAAAGATCATCACATGAATCTTCCATAGAGGATTTTTGGGTCAACTGCGAAAATGAGTTTGAAGTAAGAAGAAGAAACTACAGCAGATTCAAGCTCTCACAAATTGCAGATTTCATGTCAAAAGACATCGAGGACTTCTCTGATGACGAAAAAGAAGTCATTCTTTCTTCCTTCTTCATGGATCAAGTAAATGCACAACCACTTAGCAGAGTAGATTGGTATGCGAAAGAGAGTACATCTATCGAGGAAAGAACTGGTAGAGTAATCCGACACACTCAACTGTACCTTGACAATAAAAGGACAAGGAAGGTAGTACTTCCCCAATCAGAGCCGCCAACGGTTCAATCTACACTACCTTCCACGTCTAGGAAGAGACCCAGACAGAAGAAGATGAGCATCCTCTCCGAAGGAATGCGAATGTCAGGGAGCACATGGGGAAGAAAAGGAATTGCTAGTACAAATCAGCAAGAGGTATAGGTGGAGACAGCCACCAATTTACCTGAAACAATTGAGAACACTACAGCTACACCAGAGCCAGTGATTGAAATAATCACTACAGAGGTGGTACCCATGGCAAAAGCAATTGCAGCAGAAATGGTGCCTGTGATAGAAACAGAGCCGCTGTCTTCACCACCATCACAGAGGTTGCAAAGTCCCGTTGATTTGGACTCGCCACCATGAGGCATCACCACGGCACAGTCTCGTTCTTCCAACATTCAGGGGGCCTATGTTCCTCCTTCCAGTGAGGCTAGCCGAAATTCTATCTGGCTAGAAAGCTCACTCAGAAGGAAGATGGAAAGACCTTATCAACTTGACTTCACTGAGTTCGACCATGTCCCCCAAGACATGTCGGCAAGGAAATTGAAGAAGCAGACACATGTAGAAAAGAATGTAGAGAACGAGGTTGTCATAGAGACTGCTGCCCCAGCTGAAAATAAAGACATACACAATGTGAGGGTTGAGGATTTCACGATATCAAAGGTGAACCTTGGAAAGACCACTCGACAGGTGGAGGCAGACCTTCTCGGAATTGCCTCAGCAAGCGTCAAGGAAAGAATGACGAAGGATGGACAAGACAAAGCAGCCTTGAAGGCTGAAAACCGTCAACTAAGGATGTACATTTCTAGCTTGATGCATGACACTCCCAACTCCTCAGCTTTGCCTCAAGAGTTGTCAGATCTCCCAAGAGACAGAAACCATCATCAGTTGATCACATACGGTAAACACTTGAGACGTCAAGTGGATGAGTTTGTTGTCAAAGGACGGTGTGTATTAGTAGAAGCGTACCAACTAAGAGATAGAGCACATGGAATCCGATCAGAGATCCAGCAATCAGACTTGAAGGCAGCTCAAGAGAGGCCGAGAGAGGAAGTCACAGTTGCTGATCTACAACACGCATATCAGTCAGTTAAAACCATCGAGAACAAACGCCATCTCTTTGATTGGAAAGAACAATTGGCATACAAGGTGAGAGCCTACGATGCCAATTTAGTGGAGTTGATTGATTACAGACATTTTGTCACTAATATTATCAACTTCGCAAGAACATTGGTAGTATCCTTCCCTGAGTTAGAATATCAGCATGAGGGAGGGGAATACATTGAGCTCGGAATGGTACAGAGACAGTTTCAAGACGTCATCTGTGGTTCATTCCTTGAAGATCCCAATGGTTGCAAGTTAGCCAAAATTGCAGCCATGTCTATCCAGTTAGATGAAGCATCTGCCCAATGCATAAACTATCAACAGCAGCTTGTGACAGGCGAAGAGATGCTAAGACGCCACACAGTCATCTTAAGAAGCATTAATTGCCCGGGGGCCAAAGAGGTCAACAACTGGATTGACACTTTGTTGACCAGTGGCAAAGAGGTGTAAAGCACCAAGGAAGGACGTCCTACCCTCAAAATAGCAATAAATACGACTGAAGTCAACTTGATGCCCCTTTCCAAGTTGACTCCAGATCTCCACAAATCATGCATGTCAGATACCATTGATCTAGGATGTCTAATTGACTCCCACGATTTATGGATCGCAAATCTCCTTAAAAGGTGAATGTCTATTTGGAGACACATTTGTAATTATAGTTCACTATTAGTTAGGTGTCAATCAACTAAGGTAGACTCCCAGTTTGACTTTTGTTTAGTTTGAGTTAACTAAAGTAGATTTCCAGTTAACTACCAGCTCACCTACTTTTAGACATAGGAATAGATCTTGTTGATTGGCAAGAACTGATTGTTAACTCAAGGAGATTTTAGGGTTGCCTACTCCTTTGAGTTTCTATAAATAAGAGGCTTGGGCTCATTATTTGTTTAACCTTTATTCGCTAAGCAAAATTGTTGCGCCATTGTTGCCAGAGTTAGCTTGTTCATATTTGCTCACTTTTGGATGAAAGTTCATTGGTCGATCGCAATTGTGCATGATTTCGTGCCTTTTCTGTCCCGACCTTTGTAATTCTTAGGAGAAGCTTGAAGAAATAAATCAGATGGCGCATGCTTGCTTGATCTAAATACTTGAGTCTTTTCAAAGTCTTGTTCTAAATAGTGTATTGTTTCAATCTCCTCCTCGGACAAGTGTCGTCACCTCCTTGGATATTTTGTTAGCGATCATTATCGTATGATGTTGTTTAATGATTTGTCTTTCAGCCTACACTTTGGACAGGTGTTGTCACCTCCTTGGGAATCCTGCTAGTCAGGTCATCATACCTTGTTGTTTCCAGTGAGCTGTTTCCAAGCCTATACCTCGAACATGGGTTCCTCCTCCTTGGCAAGTCTCAGATCCAGTTTACCGTAAAAGAGTGTTTACTTGCATCAAACCTTATCTTGGTAAATATCTGAGTTCAAAGCCTCGGCCATATTCCACTGAGACGGAGGGTTCAAGTAATCCAACCCATCCATTGCACTCCTACGCCCTCATGCTTTGTTTATCTTGAGGAGGTAGGATAGTCTAGAAGCTAGTTAGTCGTAGTTAAGATCTGCGGAAACCAGAGAAAAGCTTAGCTACAGCACATTGTGTTTATGCACCCTTGTGTCATGCTGCTGAGTAAAAAAGATAGGAACCTTAGTACACTTTTTTACATAGAAAATCAGCAAAGAGAGATCTTCCTCTCTATAATCCAAAGAGCTTGTACTAACACACTTGCAATAGCTGTCTGTTTCCAATAAGCACTCCAGAGGTACTAATTGAAACACTAACAAAAAGGAATGTTCAAAGATCTCAAAAATCAAGAGGGGTGAGTAAAAAGTGGGTTCCCCCTGCTAAAAATTTTGTAAAGTTGAATTTCAGCATGCTTCTAAAGGTAATCCAGGTATTGCTAGTGGAGGTTCTACACAAAAAATTCTAAAGAAAGCTTTGTGTCTAGAGATTCTCTCTTCTTGAGGATTAGAACAAATAATGAAGCTAAATGGGAAGCTCTAGTTGCAGGTATGTTGGCAGTGGCTTCTCAAGGAGTGGAAAATATTACTATTGAAGAAGATTCTCTTATTGTGATCAATGCTCTTCTAGAAGGATCGAACCTGGGTTTTGTTAGTACCAAAATTGGTACCCTTTGAAACTTCGATTATAGTCAAAATTATTCTCAATGACCATGTTATCCATGTCATATTACTGATGTCGGCTCAAGTTATCTTTCCTGACAAAATACTAAGTCATTGGGTATTGGTCAATTTTAACCACTTAACAGTGTTTGCAGATTGCTTGTGGATGGGGATAATCAAATATACCAAATCAAGTTTTTGATATTTAGGTGGCTTGAACATGGGAAGAGGAAGAATGGAAAAACAAAGATCCAAATCTAGATAATGACAAAGGAGGCAAAGATTAGATGAAACGCTACCAAGGAAAAAATGTGGTAAAAGACTATGGCACACGTATTGGAATGGGAAGCCTGAGCGGAAATCGTGCCAATTATGGCAATGTTATTAGTGAATGTAATGTCCCCTTTTTGAGCTTGCATCAGAGTTTGGTAGTTTAGCCTATCATCAGGTCCTCGTGGGCTAATAAAGGTGATTTAGAGCCCTGTTGTGGAGATATCTGGTATCTCAGTTGGCAGTTTGCAGCGGTGGCACCTCCAGATCCTTTGTATATTCTGAGGCTTGGTTATTCAGGGGTTTTTGGCTTCATTTGTGTATACTTACTATTATAGTAAGTCAATTGGATGATTGAGGCCAACCTTACTATTTTTAGTAAGGCACCCTGGTGAGCAGAGAATGCAGTGGGCTACCTCTTGGCGCAAACAGAATTCATTTATGAGGTTTATTTATGGAGTTATAATATTATAATTATTATTAAAGTTATACTTTAATAATAATTAATTATTAAAGTGAACATCATTAAATGATTATTTGACTTTATTATAAAAGTTGTTTAATGTTATAAAGTCCACTGTAAAAGTGCATTTAAGTTTATAAAGTGCTTTTGATGGGTGCCCACTTTGAGGAATTAAATAAAGTGCAAAAGAAAATATTAATGAGATTTTAAATGATTAAAAGCCTCTATGGAAATCAACCTCTTTTGGGGAGAGTATAAAAAGGTTTTGAAAAGCAAAGATATTCATTCTTGAACATTTTATCAACTTGGCTTTGTGCTTTGCATCTTGGAGGTGGAAACCAGGGTTTTCAGCTGCAACGATTTTGGAGAGCATAGCTTCTTCTTGAATCGAGCTTTCCGAGGGTGTGAAAGATCATCTGAGGTTTGCTAAACAGGTGGCTTTGCTACAGAAGTCACATTGTGCTTCATTGGAGAAAATCTCAAAGGTTTCACAAGGGTTTTGAAGATCATTATTGAAGACATTTATTATTGCTAATCTTTATTGCTGTTAAAGGTTCTCATTCATGGCATGTGGGAATCACAATTGAGCAGATTGAAAGAGTTTCTTGAAAGGGTTTGATAAGATTATCACTGAAAATCTGAAGGTCATTGGTTGCTGATTGCATTTATTGTTGAATGATCATTGCTGGCCGTACTGCAGCATTTTCCAGGCCGTACCAGTCAATCTCAGCCAGGCCGTACAACCTCTTATGCTGGGCGTTTGGAGTTTAGGCTGAAACGCCTAATGTTTGGAATTCTATTTGCTTCCTTTGAGGACGGCTAAGGGTCTGATGTAACTTTGCTGCATTGATTTTGTGGAGAAGACAACATTTCCAGCCAGACGTCTACCTCAAGGGTTTGCCAGGTGGCTGATAATCAATTTCCAGAATTTCTGTTAAGTTTCCAGAACTGCTGATATAGAGTTTCAGACTTGTATTTATTTGCCATGGACTCTGGGTATGAGTATATTTGTATTTGCAAAGGAATCAAAGTCTGATTTGAATATTTATAATGTATTTGCAAAACTTGTTAAAATCAGATTTGAAAGTTTTGCTTCCATTCAAGTATTTCTCTTCCTTGCCATTATATGTAATTGCTTTTATCCTAAATCTCCTGGCAATATATCATTGAAAATAAAAACAAAACAAAACCTAGAGAGAAGAAGCAAAATTTCACAAGGCAGAAACTCGGTTAGCAAGTGTCCACCAAGGGTGGGACATTACAGTGAATCATGCCATAAGAGAGGTGCCTAAAAATGAACAGAATTTCAACATTTTTCAAGCGGCCAGACCAGTCTAAAATTGCACTGAGGATGAATAAAGACCGTAAGTGAAGTGTGCCAAGCTAATTAAAGGTGGTAGGAAGGTTATGAAATCACACCAAAAACATAAAGCAAGTGGTAGAAACTTGAGTAATGTGTGCCTAACAGTAAGAAGATAATTTTAATAACACGAGGCACCTTTCCTAAGTGGCATAGCCAGTCTAAAGTTCCAATCAAAGTGGCAAGAGTAACCCAAAACCATGCCAACAAAAAAGAATGTCATCATATCGCAGTTTTCAGTGGATGAGCCAGTGAAAAAGTGCAATTTAAGTGGCTGTCACTAGGTGAAAATGCGACCAGCATAAGGACAAGTTAAAGTAGAGACTAAGTTGCACTTTTCAGCTGGCATAACCAATCCAAAAGCATGTTTTAAGTGGTTAAGTGGTTGGAAACCCATCACTAGTAAAGGAGAATTCAAAGACAAATGAAAATCACACTTTTGTATTGGCCATACCACAGACAAATATTCATTTCAGTGGCTAAGTGGATGTAAAGTCACGGTCAACATGTACAAGTGCAAGTTTCAAGTGGAATGTTGCACTTTATCCCTGGCATTGCCTTTCTAGAAATGTGACCCAATTAGCAATGGAGGGGAAAAAGCATGACCAAGTAAAAAGGCACTTAAGTCTTGCCAAAATTTCTCAATGGCAATGCCACTCTAAAAGGTTGAAAATACTGGTGATGGTAGTAGAAAAACATCACCAACTACAAACAAGTCTTAAAACATACATTAAAATTGCACATTTCACACAGAAATGCCACTAAAGAAATGCAAGTAAGGTGACAATGGTGGCAGAAAAACACAAATAGGTGATTAAGTCATCCAAATACAGCATCAGCAGCAAAGTTGACTTCAAAGCAAAAAGTGACCAATCATGAACAGCCCTTGACCTAGGCAACTTGATCAAGGGGAAAGTTATTGTTTTACATCTATGTTACCGGGTTTTGCCTTGAAACGCTAGGTTCCGGTCCGAGTACGCGTTGGGTTTGAATCTTGGTTCGATTCCTCTATGGGTTCAGCCAGGGTTCGTGATTTTTTGGTCTGGTTCGCCCATGCAGAACCCAAGCAAACATGGGAAGAACCCAAAGCGAACCAAAGCAAACCCAAAGCGAACCGGTGTGTTTAGGTGACCAAAAAGTGGTTTTTTTGCATTTTTTTAATGTTTTATGCAGTTTGACTTTGACCCACGCCCAAGGAAACCCTAAAAGTGACCTCTGAAACACTTTAAACACCTAAACTACCTCATTCCTATTCATTTGTTTTGCAAACAACCATTTTCATTCCAAGAGGTTGAGTTTTCATTTTTGCTTGTTGGATTCACAAAAAGAGTTCAAGATTGATCATTGAAGCTTCTACAAACGATTGCATTACCATTCCTAGAGATCTGAAAGTGTTCATTGGCTGCCACAAAGATTGTTGAAGGATATTTTTGCAAAGAGGTAAGTTTTTCTTTTTTTTTTGACTTTTTTCATCCATTTTTTTGTTTTACATACCTGAAAATTTGTTTTGTTTCATTTTCTGATTTATCTATGTTTTTCCAGTCTACTATGAATGTATGCAAGATTCAAAAGAGCTAGGTTTTATAAATCAATATTTTGTTTCCAAGTTTTTTGTTATTTTTTAAATTTCAAATTTTAATTGTCTTGTTTGCAAAACAAATTGCCATAGGAATCACAATGTCAATGGGTTCTACCCCCGGCTCCGTAGCTAAACCAAAGTTCAAAACAAATCCAAATTCTCCTCTATGGAAGTAAGTTGAAATGATAAGACCGATTCCAGGTGGTGGCGGTTACGTTTGGAAATGCAATTTATGTGAAGTTCAATATTATAGTTCATACCATAGGGTGATTACGTTTGGAAATGCAATGGATGTGAAGTTCAATATTATAGTTCATAGCATAGGGCGAAAGTACAATTCTGTGGCATAGCTGGAAAAGGTATCACGCCTTGCCTTGGAAAAGACAATACACCTATTCCACTTGAGACAGTTGCAAAATACATTATGGAGCAAGACGCAGCAGATCAACAGGAAGCCCAAAAAGGAAATCACCCTTTATTAAAAAAAAAAACAAAGGTAATGCAGGGCCCATCTAATCCCAATACTGTGGTAGAAGATGAAAGATACTCTCTCAAAAAAAAATTGATTTTCAATAACAATTACAATGTAACCAAGCACCCATTAAGGTTAACTTAAACCAAAATGTTGCATAAAAGAACTCTAACCAAGAATGTAACCTAAAACCACTTAAGGAAGAGGGGCGGGCATATGGTCAGAGGATCCCTAGGATCTATTGAATCAATAGTTACAAAGATTACAACTAAATGAGAGAGTCTAAACTCAACACCAAGAATATGCACTCAAGATCCTTTAATAGGCGAGGTGCTAACATATGGTGGAGTGCTAATTCCTGAATTGAAATAAAATAGGTGGATAACCAACCATGAGAGAAATTACAAATAATAATTCATCCGATGTGGCAGGCATCCAATCAAGAGTTGGAATTCACCACTTTCCAGTGGGTACAATGAGAGAATTAGCAAGTTCTTTTTTCCACAATGGCGGTAAACCATCCAGGGGTTACAATGTGATAATTAAACATAAATAAGCAGAAATTAAATAGATTGAAACAGTACTACTGTTATCAGCTTTTGCAAATAGACAGAGCTGCAAATTACAAGAGTTTGACAATGATTTCGAGCACCAAGATATAGGATGATTCCACGTTAGTTATCAACAAGAATTAATGAAGAAAGACTGGAAAAGAAAACTGAAATAAGTCTGATTTAGAAATCTGCAATTCTGGAAATGAATTATCAGCAATTGCAAAATCAATCAAATACTCACAACTTCATCAAATTACCTCTGATTCGACTGAAATCTTTTGTGAATAATCTCTAAGAGTATGGTGCCAGAAAACCAATCAAAAATCAGCATCAAATCCTTCACATTAATTTGGCATGAATCCCAATGCCACCTAGAAAAGTGCGGCCCTCCTTGAGGGGTGATTTTGACATTAAAAATCAAAAACTCCAAAATTAAATCTGCAAATGCACAAGTGGGGTCGCCTCTAGCATAGGAATCAATAGAACCAATCCCCACAAGCTAAATAATTTCACACCCAAAGCTATAAATAGAAATGTCCTTCAGCCATGAAAGGACCAGCAAACACAAATTCTGGAAATAACATCAATTTCTCCAACAATGAAGCTCAAAATGTACTTTTGAATGAAGTACACTCTCAATCCATCATCTAGGGAACCATAATTTCAGGCCCGAAGAGTGGAATAGAATTGCTAAATTTCCCTTAGCCGGATTCTGGATTTCAAACCAACAGCATAACTTTGCTTTCCAAAACATAACATGATCAGCTCTCCAGAATGCAGCAATATATAAGTTTCAATGGGCAAATGAAACACTCTGAATTCCAAGAAGTCGAATCACTTCAACTTCCCAAGGGATGCCACCTTTAACCATTTACTTTATTTTGAAAAATAAAACATTATTCATCTTCCCTTTAGGCGTCCATTTCAATTTGCAACAGTAATGCATTTATTAAATCATTAAATGCTCAACTTGACCCCTTAATGTCCCCTCTTTAAAACAACATGAAGTTATCACTCCTAGGCGTGGGGGTACAACTTAAACACATGAAATTGACTAAGTATAAAACTTAGTCCAAGGAGATAACCAAAACCAATGCCAATACTGAAATTGAAGGATTACCAAAAATAGAATAATGACCTGAGTTGAACTGCAGATGATGATACTGCCAAAATTAGACTTACTAAAAATAGCCATTGCCAAAAGAAGTAAGTTCACTTCAAACTCAACAGAAAGCCAAACTGATCGGCCACACTGAACTGCAAAAGATTGAGTTGCTGCTAGAGTGATACTGCTATAAACATACTTACCAAAAATAGCATATTGCTATAAATAGTAAGTTTGCCGAAACCACATCTGTACGCCAACTGAGCAGTATTATGACTTACTATAAATAGTAAGTGTTTCCAAATATCTTTTAAGCACAAACCGAGCAACCATTATGACTTACTATAAATAGTAAGTGCCCGGAAAGGATGTCAGATTCAGATGCATGTCACACCACCCTAAAGATCTCTGAAAACCCAGGAAAACCCAGAAACCTTTCCTACATGCAAGATATCAGTCAAAATTGCATGTCATTATTTTAACATGCATGTTACCTCATTCTGAAGCTCTTCAAAAACACAGAAAGCTCCACTAGATATGCGTCAGAAAAACACACATGCAAGCCTTCAAAACTGCATGTGAAACCTCCTATAAAATAGGAAACCCTAATTTCCCATTCTGCTTAGTCTACGAGTTTCCAAAAATAGGCTAAATCCAATTGTAGAGCGTAGGGTTAAATCGGGGACATTACAGTCCGCCCTTCCCAAAATTGCTTGTCCTCAAGCAATGCCACCACACTCCAAGAAAACACTTTGATCCTTACTACGCCAAGTAGGATCCTAGGGTCCCAAATCCATCTTTGTATAGACCCACCACACTAACGATGTGCCATATTGATCACATAAACATGACCAATATCCCAAGATTGCTCTGTACTCCTTCCGAACACATGGCTTAAACTGATTGTCCTGAAGGAACTAAAATCATAATTCTGCAGCATCTCATGCCCTATAAACTCTGAGGAGTCAAAAACAATAATCCCACAATCTAACACATTCCTGAGCAATAAGGCAAATAATTTTCTCAATTCAAAAGCATGCTTCATATCATAACTCCTCATAGCACCAAGCAAAGTCATGACAACATATGTGACTCTTCCAACACTTCTTGCAAAGGAAAGAGCAACTCCTTGCAAGAGATCTCCCATCACATCCTCAAAAATCTGTGAAGATATATGATGCCTTCTTTGAAAAAAACTGATATAACTGAGATGACTCCATGAAAAACTTACAAATTCCACCTCATGAATCTCCAACTGGTGAACCAAATCAGTTTCTAACTTGTTGCCCCAAACACTGGTATAGGAGAAAACACAGAGAAGGCCACTATTGAACATTAGAGAACATCCCATACATGAATTTTGGCTGCACTGTAACAATCCTGTTCTCATTCGGGACTCAAAATCAGTTCTAATAGTAGACTGGAAGGTTAGAAAATGGAAACAACAACCAACTAACAGGTCTGATTTAGACAATTTGAAATCTGATTTATGAAAAATCAGCATCCCCAATAATAAGCAGCAGCTGCAACATGAAAAATCTTCTTGCCAAGTAATGCTAGGATCCCAAACTAACAGCCATGAAGAACCACTTCTCAGACGGAGAACTGCTCTCACACGAATCCTTTGATTTGCTCGTTCCATCTGAATTGACGCTTCTTGAAACTCCAAGAAGTAGTCAACCATCCTATGTTCGTTGAAGAAATTGAATCCAGAATCTTGTGTCATGATATGTCGAAAAGATTCCATGAACCCTTCATCAAATACAATTCTAAAATCTATCACTCTAAAAGAAGATGGTGATGAACTAAAATCTGACAAGAGTCTCACAAGCATCCTCATCAAAAAATAAATTAAACCTTCATCAACATGACCATCAACTCTATGTTGATGAACAATAAGAATGTCTTCATTTCTTTGTGTTCCAAGAGTTACCAATTCTTGTTGAATGGGTGCACTTAGAGCAGCAGTAGATTCAACTTCATGCAACTCACGTATCAACTCTCCAATGCTGGAAGACAAACTCAAATTTCCTCCAATAATCTCTAAAGCAATTCCTTCATCATCTTCAAAAAAAGGATTTACATAAACCTCACTAGCATCTTCTTCGTACAAGATATTATCAAATACCTGAAAAACTTGTTGATGGAAATTTGAATGCTTCGTTTTCTCAAGACAGCATTCTGAATCATATGTTTCTTGTATAAGATCAAGCTCATCAAGAATTACCTGAAGCTCCTCTGCTCTTCTTTTGTTTTCTTGCTCCCATGAATATTGAACAGCAGAAATCTTATTCTCTGCTTCAATTAGAGTCTCATGAACTTCTTGCAACTTGGCTTTGGTGAGCTCGTTACACTCCAATGCCTTCTCGGCAATTTTGGCTACTTTGTCTTTAACACGAATGATGTGCAAAAGACTTGATTTGATTTCCTTCAAGGCAAATTTCATGAACTTCGTATCAGCAATGGAAATGCAACATACATCTTCTCCTCTAGGCACAACATAAACCAAATTTTCAACATGCTGATGCAATTCATCAAGTTGTGACAAAACTTGAATTCCATTTTCAGCAGTTTGTGAGCTTGAACTGCAATCTTCATATGCTGGATGAGATGATGTAGAACAGCTTTGATGGACAAATATTTCAAAAATTGTTTGAGCCACACTCCCCAACTTGTCTCGCATGTGATGGACACTCTTCATCATTCCATCCATAGTGCCTTCCAATTCCTTAGTTTTTGCCTTAGCATGTTTTCAGGTGAAGAGAAATCTGCCTTATGACAACTAGAAACATCTCTTTCCACATTATTTTCTACGCATGATTCAAGGGAGTCGGTCAAATCAACTTTGTAGTGGGAAGAGACTTCAACTTCCTCTTTCTCTTGGCTTTCAAACTAGCATTCTCCCAAATTGTGAAAAGGCAATTCACTGGTTGAACACATATCTTCTACCAACCGAACTTCTCCTTCATTTGGATCTGCACTTATGATCTCATCATGCAACTCCATGTCAACTCTTGTTTCTAGAAGTTCTTCTCTTGGATTTTAAACTTGAGGCTCCTTAACACCTGTTGACTCATTGTTCTCTACTGCAGGATAAATGGAAACTCCTTGAACATTTGCTATGAATTCGAAGGGATTCCAACTTTCATCCTCCTCTTCAGCTTCGGAAATCTCCTCTTTGACCTCAACAGTCTTCTTCAAAATTGGGTTCAATTTTTCTTCACATTGACTGAAAATTTCTTTGACTAACAAATCATCGGTTGGAGAAATCTGCTCTTCTCGTTCAAAGGCATTCTTGAGAAGGACTTGAACACTTTTGGAAAGAGTATCAGCTTCTTTGATAGTGTTAATTAGAACATTTTTAACAGCTGCAAACACCCCCTCTTCCTACTCACTCCAAGTCGAGGTGAAAAGATAATTAAATAAATGATAAATCTGATTCTCCATCTTCAATTCTATCAATAAGATGCAAGTATTAACTTCAAAAAATGTCTTTAAAATAGCTGCTCTTCTTGGAAACAAACTATTGTCAGTTTCATCCAAATCTTGAAAACTTTCCACTATCATTTTTAATATGATCTTCATGGTTTCATCATCATAGGGCAACTGGGGAATTACAATTCTGATTATCTCCATAAAACAAGAAGAAATCAGCAGCTTGGTTTCTTCATCAAAATGCCCCAACCAATAGGGCTGATTCAAAAAATTCACTGCAACCGCTAAAGCCAACTGCATTTCCTCCAAAGGTGATGGCCTCACTTGCCTCAAACATTGTTCTAACAAATGAAGAATATTCTCTTCATTTCCTCTTGACTGAAATTCTTTGCCAAGCCTCATTCCAACCAAAAAGAGTCTCTGCCAACCTCTTTTTTTCTTCATTAGCCATACCTTATTCTGACAAGACAAGGTTTCACAAACCTCTGAAAAGGTGTCAACTTTCAAACTTTTGAAGCTAAAACTAAACTCTGTTATGCTTTTTGATGTAGTATCGGTCTTCTCTGACTCTCATCTGATAACTGAAGCGCTATAAACTCACAGGATGGCAGGAAAACAAGCTCTGATACCACTGAAAGATAATCTCTCTCAAAAAAATTGATTTTCAATAACAATTACAATGTAACCAAGCACCCGTTAAGGTTAGCTTAAACCAAAACGTTGCATAAAAGAACTCTAACCAAGAATGCGCCCTAAAACCACTTAAGGAGGAGGGGCGGGCATATGGTCAAAGGATCCCTAGGATCTATTGAATCAATAGTTACAAAGATTACAACTGAAAAAGAGAGTCTAAACTCAACACCAAGAATGTGCACTCAAGATCCTTTAACAGGCGAGGTGCTAACATATGGTGGAGTGCTAATTGCTGAATTGAAAGAAAATAGGCAGATAACCAACCATGAGAGAAATTACAAATAAGAATTCATCTGTTGTGGCAGGCATCCACTCATGAGTGGGAATTCACCACTTTCCAGTGGGTACAATGAGAGAATTAGCAAGTTTTTTTTCCACACTGGCGGGAAACCATCCAGGGGTTACAATGTGATAATTAAACATAAATAAGCAGCAATTAAATAGATTGAAACAGTACTACTGTTATTAGCTTTTACAAATAGAAAGAGCTGCAAATTACAAGAGTTTGACAATGATTTCAAGCACCAAGATATAGGATGATTCCACGTTAGTTATCAGCAAGAATTGATGAAGAAAGACTGGAAAAGCAAACTGAAATAAGTCTGATTTAGAAATCTGCAATTCTGGAAATGAATTATCAGCAATTGCAAAATCAATCAAATGCTCATAACTTCATCAAATTACCTCTGATTCGACTGAAATGTTTTGTGAATAATCTCTAAGAGTATGGCACCCAAGAACCAATCAAAAACCAACATCAAATCCTTCACATTAATTTGGCACGAATCGCAATGCCACTTAGAAAAGTACGGCCCTCCTTGAGGGGCGATTTTGACATTAAAAATCAAAAACTCCAAAATTAAATCTGCAAATGCACAAGTGGGGTCGCCTCTAGCATAAAAATCAATAGAACCAATACCCACAAGTAAAATAATTTCACACCCAAAGCTATAAATAGAAATGTCCTTCAGCCATGAAAGGACCAGCAAACAAAAATTCTGGAAATAACATCAATTTCTCCAACAGTGAAGCTCAATATGTACTTTTGAATGAAGCACACTCTCAATAGATCATCTAGGGAACCATAGTTTCAGGCCCAAAGAGTGGAATAGAATTGCTAAGCTTTCCATTCGCCGGATTCTGGATTTCAAACCAACAGCATAACTTTGCTTTCCAAAACATAACATGATCAGCTCTCCAAAATGTAGCAATATATAAGTTTCAATGGGCAAATGAAACACTCTAAATTCCAAGAAGTCAAATCACTTCAACTTCCCAAGGGATACCAACTTTAACCATTTAATTTATTTTGAAAAATAAAACATTATTCACCTTCCCTTTAGGCGTCCATATCAATTTGCAACAATAAAGCATTTATTAAATCATTAAATGCTCAACTTGACACCTGAATGTCCCCGCTTTAAAACAACATGAAGTTATCACTCCTACGCGTGGGGGTACAACTTAAAAACATGAAATTGACTAAGTATAAAACTTAGTCCAAGGAGATAACCAAAACCAATGCCAATATTGAAATTGAAGGATTACCAAAAATAGCATAATAACCTGAGCTGAACTACAGATGATGATACTGCCAAAATTAGACTTAATAAAAATAGCCACTGCCAAAAATAGTAAGTTTGCTTCAAATTCAACAGAAAGCCAAACTAATCGGCCACACTGAATTGCAAAAGATTGAGTTGCTGCTAGAGTGATATTGCTATAAATATACTTACCAAAAATAGCATATTGCTAAAAATAGTAAGTTTGCCGAAACCACATCTGTACGCCAATTGAGCAGTATTATGACTTACTATAAATAGTAAGTGTTTCCAAATATCTTTTAAGTACAAACCGGGCAACCATTATGACTTACTATAAATAGTAAGTGCCCGTAAAGGATGTCAGATTCAGATGCATGTCACACCACCCCGGAGATCTCTGAAAACCCTGAAAAACCTAGAAACCTTTACTGCATGCAAAGTATCAGTCAAAATTGCATGTCATTATTTTAACATGCATGCTACCTCATCCTGAAGCTCTTCAAAAACCCAGAAAGCTCCACTAGACATGCATCAAAAAAACACACATGCAAGCCCTCAAAACTGCATTTGAAACCTCCTATAAAATAGGAAACCCTAATTTCCCATTCTGCTTAACCTACAAGTTTCCAGAAATAGGCTAAATCCAATTGTAGAGCGTAGGGCTAAATTGGAGACATTACCGAAGACCACCCATTTATGGCCACTCTAGATCCTCAAGCTCAAAGTGCACAACCTATTGCAAACAAGAGAACAAAGGGGCCCTTGGAACTTGCATTTCAAAATGAGAGTACAGCCCTTGCCAACCAATGTGTAGCAAGATGCATATATGTCAATGGATTAGCTTTTAATGTTGTTCGTTCTCCATAGTGGAAAGAGATGTTGAGAACGGTTAATGAAGCTCCAAAAGGGTACAAGGGCCCGGATTATGAGAAGGTGTGTGGCACTTTATTGGAAAAGGAGGTTTCGTTGGTTGAAGATTCATTGAAGCCTATAAGAGATTCATGGGTTGAGATAGGTGTGTCCATTGTTTCAGATGGTTGGAAGGACTCAAAAAATCGGCGTTTGATCAATGTCATAGCGGTGTCCCCTAAAGGGGCAATGTTTTTGAAAGCCGTGGATTGTGAGGGGCAAGTAAAAGATTATAATGACCCCTTTCTAGTGGAAGCACTTAAACCCAAAACTTGCATTCAAAATGTTTGTCAAAGGGACATTAGAAACATTAGAGATCAATAAATTTCAGTAATAATATCTAATAAGATCGAAGATGATATAAATATTTCATTCTGGTCAAAGGATTAATCATTTCCTTCGCTATGAGTGATTCTTCTAAATATATTTCATAATTACTTTAGGGTAGATATTAAACATCTTTCAAGATCCCATAGATGGAATTCTATTATACCATCAATCACCATAGCGTCATTATTACTTTATAAGGCTCAATAATTGCTACAAGCATCATTATGGGATAGTCAGGAATAATATATTATATATATGTATATATCTAAATATATATACTTATAAATCGTTACTTGTCATTCCAACTCTTAATATACTTATCCAGCCTAATATATATTCATACATAATAATGTGCTAAAAATATGTTGTGAGTACATCCAAATTTGTTAATCATCATTATATATATATATATACTTGTCATTCACATTTAACCATCACAACATATTTAGATGTATTCATAAGTCCTAACATACCTAAATATATATTAAATATATTTATAAGTGTTAACTGAGATGCAAATTACTGATGTATTATTCTTACCTTCTGCATACACAAGCAGTTATAAACTTTCATTTAAATATATTACAATACTCACCTCTCTGTCCTTTTCTGCCAATCACTATACTCTCTATTTGCCTGACTTATGCCTGTCAGATTACTGACTGATTATTTCTGCAGAATATCTCTGTTTCTCTGATCGAAGTTCAACATATGGTCTTTGGTTAACTCCGTATATATCCTTCAATGCTGATGTATTTTCCTCCACCGACCTATAGATAGAAGCCTCTGTTCCAGCCATTGCCTTTTTTCCTCCTCCTAGAAGCTTGTGATGGTCCTTAAAATATACCACGATCTTGTGGAAAGCCACAAACCTTCCAAACCATGGTGTTCTTGACTTTAGGACCTCTTTTGATGTGAAAGTCAATCATTCGATGCCATGGTTAATGTATAGGAATCTAACGTCTAATGTAATTTATTTTAATTGTATGTTATGTCCTCCATAATTTCCATTAACATATTATTTGGATCGCTGTATTTCATTAATTTATTATTATTTTATAGATTAGTCTCATCTATGTATTTTAATATTTATGATGATAATATTCAAATTTTTAGTTTTTAATATATTATTTATAATGTTATATTTGGTAATAATTATAATATTATCTCAGGATAATTATAATTATATTAACTAAATTAGATTGTAATTATGCATATTTTTATTTGGATATTTATTTTATATTATTTTCTTGTGCCAATATTTTGTAATTAGAATACTATTTTGATAATTGTAATTATAAATTTGTTAATATATATATTTGTACTTCGTTATTTATTTATTTGCATTTATATTCTAACATGTATCATTTTTACGTATTTGCATTTCAATGTTTAGTAATTTTAGTGTTCTAATTCGGGGACATGACAAAGATGGACAATTTATTGCTAATATTCTCATTGCAGCCATTGAGCAAGTGGGACCCCACAAATGTTGTTCAAATTGTAACGGACTACGCCAAGAATTGTAGAGTTGTAGGGTTGTTGGTTGAGGAAAGATATTCACATATCTTTTAAACACCTTGTGCGGTCCATTCACTCAATCTTATGCTGCAAAAGATTGGGAATAAAATTGCATGGATCAAAGAATTGTATTCTGAGGCTGAGGAGTGAGGACATTTAGATGTTCGTCACCAACCACCACTTGTCTCAAGGAATCTTTAGATCATTTTCAAAATTGGAGCTATTGAAGGTAAGTGAAGTAATATTTACATTTTCTGATTTTCATAATTTGATTGTGCATTCTAATTTAAATTCTTCTTTAAAGTTATTTTTATATTTTAATTATTTTTTTAATTTGCAATAGGTTGCAGAAACCCGCTTTGCCTCTAACACAATCATCTTGAGACGACTTGTGAAAGTTAGAGAGGCACTTTCTAGCATGGTGATTAGCAACAATTGGTCTATATGGAGGCAAAGCAGCATTGAAAAAGCAACAAAAATTAAGAGCATGATATTAGATGACTCATGGTGGGATCATGTGGAGTATCCCCTTAGCTTCACCCAGCCCATTTTGAGTATGATTCACTATACTGACATGGACAAACCATGCATTGGAGAGATATATGATGGTATAGACTCAATGCTCAAGAAGATCAAGTGCACCATAAATGCAAGACAGCAAGACCCTGAAGAGACTTTCTTCAAACAAAGGCAAACAATTGTTGAAGAAAGATGGAACAAAATGACAACTCCATTACACCTTCTTGCCTTTGCATTGACTCCAAAATACTACAGTAGTCAACTTTTCTCAATGCCAGGAAGGCTTCCATATAGAGATTTAGAAGTGGCTGAAGGGTACAAGGCAGCATTTGTGAGACTCTTCCCTAATTAATATTTGCAAAATGTAGTCACGAATGAGTTCATTGATTTTGTGCACTCAAATGGTCTAGATGTTGATGCTCTTCATGATAGATTCTTAAAGGATGCTCATAGTTGGTGGTACTTCCATGGACAATACTTCCAACATTTGCAGCCCCTTGCAATCAAAGTTTTATCACAAGAAAGTTTAATAAATTTTCATATTTTAGTTTTAAAAGTTTCATAATTTCATTTATAATTTATAATTTTTTATTTGTTTACTTTGTCTTCATAGGTTGCTAGTTCATCTGCATCTAAGAGGAATTGGAGCACATATTCTTTCATCCACTCAGTAAAGTGCAATAAATTGCTCTCAAAAAGAGCAGAGGACTTAGTATATGTGCATTCCAACTTGTGTCTCCTTTCACACACACAACGTGACTACAAGGAAGGGGAGACGAAGTTGTGGGATATAGAGCCAAAGGATACTAGTGCTAGTGACGGTGCCATTGGCACTACTTGTGATTCATCTAGTCTTCTTAATTCATCTAATGTCAATGTTGACATTGATATGGATGATTTAGAGAATCTATTTGATGATTAAAACTTTAAAAGTGTTGTAATATTGAACTTGAAGTTTCAACGATGAATATTTATCATGCATGTTTTAAATGATATTCAAGTTTATGGTGGTTTTGTTGTTTATATGATGTTATGTGATGTTCTAATCGTAATTCATGCTTCTAGGCTGCATATATATATATATATGTTTTTTGTACTAATGAACCCAAAACGAACCGAACCCATCGGCCGAAAAATTTAGCTGAACCAGCGAAACGAACCCCCAAACCCGAACCCGAACCCAAACCAGCAACTTAGTTTTACATTAATAAAGCAATACAGCTAAGCTATTCATGATTTAGGTGCCTAGATTAGAAAAAGAAAGAAAAAACTTAAAGCAAAGGAGAGCCTATCTCAAGCTATTCTTAGGGTTTAGTACCTCTTTTTAGGAATAAAGAGATAAGGTTGATTTAAAAGCATCTCTAATACATTGTTTTATTATTTCTCCCTAGAAGCTTCTCTTAGAGAGCTTAGAAAAGAAAAATGAAAGCTTGTCCCAGGCTTACAGTGCAGAAGCTTTCATTCAAGTTCAGAAGTTGGTTTATTGTGTTGTAACTGTGAGAGTTTGTTATCAATAAAAAAGATCTGTGTTTAACTTTGTATGGCAGCTATCTTATATCCTTCAAAGTAGCTTTGCATGCTTCTAGATTATTGTTCCTTTTAAATCTCATACTTCATTCATTGCTGTCATTGATATTTTTTCCTTTTCTCAAATCCAATACTTTATGTTAATATGAATCTGTTGATCTCTACTTTAATCAATAGATAGTATTGTTCTTTTGTTGCATAAATAGAAATACTCGTGATAAAATAGAGTACCTTCAATCTTGTGTTCCTACCTCTAAGATCAAAAAGATAAGTTTAGGTTGTTTTTCAATATTTTGTTTATATGCAAAACCCCTAGAAGATAAATTGTACAGTGTACATAAGTAGCAATCTAGTTTTCTTGGTCAGATTTTAGGAGTTGATGAAATCAGGGAGCTTCCCCTACTAATTTGAAGAGAGCATTTCCTCACATTGTTTGTTTTCTTGTCACGTAAGTGACAAACTAAAACACTAACAAATTGGAAGTTAAAACATTGTGGAAGAAGCATGGTCGAATTGAGCAAAATTTGTGGAGGTTTGTTATCAAAATTGCAGGTGTATCCGAACCCAACCGCTGAATTATAAATGATGATCGAACTTCATATTATACAAACGCTGTTTGATATATGCATGCGTATGTTTGCTGTTAGCCACCAATTAGTATCGGTTCACTAAAGGAAACCTGCGCACTCAAGGGACACGTCCTCTCATGGGGTGCATCTCTCCTTGAAGGCATGTCTCCTCCTACAGGTATAAAGTATGATTACAATCTTCTATTGTAGACATTGAAATTGATATATGTTCTGCAATCAGAAGATCTAAAACAAAGACTTTAGACATCTGACTTAGAATTAATAGAAGTAATTGAGATCTAGGATTTACTTCTTCTCCCTTAGAATATAATCTGATTAGATTTGATTAAATCTAAAATGGTATCAGAGCCACGTTGAGAAAATCCGAATCAAATTAAATAATCAGATTATTTAGGAAAATCGTATTTTTTAAAGAAATCAAGTTCACATCACATTCTTCATAATGTCAAGTGCGATCAGATTTCAAGACCGTCTTGAAGGTGCAAACAACTTCACATCATGGAAATTCAGAATCATGATGATTCTAAAAGAAAATAAGTTAGACTCCTTTGTGAAAGAAAACAAGAGAGAACCAGAGGATGATCCAAACAAAACTCAATGCATTGAGAACAATGAAAAAGCCATGAAAATCTTAGTAGATGCAGTTAGGGACCATATAGTACCTATTTTGTCAAAACATGAGATTGCATATCTAATGTTCAAATCCCTTGAGAGCACCTTTGAAATAAACAACACCAGTAGGACTCTTGCATTAAAAAGACAACTCAACAATGTTCAAATAAACAAAGGAGAAACTATTAATGCATACTTCATGAGAATCACTGAACTAAAGAATCAACTATCAACAATTGGATACCAAATTGATAGCACGGAATTAACGCTAATAGCTCTAGGGGGCCTACCTAACTCATGGGAGTCATTTGTTCAAGGAATAAGTGCGAGATCTAAACTCCCTAAATTTGATAGGCTAAGAACTGACTGCTTACAAGAAGAAACAAGACTCTCAACAAAAGAAAACAAACAGAAACCCGTAGATGAGGATATTCATGTGCTCAACACAACATCTAATAAAAAAGGTAAGAAGAATTCTTAAAGGAAAGGATCATTCAAGAGAAAGAGAAATTCCTATGGAAAAGGATCATTCAAGAAGAGGAAAGACATTTCTCAAATACAATGTTTTAGATGTGATCAATATGGGCACTATGCAATGAAGTGCCCTGATAGAACAAAACAACAAGCATCCTTTGCTAAAGTAGGAAAATCAAATTCAGACCATGACTCTGAGAAATTTGTATTCTATTCAGCCTTATCAAGTCAAGTATCTAACAATATCAACAACTGCGTAATTGATAGTGGTTCTTCAAGACGCATCACAGGGTTCAGAAAACACCTAGACACTATGATTGAAAAGACTGATGAAGAAGTAACTATTGGGGATAATTCTGCACATCCTGTAAAAGGGGTTGGAACTTGCTCCATCAAATTGAAATCTGGTCTCTCCCTTCAACTCACTAGAGTTTTATTCGTACCTAGAATAAAGAGGAATCTAATATCCATCTTTGCTCTTGAAGACAATGGATATAGGGTTACCTTTATGGATGGGAAAGTTTTGGCATGGCCTAAGAACTCAACTATAAAGAAAGCTCAAACCATAAGTATAAGACAAAGTTATTTTTACAAACTGTGCACTGAAGTCAAGCAAGCCCTTACCCTTGATACTTCTTATTCAAATGTAATTTGGCATAGAAGATTAGCACACCTTCATTTTTGTGCCCTACCCTCTGTTGAAAAACTAGTAACAGGATTGCGTAAATTAAAACAAACTCATGAAGGAGCTTGTAAAGGGTGTGCCCTAGGAGAGAATACAAAGGGATCCTTCCATAATAGTTTGAGTAAAACCAAAGAACTGTTAGAACCGGTTCATTCTGATTTGTGTGGACCTATGTTTGTGTAATGTCCCCTTTTTCACGTGCATCAGAGTTGGGGGATTAGCCTATTTTCCTGACCCTCGTAGGCTAATAGCTCTTGATAGAGGGTTTCTCAGACGGGCACTTGGTCGTCAAACTTCAATGTTGATCTCTGGAGCATGGTGGTAGGGTGAATTGTGGCATTTGGCATGATACTGGTGCTTAATCTAATGATATTCACCTTTTATTTCACCATCCTCGGCCTAGGGACCATGTGTTTTAATATGAAGGGGGTCACTTTCTATTTTTAAGTTACTATTCATTACTAAAGTGAAAATGTTATAACTTAAGTGAATAGTGTTCACTTTAATGAATAGTGTTTCCTTTGTAAATTTATAAAAGGCAAGAGAGAAATTCGAATTGCTTCATGAGATGATCATTTTGGCTTGAAGAAAACTTGGGAGTGAAGCTTGGAGGAAGAAGGAGGCTAGGGATTCCTTATTTCTTGCAGTGGGTGAGCCTGGTGGGGCTTGGTTCTTCGTTTGGAGCTGCTTGAGGGTGTGAAACACCACCTTAAAGTTGCTGATCTGTTATTTGCTGCTTCTTTGGAGATCTACGTTGCTATTTGCAGGTTGTTTTGAGCCTGGTTTTGAGTAGTTTTGGTTGTCGTTGTCTCCAATCATGATTATACAAGAGCTGTTCGCATTTGAGAAGTTTTTGGGACTGTTTTAAAGAGCTACAGCCAGCCGCCCTTTCTTGAGGGTTTCATCAGCACTAAGGAAGGAAAACGCCTATCTTGTGAGGTTGCAACTTCACCTAAAGGGGGCGCCCTTACCCTAGGAAGCCTTCTATTTCGGTTTTTGGTGGGAGAAGTTCGGATTAAAAGAGTAATCAGCATTTCATTGGGGTTTGGTACTGTAGCAAATCACTATTCATTGTGCTGTATGGCTGTAAGTTAAAATATAGTCTAAGATGTATTTAGTTTCGAATCTGATGTGAGTTATATATTGTAAGTTCCTTATTATGTAATGAAGAAACTATATTTAGACATTGAAATGAGAAATGTACTCAAATTATTCCATTAGCTTAGTTTATTTGAAGCATTTCATGGTACGCATATGCTCTTTATGCATCATTCTAGTATTTCTAGCAAACGAAATCAAAGCATAAGAAGAAACACAAACTGACACAAAAAATCAGACCTACGAATTAATGAAAAAACAAATCATCAGAGTGTCGGAACACTACAGTTTGTACCCTCCATGGCAGGCTTCCTATATTATGTAGTATTTATAGACGACTATACTAGGAAGACCTGGATTTATTTTCTTAAGTATAAAGAAAAAATGGAAATCCTTAAAAGGTTTAAGGAGTTCAAAGCTCTCACTGAAAACTTCTCCGAAAAGAAAATCAAAATTCTTAGGACAGACAATGGGAAGGAATACACCTCTGAAATCTTTAAAGAATTTTGCATAAATATTGGGATTAAGAGGGAGTTTGCAGTAGCCTACAACCCTCAACAAAATGGTGTTGCTGAAAGGAAAAATAGAACTATTGTAGAAGCTGCAAAAGCAATGTTGTTTGACCAGAACATAGAAACCCCATTCTGGGCAGAAGCCTCTAGGATTGTTGTTTACATCCAAAATAGATGTCCACATTCCCATCTAGACAACAAGACTCATGAAGAAGTTTTCACGGGTATAAAACCTGATATTAGTCACTTAAGGATCTTTGGCTGCCTGGTCTACATTCATGTACCTAAAGAAAAGAGATTCAAACTAGAACCTTCTGAAAAGAAAGGGGTATTTATGGGATATAGTGAAACCTCCAAAGCGTACAGGATATTCATACCCGGGCAGAAACAAATTGAACTAAGCAGAGATGTCATCTTTGAAGAAAACCTTGCATTCAAAAGGGCAAGGAGTTCAAGTGAGATAGAAATTCATACTTCCCCTAGAGCCTTAGAAGTGGAACCTACTCCTAAGATTCAGAGGGAGTATCATGAAGAAACAATAAGTGAATTTCAATCTGCTTCAGAAGAGAATCCAAATGACAACAACAAGAAGAGAACTTTGGGCTAGGAAAATGATTAAAGAAGTTGAGAATCATGCAGCACCCAAGGGAACCTTTAGGGAAAGTAAGAGACCCAAAAGGTTCTCTAGCTATGTTGCCCTAATGAATGAAATCATCAATTCAGAACCCACCAATGTTACAGAAGCCTTCAAACATCAAGTATGGAAAGATGCAATGACAGAAGAGTATCAGTCCATCTTGAAAAATGATGTATGGGATATAGTGCCTAGACCAAAAGAGAAATTTGTTGTTTCTTCCAAATGGCTCTTCAAAATCAAACATGTTGTTGATGGCAGTATAGAAAAACACAAGGCACGCTTTATGGCCAGAGGTTTTTCACAAAAGGAAGGCATTGATTATGAAGAGACATTTGCACATGTTGCCCGGTACACATCTGTGAGAGCAGTGATAGCTATTGTAGCAGCTAAAGGCTGGAAGATCCATCAAATGGATGTGAAAAATGCCTTCGTGAATGGGACCATTGAAGAGGAAGTCTATCTAGAGCAGCCTGAAGGTTTTGTGATACATAAACCTGAATCACATGTATGCAGATTAAAGAAAGCTCTATATGGACTTAAACAGGCTCCCAAGGCTTGGTATGAAAGAATTGACAGCTATCTCTTGGGACTAGGATTTTCCAAGAATGATGCAGACCCAAATCTTTATTTTAAGGTAATTAAAGGTGATATGCTAATAATTATTTTATATGTTGATGACCTGCTAATAACAGGAGAAGATCACCTCACTGCTCAAGGAAAGAAGGATCTAACTTCAGAATTTGACATGAAAGACTTGGGCATGTTACATTACTTCCTAGGTTTAGAAGTCTGGCAGAAATACTAAATCAAGGAAAGTATACTATTGATATTCTGAAGAGATTTCGAATGTTGGATTGTAGACCCATGTCTACACCTATGGAAACCAATCTTCACAAACTAAAAGAAGCAACAGCAGAATCTAAGTTTGCAGATTCCACTCTATATAGACAAATGATTGGATCATTGATGTACCTGGTTAACACCAAACCTGATATTTGCTATGCAGTGAATGCTCTAAGCCAGTTCATGTGTGAGCCAAAGAAAATTCACCTTATGGCTGTGAAACACATATTGAGATATCTTCAAGGCACTATTGGATATGGTCTTCTTTACAGAAATGACCAACTAGATCTACATGAATACTCTGATTCAGATTGGGCTGGAAGTGTAACCGATCGGGAAAGCACATCAAGATGTTGCTTCAGTTTAGGATCGGCTATGATCTCTTGGATCAGCAGAAAACAGTCTTCAGTAGTACAAAACTCGATAGAAGTTGAATATATTGCCACGTCTATGGGGGCACGAGAAGCAGTATGGCTCCGGAAACTGCTAGTGGGGCTATTTGGTGAGCCCTTGAATCCTACTGTTATCCATTGTGATAATCAAAGTTGCATCAAGCTTTCAGTAAATCCAGTATTCCATGATAGATCTAAGCATATTGAGATCCCTTACCACTATGTAAGAGACATGGTAGAAAGGAATGTGATCCAGTTGGAGTATATTAGTACAAATGATCAAACCGTCGAGATTCTCACCAAGCCTCTCTCCAGAGTTAAAGTTGAACACTTCAGGAAGAAACTTGGTATGGTTGAAATGTAATTTGATATTATGATTGAATTTCAAATTGTTTAGTTGTACTAATATATTTAAAGATGTTTAATGTGTAAACTCTTTTGTCATGTGTGTGACTCCATGACTTTATGGGCCCTCTATCCCCCCTGTGTACATTATTGAAAGGTGACGATCTTTCTAATAATAAACACTTGTATTTGACATTGTAAAGTGACGACTCTACAATGATGTGTTGAACTATCATGATAGATATCATGTGACTTGATATCTGTGGACATAAATGATAGTATCCTCGTAAAGTTGTTAAGAAGACTCGCATTTCTGACTCGGTGTCGATTTTGACTCCTGGATTTCTGGACTTCCTGGAGCCCACTTCCAAGACTCCAGAAAGACTCCTGCTAAAATAGAGAAACCCAAGAAATTTAGAGATTTTTAAGGATTTAAAGCTTGTTTCATGCACCCTTTAGTAAATAAACCTCAAATACACAATAACATCATGAAATAGAAACTACTATGATCCTATACACAAACATCTATCGAGCACATAAGTATAAACGCAAATTTTAGCTGAAGGAAATAACACATTCAGATATATAAATATTGTCAAATGTATACAAAACACATGGAATATGAAATCTGTGGCATCAAAACAAATATCAAAACTAAAAATATAAGTCTATGGCTCAAAAGAGTTTGGATTACTCATCCCAACATCATGACAAGTCATGCGCTAGTGTCTAAGATAGGTCCTAGATGATGATGTAGCCATGATATATGCTTGCGTCTCAATGATTGGTATGTATATTCAAGTGAGGAATTTATTATTAAAATTTTATTGTAGCCTTCAAGATTGCATGTTTTGTTGTCTAATGTATGGAACAAGATAATCCTTGATTATGACTTTGACTATGAAAGATGCAAAGATTTGCAATAGGGGATATGTATTTTGTAGGTTTTATGATCATGATTCATCATTGGCTTATAACATGCTTAGACCTATAGTTTGATGAGGGTTTGGGGGAAACACCCCAACGGGGTTGAGGGGCAGTGCCCCTCACGGGGGTCTGGGGGCAGCGCCCCCAGCGTGGTCAAGGGGTAGTGCCCCTTGCGGGGGTCTAGGGGCAGCGCCCCCAGTGGGGTCAAGGGGCAGCGCCCCTTGCAGGGGTCTGGGGGCAGCGCCCCTCGTAGGGTCCCGGGGCAGCGCCCTGGGCGTGCTCCCTGTCGCGATACAGGGCGGGGTCGAGGGGTGGAGCCCCCGCCACCAAGCCCAAATGAAGACCTTCAAAACCACACAAACCTCCATGGCGCACACCATTTAATTAAAAAAATTGTAAATAAAAGATTTTTAAAAAAATTAATTAAAATGCCCTCGAATCGAGGACGGTGACCTGAGTCCCAAGGAAGTCCGCCGAGTCCGTCATAGTTCATGAAGTCCGGAAGGAAACTGGCGAAGTTCCTGCCATAGAAAATTCTGCGATTCGAATACCTTTGACTTATCACTTTCACCACGGACTCACTTAGTACTCGCAGATTGGGGCGAAGTCTTGTAACACCTGGACATCTTGATAGTTATCATGTGACTTGATATAAAATTGAAGATCATTATGTTCCCTATGAGATAATCATGGTGGCTATATTTATATATATCTGTGGACATGCCATGAACTATTATGGTAGACATCATATGATTTGATGTCTGTGCACATACCATAATAAAGATGTGTTATGAAGAATGTCATGTGACTTGACAAATTTTTGGAATCATACCATATCTTTGATATCACGTGTAAGGTGATATCTATTCTTACTTGTTTTGAGTTATCTTCCCTAGCTAAGAGGGAGTGTTGATTTAAGGTAGCTTTGGTCAGATATAAATGATGATTGCATTTATGCATCATCATCATTTATATATGATTGAAATTACTTAGCATATATATAACTTCTGAAAGTAAGAGATTCAAATTTCTGAGCATGAATAAAATTCGAATTATAAATGATGATCAAACTTCATATTATACAAACGTTGTTTGATATATGCATGTGTATGTTTGATGTTAGCCACCGATTAGTATCGGTTGACTAAAGGAAACCCGTGCACTCAAGGGACACATCCCATGAGCGAACGTGTCTCCACACGTCCTCTCATGGGGCGCGTCTCTCCTTGAAGGCGTGTCTCCTCCTACAGGTATATAGTATGATTACAATCTTCTATTGTAGACATTGAAATCGATAGATGTTCTGCAATCAGAAGATCTGAAACAAAGACTTTAGAAATCTGACTTAGAATTAATAGAAGTAAATTGAGATCTAGGATTTACTTATTCTCCCTTAGAATATAATCTGATTAGATTTGATTAAATCTAACACTGCCTATCTAGGCGTGATTCTTAAGTGCTATTTATGCACTGTTGTACCTGATATATCATTATTGAAGTCTTGTTGGGTTTTTCTCCCTTGAGTAGAAGGTTTTTCCCAGGATAAATATTGTGTTCTTCGTTTTGTGTTATTATTTCTGCTTATTGTGCATATCTGATCTAAAATTAACATGGTATCAGAGCAGGTTTAAGAAAATCTGATCAGATTTGACTAAGCATAATTCTGGGTTGTGTGGAAGACAATTCTTTGTTTAGGGCAGTTACTTGGAACAGCAGTCGCTTTGAGACAACAGCCCCATCATATGCTTTGGAGGTCACTTTCAGTCTTGAAGAATACGAATGCCTGATTGAAGAAATACAACACATAGAGAACAATGAACACAACAAGATACCTTGGGAAAACCCTCCTTCTCGAGGGAGAAAAACCCATCAAAATATATCCCTTATATATTGAATAAATAAGAGCAAAGATCTGCTTTACAAGTCTGGCATTACTCAAGGCTGAAATAATACAATGAATAATAGCATCACTACTTGATGCTAAGTACAAATAGATAAGCTTCCCCTTGAAGTCTGATCTGCTACAAATGGAATGGCGAGCTTCTGCTGGAGGTGAGAATGAAGTGAATTCGATGATGATTGAATGAATGAACACCACCTTGTATATATACCAAACTAGGCAACCTTTCATCTAGTTTGGCCTCTTTGATTTAAATAACAAATATAAAATATCATTTGTTATCAGGGCTGAGCTGCCTTGATAATTATTTATTATCTTAATTTTTATGTAAGAGAAATATATCTCCCTAAGCTACAAACACTAACACTCCCTCTTAGCTAGGGAGGTATTTTTCCAGTAATCCTCATCATGGAGTCTCTCGACATGACGTCCACAATGGCTACACCCAACTATGAAAAATCACATCTCAGTCTCAGAGATGTACAAGAATCCATCACGGAGTCTCTCAACATGATGTCGTCATGGAGTCTCTCAACATGACGTCCACCATGGCTACTCCCATGTGTGGAAAGAAACACATGTACAAGTGTCCATCACAGAGTCTCTCAATGTGATGTTGTCATGGAGTCTCTCAACATAAAGTCCACCATGGCTTCTCCCATGTGTGGAAAAACACAAGTACAAAGAGTTCATCACGGAGTCTCTCAACATGATGTCGTCATGGAGTCTCTCAACATGACGTTTCATCTCTGTCTCAGAGATGAATAAAGGCTCACACCTCATATTTCTCCGTCTCAGATAAATATACATTACAAGGGCTTTCACCTCATACTTCTCCATCACAGAGAAATATACACTACAAGGGCTTTCACCTCATACTTCTCCATCACAGAGAAATATGCATTACACAAATTTTCATGATGATCAACCTCCTAACCTCCTTGTCCAAGGTTGCCTCTTGATGGTTTGCTAGATGCCCTCTGAATGTTAATTCCTCCTCTTCGAAGAAACTGAAGGTTCTTCCTCTTCAAGAGATGTCTCCAGTGAAGTTTATCTCTTTAGCCTGCGTGAATTCCTCACAGGATGCCTCAAGCTCTTCCTCTCTTGAATTCCTTAAGCAGTCTCTCATCATTCTTTTTGCTCCTCGATCCGTCCTAGAAGCTTTATAGAGAGATTACTAATAGTTCATAGAACTAAACTATCCCAAAGAGAAATACCAATGCTAGAAGCATACATGATTCACTATTCCAATGTTATTGCATGAATTAATAACTACATAAAATTCATGAACATTATTCAAGCATGAAATACTTATCTCTTTATGTTGGTCAATTCTACAGATGCAGTCAGGCGCTTGTCTTGCAGCTGTTAAATGATTTCTCCTTATATGCTACACTGAGACCTTCTAGTGCATCAACCAACCCACAAAGACCAGTCAGAATTGTAACAAAAGATAGCAAATGTATCTAATCTATGGTTGTAATCATATTCATGTGATTCTGAAGATCACGCATCTAAAAGCTGAATAGCCAGGAATAGCTCACAACATAACATCGAACCACACAGCCATGAATAGCAATAACTCAAACCGTCACCTCATGCACCCTGTGCAGGCTTCAACGCTTGAAGATCTAGGAGAGCGATTAACACAACGATCAAGCTGAGCCAAGGCTCTGGCCGTTGCTCATATTCTGTCACCAGGCAATAATCGAGGTTCACTAGCTAGGGCAGATCCGGACTTCGAGCTTTTGTTCTTCCGCATGGTAACGCCCAGATGTGGACCAATTATTCGCAGCCAATAGAACCGATATATGCACCCTTTCAGTGGCGCATTCCCCTTGTGATGGAGCTTCTGATGATTTCCAACAAGTGCGCCCCAACTCCTTCACGCGATTGGCTTACTGTGACAATCTAGGTTTTGGCTTTGTCTCAGATATGACGAATGAAGAAAGACATGAGTAGCAAAATGAGATTTTCGCCTCACTCCAATGTGGACCAAAAGGGGGTTCCGTCCCTAAATAGCCGCCATGACGTATATGTCCAAACCTACGATTAGCTTGATGAATATAGTGCCTTCACGGGAAAATAAAATCACAGCGTCACTTGCTTTGTTCAGATTTTGAACACAATCTTGCTAATCAACTTCATAGAGGATGGAAGGCTACAATCGGAGCCTCCAAACATAGCTACGTGGAAGTATCAGTAGCTTGTCATTTTCCCTCATAGCGCCACCTTCAAATTCAATCTTCAAACTATTGAATTTTCAAAGCCAAATCCTTGGACAAGCGCTTGGAATCCCTTCTTAAGCCCGATTTCAGTTTTCTCACCGATACATCAACATTAAGAACCGTTTCTTATCAAGAAATGACTTAATGCTATTAGTGCCTCAAATGTCAATTGCGGTTGCTCCACACAAATTAATATTGCGGCACCAATAAGAAATAACCAGTGAATATATCTCCAAATACTTCAACAACAAACTCCACTGTTGAAATTTCCAACGAACTACTCTTGACTTTAACCAAAGATATCTTGCAAACTTGGCGCATGCATTTCACAATCCTCCCAACAATCCTGACTGAACTTATCAATCCCGCTCTGATACCATGTTAGTTTTAGGATCAGAAATGCAGTAAGCAGAAATACAACACAACAAGATACCCTGGGAAAACCCTCCTTCTCGAGGGAGAAAAACCCATCAAAATATATCCCTTATATATTGAATAAATAAGAGCAGAGATCTGCTTTACAAGTTTGGCCTTACTCAAGGCTGAAATAATACAATGAATAATAGCATCACTCCTTGATGCTAAGTACAAATAGATATGCTTCCCCTTGAAGTCTGATCTCCTACAAATGGAATGGTGAGCTTCTGCTGGAGGTGAGAATGAAGTGAATTCGATGTGATTGAATGAATGAACACCACCTTGTATATATACCAAACTAGGAAACCTTTCATCTAGGTCGGCCTCTTTGATTTAAATAACAAATATAAAATATCATTTGTTAACAAGGTCGACCTGCCTTGATAGTTATTTATTATCTTAATTTTTACTTAGGAGAAAAATATCTTCTAAGCTACAAATTCTAACAAAAAGAGTATTATAAGTAGTTGTTAGAATACTCATAGTAAAACAAACTAAACTCTACAAGAAGAGTCAAACAGTGACCAAATCTTGGGTGTCTACAAGAAGGGACAAACCAGAAGGCGCATATCACAACACAAGATGAATTTATATTTTGTGTCTATGTTGTGAGGAGTTTGATATTTGGACGCAGCTCATTTGTGAAGAGCCCGATAAATCGTTGAAGGGTCGCCGATAATACAAGGTGGTCGCTAATTTCCCTTAGTTGCTGAGTTAAGGAAAAGTTATATGATTTTCTTGGCCGGACCATTCTGGAGGGTGTGACTGAACAGGTCATCGGCTGACAGAGAATGATGCGACCAATGAAGTTCGTGGCATAAAAAATAAATAAAACATATATTAGAGTCGCAAGTATTTCCCAGCTGCCATATAAAGACCAACGGTATTGCTTCAAAAATAATTGTATGAAGAAAGTCAAACATTGGATGCCACATTTATCGGATTTACCAATGATTCAAAGTTGTTCGATGATCATACTATTGGCATAATATCCTTCGTAGCTTCTTTTACAAAATATATGTAAGCCGCCATCTAATGTAAAGGAGTCAATATTATTTGCAAAAGCTGTTATTACCTTGGTGAAATCGAGTTTCCATCTAGCCGCCTAGAAATAGGGACAATTAAGCCAGATCGTGGAGACTAGAAGAATCTAAAAGAGCAGTTCATGAGTTACATGCTGAGTTGAAATAAAGACAAATCGAGAGCTCCTATTACTACCATCGTCATAAGTTGGGCAACCCACAATTATAAGCATTTGTTGGACGCCTATGATTGCTACAGGAAGCTTGTTTAGGAGTTGTGGATTCTTGTTAGCTTAGGCGCTTGGTTGGAGATTGTCAAAAGGACCTCTTCAATTGCTGCTATCATCCCTGAATACTGCAAGTGTCATTGGAGGCATAAAGAGCATCATCTGTGGTTGGGATCCAACACACTGTTCTAGAGCCATCAATAGATAGATTGATTTAAGTGACTGCTTGCAGGTCTCTGACAAGTGTGCCAGATCAGGTAGACACAACAGAATTAAGTAGAGTTGGCAAGACGTCATTGTTTATCCAGAGCAACCATAGCAGGTTCTTTATTTCTATTTAGGTTGTGGGTTACATGCATGTCAAGAACTATTAGCTCAAAAATTGAAATTGCATTAGTTCCTGATTGGTCATTTAGTGATGCTCTGAAAGTCAAAAGTTACCATCTCCATTATATTGTAAATTGTCTTCTCCATCAGGACAATCTTGATAGTTGCAATCATCCTTGATAATATTGTAATCAGTCTCTATTACAAAGGAGTCTGAGGCAGTTCTTGATAGGCACAAGTTGAGAACATGTCTGGGAAGAGGATTAAAGTTCTAAGATCAGACAATGGAGGGGAGTTCACTTCCGGAGGACTTTCTATATTGAGGTGGGGATCAAGAGGGAGTTATGTGTTCATTACAACCCTCAGCAAAATGAAGTTGTCGAAAGAAACAACAAGTCTATAGAAGAGGCAACAAAGGCTATGATCCATGATCAGAGTTTGCAGAATTTCCTATGGGCAAAAGCTTCCAGAACTGCAGTATATGTTCAAAACAGAAGTCCTCATCGGATATTGGGGACTTGAGTTAGACACTGAGTTCAGGGACAAGGATGTTGTCAAGGATAGATTAGAGGAGTCACAGGTGGGTTTTCAAGGAGAGTTTGGGACTGGGTCAGGTGGAGGAAGTGAGGAGGCGGATCCATTGGCTATAGGTGTGAAGGTGTCAGCTAAGTGGGTTGCAGTGTTGCAAGGCCAAGTGCCAAGTCTTTGGAAGGCTTTTCCAGTTGCAAAGAATAGGAATTGCACAAGGCAGTCAACCTGGATCTGACATTGGTAGCACCGCAAGCCTATTCAAAATACTGTGCTCTCAGATGAGGTCAAGGAGGACTAAGTCTTGGAGTGAAGGAAGGAGGGTTGGACTCTCACAAGTCAGTTGGAGGTGCTGCTAGGAGTAGTGTTGAAAGTGTGGGATGGAGGCCGTTCCACTGAGGTAAGCATTGCAGGCAACGTTGGACGAGGAGGTCAGGAGGTTGATGTGGGTGCCTAAAGCTGAATTCAGTTGGGAGTTAGTACTGCAAAAGGTGCGAAAAGGTGTTTGTGGTGGAACTTGGATGAGAAGTCTAAGTAGCTTGAACCCGACCAAGTAGTATGGAAGGTTTTGCAAGAATGTATAGAAAGGATGGATCAGCTCAGTGAAGGAAGCCGAGGCTGGGTTCTTGTAGTGGTGGAAGAAAGTAATTCTGAAGAATCTACTCAAGTCAGGTTAAGTCAAGGCAGGGATCTTGCAAGGGGTTGTGAAGTCTAGGACTCACAACTAAGAGGGAGAGCAAGTGTTTGGAACATTGGGGGCATCAAGTATGACAAGGTCAGAAATAGTGTTGAGGAAAGCAATCCAGCTCCAATATATATGTATTGATGATCAAACAGCTGATATCCTCTCCAAGCCTCTTTCCAGGGTGAAGTTTGTGTACTTCAGAGACAACCTTGGAGTGGTGAAGTATGTCACCCTCGCTGAGAGGGAGTCACAGCATCATTAAGAAATTCTCCCCATGTCAAGGGAATGGACAGAACGACAAACTGATTTGTCATAGCGTATATTTCTCTGAGACAGAGAAATATGAGGTGAAAGCCCTTGTAGCGTATATTTCTTTAAAACAGAGAAATATGAGGTGAAAGCCCTTCTGGTGTATATTTCTCTAAGACAGAGAAATATGAGGTGAAAGCTCTTGTAGCATATGTTTCTCTCAGACGAAGAAACAAGAGGTGAAAGCCCTTGCAGTGTATATTTCTCTGAGATAGAGAAATATGAGGTGAAATCCCTGAATCATATCACATCTCTCAGACTAAGTTGTGCTTCCCACAATTGGGTGAGGCCATTGTGAACGTCATGTTGAGAGAGTCCATGAAATCACATGATACCCTTGAGTGGGGCTCAAGGAAGACTTTGTTATACCTCCCTAGCTAAGAGGGAGTCTTGATGTTTTAGCTTCAGGAGCTATTATCCCAGTCGGCTAGAAGATAAGTCAGATAAATAATAAACAATTATTCAAGTTGTTGGGTCGGCCCTAGTGGAGTAGGGCACCCAGACTTATATATATAGAAGAAATTTTCTTCTCATTTTATCATCAATTTCTATTCATTTGTTTTTAGGAAGAAGATCTGCTGCTCAAAAGAAGATATATTTTCTTGATCAGAAATTTGCGCTATTTAAAGTGTTGAACTATTTCATTCTATTCTGCCTATCTAGGCGTGATTCTTAAGTGCTATTTCTGCACTATTGTACCTGATATATCATTATTGAAGTCTTGCTGGGTTTTTCTCCCTTGAGTAGAAGGTTTTTCCCTGGATAAATAATGTATTCTTCGTTTTGTGTTATTATTTCTGCTTGTTGTGCATATCTGATCTAAAATTAACAGGTCAGCCCTTAGAAACAAGATTATTTTATTTTATTTCCTTTGCAACACTAATATGTCACCATCGAATACTTTCTACATCAAACTCTCTTGGCTTTCGAATACCTTTGACATCAATGACAACAATTTTCCAACTGGATTACCCAAAGATTTGAGATGACTTGGGTAAGTACATGAGGTTGGGAAACATTTACATGGAATTTGTGTGGCTGTTATGAAATAACTTGCACAAGAAGAATATTGTTACATCCCTTTTGTCTTGAACAAGATTATGGCAATGGAATTATGGTTGTTAAGTTAGTTGAGATTAAATACCTTTCATGAGAATGTGAAATTGGGAAAAGAATTTCAATTTATATGTTGTAACGGCACATATGAATGATTTTCTTAAATATGCGTAAATGAATGTGTTCATGAGTTTATATATATATATATATATATATATATATAAGTCGAGAACGGTCTAACCCTAATTCTTTATGTCAAGTGGTTGCAGGATAGCCAACACCTAGCAAGAAAGGGAAATATCATCAAGGAGAGGTCGTAGTTAATAAAGGATCAAATTATCATCACGCCTTGAGTCGGTGTAAGATAGCTAATTGAAGTCATAACCTTGCCTATAAATCATTTAATTAAATTATAAGAAAAACAAGTCAATTTAAGTAATATATATCATTGATCTCCTCTTAAATGCATATTGTAATGTAAAATGAAATTAAATAATTATTTAAAACATCAGATTATCTTTTCAAAGTCGTGAGTATGTGAGGAGACAAGATCCGTTATGTTGTGGAGGTAACCTCCGCCACCTTGGTCTCTCTTCTTGATCAAGACGTTCAAGAAGAAGGCATGCGGACTCATTTGGATTGTCGTCTTGCCTTGGTTTTATTCACTCGAACATTCATCTCTTGAGAGCTTGCTTTCTCTTCTTTTTGGCATTCGTATTCGCATTCTTGGGGGATTGGTATCCTCTGTTTGTATCGACAATCAGTTTGTCTTACTTCCTCATACCATTCTCGAATTCACTTCTTAATTAGTCGGCATTCTACTAGTTTGATATCCTCATTCAGTTTAAGCATTCACCCTGTTTTTGTTTTTCCATTTTTCCACTCTATTTATCTCCTTTCTTCTAGTCAGCTTCCATATCGGGTGTCGATCTTGCTTTCCTATCTACTATCGAGCTTAGCGTGGCAGAGATTGGTTATTTTATTCAATTTTTCAATTTTTGGTGGTGTTCTCTTGATCTTCAATAAGACATCTCAAATTTTTCTCTGGCCAGTAAGGACTTCAGTGGCATCGTAGTCTTGTCCAGATCATTTGGAGAGAAGAATTTGGAGCTTCTTCGAGCTACAAACTTTCATAATCAGGCATGTTAAAAGAGTCTTTAATTTGTTAAAACTTTGCATCGAAAGAATCTTTAACCGTTTTGAAAACCCTTATGTATAGGAAGGAAATTTCATTGAACTTCTTCGTCTTTTTGAAAGTATATTGGATCTTTTGCTATCACTCTAGAACTTCTCTGATAGAAGACACTTCTTGTTATGAACCTGTATAATTTATTAATCTTGAAATTGAATTACTCTATCTTCATTATTTCTGATTTTGAATGTAGATCGAGCCATCTTCAAATCACTCTATGAACTATCTTGCCTTGACTAAGCCGAATCCTCTCTTTTCTACTCTTTAACTTTTGAGTTGGATTAGTGCATTTTCTCCTCCCACTCCGAGTCCATTATATGGCATATAAATGTTAAGGATTTGAAAGATCCTCAATATCGAATAAGTCTCTCTCTATATATATATTTTTATAGTAAAGGCTTAACCTTAAATTAAGGGAAATGATTTTGAACCAAGTCATTGTAATATAGACCTTGAGTCAAGTATTATCATGTCGAGCAAGGGTGAGAGTGTTGATGGCACAAGTGTGCCCATTAACAATAAAATCCTTGGCCAAGGTTATGATGCTTAGATTAAGCATTTGCCAGCTATCAAGAACCAGATATACTCCTGGTCAGAGTGATCTTTCTAGTTAGGAGTTACCTATAGTGAAGGATCGACCAGGTAGTATAGGTTCTTGACACCACGCTCAGATGGCATGGTGATATTATGAGATCCTTTATTGATTACCCTTGTGAAGGGTCGGGTTTCTTCAGTTGGAGAAACACGAGAGACCAGTAGGTCTTTGGTTGGGCGGAAAAGCCCTTGATGATATTTATTTTTCCCTTGTTGACAAAGTCAAGTTCAAGCATTTCAACTTTCAGACTGTACTTTCACGTAACTCTTTCTCTCTTAATTTCAGTTATATTTACTTCAACAAGTTTATTTCATAGCTGTAATAAATGCTATTTTCATTTCAAAAGTAAAGGAAAAGTTAGTTATTAACAACTGTGGTTTTCGGTCATATAGACAATTAATTATTTCTCTTTCAGCTGAAAATGAAAACCAGAAGTTAGTTGATAAATTGATATTGATTAGATTGCTTATCTTTTTCGTTCATTGATGCAAAGGAAACCCTAGTAAGAAAACTAGTTAGTTACACATCAGCTGAAATTGGTAGTTAGTTACCTTTCATAAACTATAGATTAGATAGAGTGTTGCATATGGTATCAAAGCAACCAAGTTCGACACTGAACCTCGGAGTCATCATGCAAACATAGAAAACTGAAATCAACCGTCGGTGTTTTTCCAAGATGAAGATGCGGAAAACACCTCGGAAGAAGATCCGAGACCTTGTTTCTGTCCAGCTATGGAAAATTAAACTTAGATATGATTATTCCAGCTACTCTATTCCATCAGATTCGGAAACAATGGCTGAAGCTCTAAAGAGACTTCAGAAGGAAAGAAGAAAACGGACTACCTCTAGGAAGGAAACTATTAAGTCAGCCATTCTTGCTGAAATAAGAAAAACCAGCACTAAGAACCTTTCAAATAACTAGACCAAACCAAAAACATCTAAAGAAGATCGAGTCCCAACTCCTGGATACAGACTTATTCCATTTCAAAGTTTAGTGATCAAGAGCAACCTATCACTGACAGTGAAAATGATTTTTAAATATTTTGTATTGAATCTGTCATAGTTAGTGATAGATATTTTGTAACAATTTTGTATTGAATCTATCACAGGTAGTGATAGAAATTTTGTAACATTTATGTATTGAATCTATCACAGGAAGTGATAGTCATTTTGTAAACAAATTTTGAATTGAATCAATATCAAATTTTGTAAGCTATTTTGCTTGAAATCTAATAGAAATTGACTTGAGACAGAAAATAATTGATTGTTTATCTACAATGGAAAAAATTCTTAAACTTATGTTGAGTAAACTATTGAATAAAATTAAAAACAAAGACTAATTAGAATTACCAACATCTCCAGGGACTTCATTGGAATGGATAATTCCGGAAATGGGTTTAGAAGGGATCAGGATAACAACCCTATAGCTAAATTAGATCAGCTATTGAATTTGATGAATGAAACTCAAGCCCGGCTAGTCAACCTAGAAAGGAAAGTAGAAGGGCAAACTGATATGAGAGATGAAAGGTCAAAATCTCAGAGTGATCAACATGAAGATAATTCAAAAACTTCGAGCTTGGGAAACAAAAGAAGTCAATTAGCCAATGAACTTGCTAAAGATATGAAGAAGATCAAACCCCCTAAGTTTGAGGGCTCTGCCTCAAGAGATGCCGCCAAGGCATGGTTGACTAAAATGAAAAAGTATTTTGAGCTAAGGGATTACTCTAATAATTCCAAAGCAGTTTGGGCAGCCTATCAATTGGTAGGAGAAGCCGCTACTTGGTGGGAAAACAAAAGAGCTGAAATGGGTTTGGCAGTAGCAGAAGTGACCTGGGATCAGTTTGTGGGAATTTTTTGTCAAAGATGGCTTCCACAGCTGTTTTGCGACCAAAAGCTGCTAGACTTTGAAAATCTTAGGCAAGGACCCTTAACTGTTAATGAGTATTGGGAAAAGTATACCCATCTGTTTAAATATGTTCCACAATACCAACAGAATGAAAACTTTTGTGTTCGGAAGTTCATAATGGGGTTGAACAACCGCATAGGGGGTCCAGTAGATGTTTTGGCACCACGAACTATGGATGAGGCATACAAAAAAGTTGTTCGACAAGAGCAAAGGTTGAAAAAGGATGATTCCTTTATGGATAAAAACCACAACAAAGCCAAATGGAACCAGTCATCCTAGAATTTCAAAAGGAAGGGCTACAAGAGTAATCAGTATGATTACAAGAAGGATAAGAAGGGCTATAACAATACTAGGAAGGATGAGGTTAATTCAAACAAAGGTCCGGAAAATAATGGACCACCAGAGGGATGCTTTACTTGTGGAGGAGAGCATTACGCTAACCAATGCCCTGCTAAGAATTAGCATGGACATTAGCAGCGAAAACCTCTACCACCCCAACAGACAACCTTCCAACAAAGGATTCATGCAGCAGTAGACAACAAGCAGGCGGAATATCAGGCCACACCCATTGAAACTCCAGGTATGCTTTACGCGAACCCGATAACCATTTTAATAGATACCGGAGCCACTGAATGTTTCTTATCCCCAAAATTGCTTGGTAGATTTCCTAAAAGAACCGTGTTCATGGCCAAATCATGAACGATTGAATATGCTAATCAAACGAGAGCTCGAGTAGAGCAATGTCTGTTTTTAAGCTAGGGTAGAACTTCCAGGCTTCACCACAAAAATTAATCTTTACATGGCACCTTTGGGTTCCTATGATGTGATCATTGGAAAGAATTGGTTAAAAGAGAATAGGGCTAAGGTTGATTGTTTTGCAAAGACGGTAGAGTGTGTGAATGACTTAGCAAAACCGGTGTTAATTCAAAAAGTACAACATGAGGTCACAGTACGGCAAATTTCAGCCACTCAGTTGAAAAGAAATAAAAAGAAAGGATGTCAAATATTTGCAGTTAAAATGGAATAACTTAGGGAATACAAAGAAAGTATATTTTTGATGATATGTTAATGCACACACAGATTAAGGAAGAGGAAATGGAAGCTGACTCTAAGGAAGAAACCTTTGCTGAAAAATATCCCTACCTTCAGGAATACCAAGATGTGTTTCTAAAGGAACTACCTGGGTTACCACCAAGAAGGGTGTTTTGATTTCTCTATAGATTTAGTTCCAAGGGTTGAACATGTTTCTAAGGCACCGTATCATATGGCCACCGTGGAATTAATGGAACTAAAGGCATAATTGCAAGAATTACTAGAAAAATGATTGATTTGACCTAGCGTATCACCGTGGGGAGCACCAGTTATATTAGTCAAGAAGAAGGATGGGACACTTTGCCTATGCATAGACTATCGTATGTTGAACAAGCTCACTATCAAAAATAAATATCCCTTACCCAAAATAGACGATCTTTTTGATCAAATGAAAGGGACAGCAGTGTTTTCCAAGATAGATTTAAGGTCAAGATATCATCAGCTAAGATTGAAAGAAGAAGACATTCATAAAACGGCCTTCAGAACTAGGTATGGTCACTATGAATTTACAGTTTTGCCATTTGGATTCACCAATGCCCCAACTGCGTTAATGAACCTAATGGATAGTATTTTCCGAGATTGTTTGGACAAGTTTGTGTTGGTTTTCCTCGATGACATTCTTATCTATTCCAAAAACAAGGATGAACATTTTCAACATCTCCGGGTAGTTCTTCAACAATTGAGGGAACATAAACTTTATGGGAAATTATCAAAGTGCTACTTCTTTCAGAAGGAGGTACAATACTTGGGACATATAATATCAGCTAAAGGCATAGCAGTGGATCCAGCAAAAATAAAAGCTATAGAGAAATGGCCAGTACAAATAAATGTGCACGAGGTTAGAAGTTCCATGGGATTGGCAGGGTATTACTAAAAGTTTGTGAGAAATTTCTCTAAGATCACCCACCCCATTACTTCCCTTCAGAGAAAAGGAAAGAGATTTGAATGGACTGAGAAATGTCAAAAAGCGTTTAATACATTGAAGGAGAAATTAACGACTACACCAATTTTGGTTGTTCCAGACCCTAATGGTCATTTTGTAGTTATAACGGACGTGTCTGGTGATGGTTTAGGCGGAGTATTAATGCAAGATGGGAAAGTAGTGACTTATGAATCTCAGAAGTTGAAACAGTATGAGCAGAATTATGCACCACACGATCTGGAGTTAGCAGCTATTGTGCATGCCCTGTAAATGTGGCGACACTAATTGTTAGGAAGACTTTTGAGCTCAAAACAAATCATCAAGGTTTAAAGTATATATTCACACAGCCTAATTTAAATGCTCGCCAAAGGAGGTGGATGGAATTAATTTTAGATTATGATTTTGAGGTCAGTTACATTAAGGGCAAGGAGAACAGAGTAGCCGACGCTTTGAGTCGACGGAAACATATAACTTCCATGGTGTCAATCAACACAAATTTTAGAGCTCGGGTACTTTAGAAATTGAATGAAGATGAATACTACTTGCAAGTTCGTGAAGCTCTTCAAGCAAACTCACAAGAGCCTAAATATGAGGGTTTCCAGATTGAAGCAGATGGACTTTTGAGATATAAGGGCAGGATGTATGTACCAAACTCAACAGAATTAAGGAAGTTGATATGGAAAGAGGTACATAGCACCATACTCAGGACATCCAGGAGTAACCAAAATGTTGGCCGATGTTAAGCCGTTATATTTTTGGAAGGGAATGAAAAAGGATGCAGCCAAGTTTGTAGCAGGATGTTTTGAATGTCAGAAGGTTAAGGTGGAGCATCAGCACCCGACAGGATTGTTACAACCCCACAGTGTACCAGACTGGAAATGGCAAATCATTAGTATGGATTTTGTACAAGGTTTACCGATAACGAGGAGCAAGCATAATGCTATACTGGTAGTAGCGGATACACTCACGAAAGTGGCACGTTTTATACTTGGGAATCTGACAGATGGGGCTTTTGTGATTGCACGAAAGTTTGTACAAGAAATTTTCCGTCTTCATGGAGTTCTGGAAAAGATCATTTCTAACAGAGATGCTAGGATGACATCCAGGTTTTGGTAGACTCTATTTTTTGCCTTGGGAACTCGGCTAAATATTAGTACAGCATATCATCCCGAAACAGATGGTCAAACGGAAAGAGTAAACCACATTTTGAAAGACCTACTAAGAATGTACTGCATGGATCAGCAAAACAAGTGGGAGGAATATTTACCATTGGTAGAATTCGCTTATAATAATTCGTATCAATCAGCTATCAAAATGGCACCCTTTGAAGCACTGTACAGCAGGAAGAGTAGAACATCTATCAGTTCGAACAGAATCGACGACAGGATCATTCTAAGACCCGAAATGGAAGAACAGATTAAGTTAATCAAATAAAGGTTGAAGGAAGCTAATGACCGATAGAAGAGCTACGCTGATGCGAAACGAACCCCCAAGCAGTTTGTGGTGGGAGAGAAAGTTCTCTTGCAAGTTAAACCTCAGAAAAGCTCTATCAAATTCGGAAAAGCCTCTAAACTAGCCTCGAGATATGTGGGACCTTTTCAAGTCCTGGAAGTTATCAATCCAGTAGCATACAAAATTGCACAATGTATTTCATGTCTCCTATCTTAAGAAGTACTATGCAGAATTTAACCATATGATTGACTGGAATTCCTTGCAGGTGTGAGGTCCTGGGGTGATCATAATAGAGCCACTCAAAGTACTCGAGGTACGTAAGCTACACTTACATAACTGCGAGGTGGTACAATGCAAAGTACAGTAGGACCAGTATTCAGAAGAAAATGCCACATGAGAGGATTATGATGAAATCCTTCAAAATTTTCCTTATCTATTTAAGAAAAATTAAGAACTCTATATATATATATATTTCTGATTTTAGAATTGAATTTCTAAATAAACAATCATCGGGGACAATGATTCTTAAGGAGAGAAGTATGTTACATCCCATTTGTCTTGAACAAGATTATGGCAATGGAATTATGGTCGTTAAGTTGGTTGTGATTAACTACCTTTCATGAGAATGTGAAATTGGGAAAAGAATTTCAATTTCTATGTTGTAACGGCAAATATGAATGATTTTCTTATACATGCGTAAATGAATGTGTTCATGAGTTTATATTTATATATATATAAGTCGAGAATGGTCTAACCCTAATTCTTTTTGTCAAGTAGTTGCAGGATAGCCAACACCTCACGGGAAAAGGAAATATCATCAAGGAGAGGTCGTAGTTAATAAAGGATCAAATTATCATCACGCCTTGAGTCGGTGTAAGATAGCTAAATTGAAGTCATAACCTTGGCTATAAATCATTTAATTAAATTATAAGAAAAACAAGTCAATTTAAATAATATATATCATCGATCTCCTCTTAAACACATATTGTAATGTAAAATGAAATTAAATAATTATTTAAAACATTGGATTATCTATTCAAAGTTGTGAGTATGTGAGGAGGCAAGATCCGTTATGTTGTGGAGGTAACCTCCACCACCTTGGTCTCTCTTCTTGATTGAAACGTTCAAGAAGAAGGCATGCGGAATAATTTGGATAGTCATCTTGCCTTAGTTTTCTTCACTCGAACATTCATCTCTTGAGAGCTTGCTTCCTCTTCTTTTTGGCATTCACAATCGCATTCTTGGGGGATAGGTATCCTCTATCTGTATCGACAATCAGTTTGTCTTACTTCCTCGTACCATTCTCGAATTCACTTCTTAATCAGTTGGCATTCTACTAGTTTGATATCCTCATTCAGTTTCCGCAATCACCCTGTTTTTGTTTTTCCATTTCTCCACTCTACTTATATCCTTTCTTCCAGTCGGCTTCCATATCGGATGTCGATCTTGGTTTCATATCTACTATTGAGCTTAGCGTGGGAGAGTTTGATTATTTTATTCAAGTCTCAATTTCTGGTGGTGTTCTCTTGATCTTGAGTAAGCCGTCTCAAAATTTTCTCTGGCCAGTAAGGACTTCAATGGCATCGTAGTCTTTGTCCAGATCATTTGGAGAGAAGAATTTGGAGCTTCTTCGAGCTACAAACTTTCATAATCAAGCATGTTAAAAGAGTCTTTAATTTGTTAAAACTTTGCATCGGAAGAATCTTTAAACGTTCTAAAAACCCTTATGTATAGAAAGGAAATTTCATTGAACTTCTTCGTCTTTTTGAAAGTATATTGGAATCGGATCTTTTGCTATCACTCTAGAACTTCTATGATAGAAGACACTTCTTGTTATGAACCTGTATAGTTTATTAATCTTGAATTCAAATTACTCTGTCTTCATTATTTTTGATTATGAATGTAGATCGATCCATCTTCAAATCACTCTATGAACTATCCTGCCTTGACTAAGCCGAATCCTCTCTTTTCTTCTCTTTAACTTTTGAGTTGGATTAGTGCATTTTCTCCTCGCACTCTGAGTCCATTATATGGCATATAAATGTTAAGGATTTGAAAGATCCTCAATATCGAATAAGTCTCTCTCTCTATATATATTTTTATAGTAAAGGCTTAACCTTAAATTAAGGGAAATGATTTTTTACCAAGTCATTGTAATATAGACCTTGAGTCAAGTATTATCATGTCAAGCAAGGGTGAGAGTGTTGATGGCCCAGGTGTGCCCATTAACAATAAAATCCTTGGCCAAGGTTACGATGCTTAGATTAAGCATTTGTCAACTATCAAGAACTAGATATACCGCTGGCCAGAGTGATCTTTCTAGTTAGGAGTTACCTATAGTGAAGGATCGACCAAGTAGTATAAGTTCTTGACACCAGGCTCAGATGGCATTATGATATTATGTGATCCTTTATTGATTACCCTCGTGAAGGGTCAGGTTTCTTCAGATGAAGAGACACGAGAGACTAGTAGGTATTTGGTTGGGCGGAAAAGCCCTTGATATTTCTTTTTCACTTGTTGACAGAGTCAAGTTCAAGAATTTCAACTTTCAGACGGTACTTTCACGTAACTCTTTCTCTCTCTCGGAATTTCAGTTATATATACTTTAACAAGTTTATTTCATAGCATTAATAAATGCTATTTTCATTTCAAAAGTAAAGGAAAAGTTAGATATTAACAACTGTGGTTTTCGGTCATATAGACCGTTAATTATTTCTCTTTCAGCTGAAAATGAAAACAAGAAGTTAGTTGATAAATTGATATTGATCAGATTGCTTATCTGTTCCGTTCATTTATGCAAAGGAAACCCTAGTAAGAAAACTAGTTAGTTGCACATCAGCTGAAATTGGTAATTAGTTACCTTTTATAAACTATAGATTAGATAGTGTTGCAAATATAATATGAAATATGCTGCAAATACTTGATAATAGTATGCCACTTCAAGGGGGCAACCTCCTAATCCGCTTCAAGAGGTGTACCTCCAATAGTTTTCAATAAGAACACAATACTCAACATGATGATTAAATAAGACTCGTAACCTCCTATATATACCTATTTATGCCTAGGATATCACCTAGGCCGAATTAGACAACCATATATAAGCCCTAGGCCGACCTAAACAACTAAATAACAATATAATAATGATAACATGACTTAATTAAGAGTTATGATAGTCACAAGCCGACTATTCATAACCCAATGTACACACTATAGGGGTAAGGGCATAACATTTCCCTCCTCTTTACAAAAGCATTGTCCTCAATCCTAACTTTTTTCTTTATCTTCTTCTTCATCTCCTTTTTTATTGTTGCTTCTTTTTCTACCATTGCTTCTTGTTCCCACTCTTTTCTTTCTCTTGTTCTTTCTCTTTTTTACTTCCACTTCTTCTACTGCTACTTCTTGTTCTTCTTCTTCTTCTTGCTCTTGCTCTTGCTCTTGCTCTTTACCTTTCTCTTTGTCTTACTCTTGTTCTTTTTCTTACTCTTGTTCTTTCTCCTTCTCTTTCTCTTGCTCTTTTTCTTGTTCTACTTCTTGTTCCTTTTTCTTTTTCTTCTTTTTTGTGGCTACTTTTTGTTCTAAAGAAGATCTAGAAAGATAATTTTGCAATAAATCACACAAATAAACTCAAAATACTCTAAAAAAAATTTATAACTTACCAAGGCCTAGGTCGCACTCTAATAGAAAAATCTCCCAAAAATTAGGTAATGTGCAACCTTGAGAGCAATTTTTTTGAAAACCCTAATTTTGCAAGAACTCACTTATTTCTGCTTCAATTTCTCCACAATTTGGACTTTAGTCTCCTCTATTGTCTTCAAAAACCCAATAAAAATTAGGCTCCAATTCGACAGGATGTGAGAGATGTAGCTTCCAAATAAATTGTGTAGTGTTGTACCCAAACCAAAATTTTTGCTTCATTAAGGCATTTTGCTTAAAATGGTCTAAACCTTGTAAAAGTGGGGTCAAAACTCGGTTTTTGGGCAAATAAAGTATGGGCTTTTAGTCAGTGTGATGCCAAGAAGATACTGGCAAAATTTGAAAATTTTGAAAATTAGGGTTTTTGAAGTCTATTTTTAGCCCGAAACCCTAAAAAATAAGAACTTGTCAGAATTGGCTGAAATTAATTTTGATTGGCTTATTTCACATCACGATCACAGTGGTGAAGTCAGTTTCAGTTAAAAGTCAGTTTAAGGCTGGTGGGTAGTTATAACTTTTTCAGGAGAAAAGTTAGGACCTCTGAGGTCATTAATGGCAGTTGGCCAGTACCAGGTGTTAATATCTAAGCCTGAAACTCAAAGAAGAACACTCTACGATGAAAGATGTTGAAAATTATGCTTTTTGACGGAGGAGATTTTCAACGAGGTAAAAGTACTGTGAAAAAGTCTGGATTGAAAATATTCTAAGTCTGGAGTCAAAAGCGCCACTCTCAGCTAGGGGCGCCCATCATTATGGAAGCTGTATTCAACTTTTTGTGAGATTTTCTACCAAGATGATTTCTTCAGTTTCCTGATAGCTTCGCAATGAGCTAGCCAGCCAGTCCGACGGAGGAGTAAAACGCCTGAAAACGAAAATTCAATACAGAACGAGGGAAATGCAAAGTAGATGACTTTGAAGAGAAAAAGCGCCCCTGGAGGCCAGGGGCGCCCATCTTTTTGAAGATTCAAATGAAGTCTTTTGATCAAGTGACACCCAGGAAGTTTGTTTCTATTTTTGGTCCAACTCTGCGACGCATCTGTCAACAGGTGAATCTGAGATGCCGAGTTGCCACCATCAGTGGTCAAATTTGAGGTTCCAGACTTGATCAGAAACTATTCAGAAAGGACAAAAGCGCCCCTAGAGGTCAGGGGCGCCCAAGGTTTTAAGACCTTTAATGAAATCTGTTTGATGATTTCAGATACTCATCTCGTTCGTGTCAGCTTCAGCTTTCCGTTCCCTGTCTCAGCCGGTTCAGAAGATGTCTTGGCAATCCACAGTCGGAAGTTGAGTAATTTTTGCCAGTTGAAGTAATGGATGACATTGGTTGGGAAAAGCGCCCCTGGCCCATGAATTAGGAAGGTTTAAAGATGTTTTTATACAAAGTGTTCATCAGGAGCCTTTGCTCAGAATTCAGTCTGCTCCGCAGTGAGCCAGTCAGCGTGTTCTGAAGTTTTGTCAAATACCGGGAAACGTCAAGTGAAATATGGTCAAGTTATCAGTGAAAATGATGAAAATGCCTGAAAATATTCTAACACTGAGGTCAAAAGCGCCCCTGGAGGCCAGGGGCGCCCATCTTTTCGAAACCTCAAATGGTTGAATTTTGAATTGCCACCTCAAGGAATCTTCTTGTCAGATTTGGTCTTGCTCTTCATCGAGATTGTCAGCCAGTTGATCCGACGTCACAGTCAACCAGAATCAGTGATCGAACATGAGCTTCGTTTGAGGTTTTAGATTCTAAATTTTCAGAAAATGTCTAAGTAAGGAAGGACGCCTAAAGTCAAAGGTTGACTTTTTTCAAATTCAAAAGTAGAAGTGCGCATGAAGAGAGTTTTCAATTTACCAAATTTAGATCTTCAGTTAAACTCTTTGCATGTCGACTTCTATTTTACCTATTTTTAGTCATAACTGGCAAAAAACTAGTTTGCATGCATTAGTTAACTGAGTCTTTCAAGGTGGCGCCCTAATTTGGGGTTGTTCTACATCCAGTTAACTGAGTTTGAAGCCAAATATAGGCCATGCGTGAGTTTTGAAGCACCAGTTGTACTTCAAGCGCCATTTCCAATGCTTGACATGCATTTCACACGCCTTAGAAGATATTTTGCTATATATTTTGCTAATGACGTCCATTATTCTTCATCAGAGTTGACAAGAAGCATCTTTCTTGAGCATAAAATTGATCTGCAGGTGCTACAGGTGTCAGATTTCAGTATTCTTCGTAGCTACAGATTCAGATTGTTCAAGGGAAGATTATTTCAAACTTGGTTTCTATTTTGCATGCAGGTGTTATCAGTTCTACTTCAAGCATAGGCGAATTTTTACAGAAGAAGAGAGAAAACAAAAAAAATAAAACTTCTATTCTTCTGTCTTCTTTTCTTCTATTCTCATCTTAGGTTTTCTTCGCATGTCAAAGAAAACGGCAGATTTTTTAGAAAAGCATCATCTGGGTTCGAATATTTCAACATCAACAACAATACCCATGTCTTAGATTATTTTGTGAAAATTGCCCCGCTGCCTCTTTTCTAGAAGCACTATGCTTTTTTCCAGAATTTTCTTTGCATGTGGGCCTAAATCACATTTTTTCGCAAATCTGTTGATCTGGGTTGTTTTAGGATCCATTTCTACACAAAACCCATGTTCCAGATTTTCGCGGGAAAAATTGCCCCCAGTGCCCCTAACTGCCAGTTCAAATCTCAACCGAAAACCTTTTGCATGCAAGCCTAAATCCCATTTTTTCGAAATTCTGACATTCTGGGTTGCATTAGAATTTGATTCTGCACAAAACCCATATCTTAGAATTTGTTCGAAAAAATTCACTTCCCCTTGCTATTTTTAGCCTATCCTCAAGCTTTTTCAGTTTTTCCAAAGTTGTCCAACCATACCCGACTTTACAGTCAAAAGTCTAGTTTTTCAGAATGCAGTATAATCCCATAGATTATAAGGCCAAACAGGTCTTTCTTCATAACTTTCTGAAAACTACCGATACCGACTTAAGTCATGTTTTTCCCATCGTCAATCTGAACTCATTGGAGGGTATCAACAGTACTACAATCAAAAATCTTGAACGTTCAGGGATATTTGCAGCGGCGTCCATTCCTATCTCAGTCTTTGATCTTGAGTTCGTACTTGCTTGTGTCAAGCATTATGACTCGTCTACCAGACAAATCAGATCGACAGATGGAAGGATTATTTGTAGCCTGAAGCCGAGGGATGTAGAAAAATGTTTTTCTATTCCTCCACGTTCAGATCATTTCGCTGTATCCATTTCAGATTGTGACAGAATATGGGAGGAGGACAAGGATAGATCACAGAAGAAAGTAGCTCAACGGTGGTTGAAAATTCAGAAAACCAACATGCCAAGGAAGATTGCACGTGGGGATTTCAAGGACGAGATTGCTATTTTGATAACTTTCCTTAACCGGTTAGCAGGTTCTGAAGACGCAAGTGTTTTCCGAACATGGATGTTCTACCTCATCTCACGAGTTATTGATAAAAAAGAAACATTTGACTGGGCCATGTTTATCAGCGAGTGTCTTCACCAGCAGATTACAGAGTTCCTAAAGATTCACGAATTCCATATGGTAACTTTTCTGGTTTACTTAGTTGCATTTCAAGGCAGCTTTAAATTATTAAAGACCGATGGAGTTCTGGGTGTTCAGCGAGTGTACGAATACTACCCTCAGTTGGAGTTTTCGAAAGCTGAACAGGACTTTACAGCAGTGAATGATCACTTTCTTATGAGAACAGTCAGAAATTTAGATAACGAGATGCATGAGGATTTCTACAGAGGCACAATCAGCAATGGAAAGTTGGGCAGATTGGTTTATCCAATTTCCTACTTTCACATATATTTGTGTATATGGATATACAGGAGAGCCTCTGATGCTACCGAGGTACCCATCGGATAAGGTTCTTTTCATGAAGTTCATGAGACAGGCACATGAGGTTCACACTTTTCTTCGCAATCGACATAAGCCAGCTTTCACCTTTTCGTTTGAGTTAGGTATTTACAAATGCAAAACAGCTGCTGATTGCAAGTTAATGGCACACGAGTTAGAGAAACTTCAGCTTGGGTGTTTTCCTCAGAAGCGTGCCTATGATCCGTTGGGTCATTATTCAGCAAGGTTGGAGCGAAATGTTTCACATTTGGCAGCGCTTGAGGACTTTTGGGTCAATTGTGAGGATGAATTTGAGGTGCGCCGTCGTCATTATTGTAGGCTTACTGTTCCACAGATTGCTGATTTCTTGTCAGAGGATGTGGAAGGTTTGTCTGATGATGATGGCGAGATACTACTTCATTCATTCATTAGAGACCAAGTTGCTCGCCAGCCACTTCGCCAACCTGATTGGTATGTTCCATTGAACACTTCAGTGAAAGACTTATCCAAGTCTGTTATCAAAACCACCATGTACTTCCTTGAGAGCAAGCGGAAGCGAAGGGTGATCCCAGTTACAGAGCCGCCAGCAGTGGTAGTTTCTTCTTTACCTTCTATCTAGAGCTAAACCTCGAGTCAAGGTTACTATGAGGCCGCCTGAAGGGGTTAAGATGGGAATTAATTCAAAAGGAAAAAGCATCACCAAGAGGAAACAGGTTGAGAAGGAGCCAACACTTCCAGTTACAGAGACAGTACTTCTAGAGCCAGTTATTTCATCGGAACCAGTTATTCAAACTGAGGTCGGGTTGTCATCTCCAGGTTCACCTTTTTCAGCGCACTCATCTCCCATAGATATTGATTCGGAGCCTGAGATTTCGATACATGAGACCTGCATACCAGTGGATTTGCCAGCAGCTAATATAGTAGAAACGACTCCATCTCGAGAGGACAGTATTCCTTATTCATCTTGGCTCGAGAAGTCATTGGAGAGGGAGAGGTGTATGCCTTCATATAATCTTGATTTGTCTGAGTTTGGTGAGCCCTATCAGAACAGGTTGAATAAGAGAGCCAGAAAGCAGATAAATATTGAGAAGAATCTTGAGGCAGAGATCATCATAGAGGTTGCTACTCCTCCAAAAGACAAATACTTGGATGAAGTTGATGTTGGTGATTTTACCTTCGTCAAAACTAATCTGGGTAAGAATACTCGACACACCGACGTGAATCTATTCAGAGTCGTCGCGAGTAATCTAGAGGAGCGCGTCATGAAAGATGGTGAGGATAAGGCAGTTCTCAAGGCTGAAATCAAACAACTTCGCAGGTACATCTCGGGTTTGCTTCATGGCAACGAGGGGCAAGCACCTTTACTTCCACAACTTCGAGAAACCACCGCAGAACAGCAAAAGATTCAACACTTGGTTAATCGAGGAAAGCTACTGGATACCTGGATTGAAGACTTTATCATTGCTGGTCGACACCTCCTCATAGAGCTATATCAGTTGAGGGTTGACGCACATAGTCTTCGCCAGAGAATTCAGGAGCTCGAGATTTGCATAGCCGAGCGTAAGCTGAAGGACCTGATTTTGATATCACAGCTTGCAGGAATCTATGACGCCATTGAAGCAGATGGAGATCAGAAGAAGGTCTTCACTTGGAGAGAATTATATCTTTGCAAGGTGGAGACATATGACAGGATTTCTGCTAAGATGAGCATGATTCAGGAAAAGGTTGTTGCAGCTCTTCGTTTCATTAGCGAGTACATCACTCAGATCCCATGTCATTATCGGCATGAGGATGGTGCCTACGCCGAGTTAGAGGCAGTTCAAGCTGAGTTCGAAGTAGTTCGTGATAACCTATGTGGAGGACTAGAGGCGTCCAAGATGGAGGAGTTTACAATGCTGACTATCAGTTTCAAAAAGGTGACCACAGAGGTTAGAGATAGTCAGAGGGAGATCCGAGATGGAGACAAAGAGTTGGACAGGCAGTTAATCATCGTGGACAGCGTCAAAGTGCCAGATGATGATACTATTGATAAATTCCTAGAGGAGATGATAAACTTGGAGTAGATTTTCAGTTAGATCATGCAGTTTTTTACAATGATGAGTCATCAAAAGTAGTTAACTCGAGGCTTCTTTCCGAGTTAACTTGCTGTTGTACATTGCATGCATGTCTTTCTTGGAAACATCTACATATACTTGGAGATTAGATTAGATCTTTCAGTCAACTGATGATAGCATTCCAGTTGACTTGCTTTCAATAAGGACGTGCATGTTGCACCTTGTCCATTTAGATTAGATGTTTCAGTTAACTGATGATAGTTTCCCAGTTAACTGTATAGTTTCATTCAATTAGGGTTTAGGAATAAGATCTTGCATGCATTGCAAGACTTTAGTTGACTCAAGGTGATTTTAGGGTTGCCTACACCTTGAAGTCTATAAATAAGAGCTTTAAGCTCATTTGTAATTTAACTTTTGCTTGATAGCATACATGCTGCGCCTACCTTGCCTGTAGTATTGCTATTATTGTATCTGTTCAAAGAGTAATTGGTGTTATAATAAATTGTTGCGCCTACCTTGCCTTCATGTTATTGTTATGGTGTTTATTCGACCTTAGTTAAATGGGGTTGCTGGTTTGATCGTTATTGCATGCATGTTGCGTCTATACAATCTACTGTCCCAGTTGCTTACCTTTTGTTTTGTTGATTATAAGCCTATTCAGAAGAGCAAATAGTTGCGCCTACCTTGCCTTCATGTTGCGAAACTGTACTCAAAGCTTATCGTATGATGTGTGTTATAGTAGACTCATTCAGCCAAGCAAATAGTTGCGCCTACCTTGCCTTCATGTTGTGAAGCTGTACCAGGTTTACCGTCCATTTGTTTGTTTTAATAAACTTCTTCCCGGATTAGCAAATAGTTGCGCCTACCTTGCCTTCATGTTGTGAGCCCGCACCTGGAGTTTATCGTACAATACATTCCTGCTCCATTTCCTCATGCTCTGTTTCTTGAGGAAATTGGATAGATATTAAAGAAGTTAGCTTAGTTGTAGTTACATGATCTGCGAAACCAGAAAATACTTAGCTGCAACGTTCTAGGTTTTCTTAACCTTGTGCCTCTACCAGCTGAGAACAAAAAGATAGGACATTAGTTTAGTTTTCTATTTTATGCATTCCAGCACAACGAGGGAGCTTCCCCTCCTAATTTGAAGAGCACTCATTACGTAGTGTGCATAGCTGTCCGTACAAACTCACACTCCAGAGGTGTTAGTTCTTACGCCAACATGTAGAAACCCTAATTCTACAATAATTCGCTCAATTCTGCTCCAATTCCTTTGAAATTTGGATTGTAGCTTCTTTAATATGGTTTTCAAAAACCCTTTAAAAATCAAAAAAGAATTCGCCAATATCTGGAAGATATGCTCTCCCCAAAATCGCCTACAATATTGAGAAGAAACCTTGCCTCTATGGTGCCAAGATCATGCTCTGATACCACTTAATAATAATATGCCATTTCAAGGGGGCAACCTCCTAATCCACTTTGAGGGGGATACCTCCAATAGTCTTCAATAAGAAAAAAATACTAAACATGATAAAATAACACTCACAACCTCCTATATATACCTATTTATGCCTAGGATATCACCTAGGCCAACTTAGACAACCCTATATAAGCCCTAGGCCAACCTAAACCACTAAATAACAATATAATAATGATAACATGACTTAATTAAGAGTTAAGATAGCCACAAGCTGACTATTCATAACCCGATGTACACACTATAGGGGTAAGGGCATAACAGTGGCCTTCATTTGTTCCACTCGGCAGAATTCAATACTATTGTGATGTGGTGGAGGGCTCTAATAGGCTATCTAGGAGGTGTTGGCTATGTGTTATTTTTTCTTTGGAGGTCTGCTCTAGTGATACATAGATGAAGTAAGAAATTTGGATGTGACCACTTGCACAAGGCAACATTTTCAAATGGGCACATGGGCTTAATCTTTAACTAAAATTGTAAAGTGGCCCTAGGTTTTGCAAAAGTTGTACTGGAAGAGGAAGAATTGGGAACTCACAAGTCATCCTACTCCAAAGCAATGGTGTCTCAAACCCTTGTATCTTGTCTAGCAACTTTCATTCTAGATGTTTCTCTGGGAGTGATTACTTCAAATACTCCTCTCAAATAATTTAAGGGCATGTCTCTACTCTCATTAGAGCTTGCCATGGGTGACTCTTTAATGAAGATTGAAGAGGACACTAGGGAGCAAGGTTTTGTGAAAAGAGGGTGTTGCAAGAGAAAATTCTCCCTTTAGAGAAGGAAATGTGTGTACTTAGGGCATATTAAGTCAATATGAGAAAGATGATGCAGAGTCTCTTGGTCACACATTGCAAAGAGTAGTTGGAGGTTATGAGTGACCATACACTGCCTATGATCTATGAACACTCAAGGCAAAACGCCAAATTGTGGAAGGCATTCATCTTGTGCACTTTAGAGCCCTCGACCCCTAGTCTTAGCTTAGTGTTCATAGAGTTAAATAAATAGCCAGTTGGGGAGAAATTGTGGCCTTTGGAGATGGTCATTGGGGGATTTGCAAGTGATAAATAGTGTTGCCATCTAGTTTTTTGCACTTGTGCAAGTGGTTTTTGTATAGAGAAGAATGGTCATTGGAATCTCTATTGTTGATCGCACATTTTGGAGGAGCTACTTAATTCTTGTTAGTAGCTTTCTTATAATAGGTAGCAACATGGTGCATGGGGTTTCCTGCTCATGGGTGCTAGTTCTATCCCTAGGGTGATGAGCATTTTGTTTGGCTATAGTCTTAGTAGTTCTTCACATCTATTTTGCATTGTTGGCTTCTTGGTTGTTTTTTCTTGAAAGTTTATATATTAAAGACATCAAATTTCCACAATCCATAATATCGGATATGAGTGTTTCTGGATTTTAACTATGTAATATTTGTTTATCATCAATGTTTTGGATCACAGTTCACTATCAATTATTGAGATGAAGAGAGGAAGAGAGGAGAATGAAAAAATGGTGAATTGCAGACCACAACTAACTAAATAGAGGAAGAGAGTGAGGGGACACAAAAACCAAGGGACCAAAGACTGTTCTATGATGTCCCCTTGGGATCTGAGTTTTTTTTTTTTTTGTTTTGATTGTTTTCTGATTTTTTTGTATTTTTGCCTGATATGATGCAAGAAATAGAGATACATTCAAAAATGCTAAAATGACAAGAAATTGCATAAACTGAAAGGAACCCAATTGATTTTATTAGCACCCAAACCATTTTACAGCATACCCATTTTCTGGAAATGAAAGCTACAGGTCTGATTTTGAAAACCAGCAATCTGGTTGCACAAAACCCTAGGCGCCATTCATAAATCTGCAACTATTACACCTTGGGATTGATGCTGATCTGTTCATGAACACTGGACACCATCAAAGAGATTGTTTGCTGCTAAATAAACATGCCGACCAGGTCTGAAAACCCTCACGCCAAGCTAGTGCTGTACGGCCTGCCTAATGTGCTCACATGTGCAAACTAAAATGGTAATTTTTGCTGTTTTGAAACCCTAACACCAATGCAGATCTGTACAGCTTGGCAAATCAGACCAATCCGATCATGACGTCAAGCTTTAGACCCTCCACATGTGCTTCCTGATCTGTACGGTTAGCTGCAATCCCATGTGCTAGTCTAGGGGTGAATTGACAATCATAACCTGCTATTTATTTCTGATCTGCAATTTTTAAACTCTGAAAACTGAAATATTATTCTACTGAATCCATTGAATGCTCAGACAATAATCCATGTGTGAGATTATTCAATCAAGTGTCCTTGGGTGATCTCTCACACCTGCAAACATTGTTCTCTTCGAGGGATTTCGTCCTCAAAATAGCCCGATCTCCATACCAGCAAACCCTTGCTCAGTATTCTCCATTTTTGCTCAATAGTCAATGAAATGAATAAAAAATGCTCTCTTTTTGCTTCTAACCTTCTCCTCAAAATCACATGCCCACTTTTGCAATTTGGCATTTTAAATTAATATTTTATTGTTGCTTTTCAATATTTTGACTTTTAATCAAATATTTCATAAAGTATCGTTAAAATAATAATACTTTATTGAAAGTCACTTTTTCTCCTTATAACACCAAATTATAAAGTCACTTTATTCACCTTATAACGCCAAATTATAAAGTCACTTTAATAATTAAATTAAATTGTCAACTCTCAATAATAATCTGACAACTCCCGAGAGTGATCCAACACCATTCCTAACTGTTGGCATGACGACTACTAATCCTAGTATAACTTACTATAACTAGTAAGAATAATATGCTCCAGAACTGCCTCCGGAAGGCCCACCAACCTTATACTAAGTCACTAAGCTGTAAATTACTAAATACTGAGATGGATACCCAAGCATGCAAAAGGACCATAGAATCCCCTCCAGAAGGACCACAAAAGGACCACAGAATGCCAAATTATAAAGTCACTTTAATAATTATTAATGTAATTTACCTTTAATAATATAATTAAACTGTCAACTCTCAATAATAATCTAGCAACTCGTAAGAGTGATCCAACACCATTCCCAACTACTGATCTTGGTATAAATTACTATAAATAGTAAGTGTGAACAATATGCTCAAGAACTACCTTCAAAAGGCTCACCAATCTTATACTTAAGTCACTAAGCTGTAAATATTGAGATGGATACCCAAGCCTGCTGAAGGACCACAGAATCCCCTCCGAAGGGTCCCCTAAACATCTCATTAGCTTACGGAGACCAAAATCATAGGCTAACCCTAACTCCCAATTTGCTGACTAGAAAGCAGAAATTGCTTGTCCTCAAGCAATCTCAACTCAAAACGCTACAACATCTCCTCATTCTCCCATGTTGCATCCTCTACTGGCAGGTCCTTCCACTTCAAGTACTCCCTGATAACTCTCCTCAATCTGCATTCTCTAGTATCAATGATAGCTTCAGGAATAACAATCAATTTTCCCTCTTCATCCAAGGGTGGTTATATTGTAGGTGTCACATTGTGTCCCAACGCCTTCTTGAGGCGAGACACATGGAACACATTGTGTACCCTGCTCTCTGCCGACAACTCTAGTTCATAGCCCACCTCTCCAATGCATTTGAAGACTCGGAATGGACCATAGTAACATGGCTTAAGCTTCTCAGCACCACTCTTTCTGAGAGTGGATTGCCTATAAGGCTGCAGCATTAGATATACCATGTCACCCACCTCGAAGGAACGCTCGACTCTACACTGATCCACATACTATTTTTGCTCATTTTTTGCCTTTTGAATATTTTCCTTCAAGGACCTCATGATGTCCTAGCTGACTGATAACAAATCCTTGGCACTGGGCACCCTACTATCTCTAAATAACAGATCCAAGAAGTTAGGAGCGTCATAGCCATAGAGTGTCATGAATGGTGACATTTGTATAGACATGTGGTAGGTCATATTATAACAATACTCGCATAAATGCAGCCACTTAACCCATGCCTTTTGCTGCCCCACAATGTAATTCTTGAGGTATCCCTCCACCCATTTATTAACTATTTATGTTTGCCCATCTGTCTACGGGTGGTAGCTCATGCTCAAAGTAAGTTCTATGTCACTAAGTCTGAATAACTCCTATCAAAAATGACTCATGAATTTGTCATCCAGATTGCTCACAATACTCCAAGGCAACCCATGTAGTCTGAATACCTCTCTGAAAAACAAATCAGCAACTTGTGTTGCTATGTAGCTAGCTGAAACTGGAAAGAAATGTGCAAATTTTGTAAGTCTATCAACCACAACATATATACAGTCCCTACTTTGGGCTTTGGGCAAACCCGTGATGAAATCCATGGATATACATTCCCATTTCCAATTAGGAATGGGTAGGGGTTGTAGTAATCCTCCAGGGAATGAGTGTTCCTATTTGTTTTGTTGGCATTTAGGACACTCACATATTTGAGTACCTCTGATTTGAGCCATTTCCAAGTGAACCATTCCCTAATCTACCTATAGGTGTTAAAATAACCAGGGTGACCTTCCATAGGAATGTCATGAAAGGCTCTCATTATCCTCTTCTTCATAGAGGATCTGAGCACGAGAACAATCCTCCCTTTGCAAATGATGAGGCCATTTACAAGGGCGTAACTGTCATCCACAACTGTACCATCAACAAGATCTAAAGCCCACTTATCCTGAGCATACTCAGCTGCAATCCAATCTCTCCAATCATTTGCAACCTCTCCTAGAGAGCACTAGTAGGGTCTCCTCGAAAGTGCATCAGCAACAACATTTTTCTTACCCTTGACATAAACTATGTCAAAATCATATGTCTGCAATTTGCTGACCCATTTCTGCTACCGGTCATTAAGGTCATGTTGACTTACGAAATGCTTCAAGCTGTTATTATCTGTCTTCACCACAAATTTTCTGCCCACCAGATACTGCCTATATTTAGCCAAGGCATGCATTATGGCTAACATTTCCTTATCATAAATGTTGTAACTCCTCTTAAGACCTCGTAGTTTCCTGCTCTCAAAAGCAATAGGATGCTTATCCTACATCAAGACTGCACCAATGCCTTCTCCTAAAGCATCACACTATAGCTCAAAAGGACGTGTGAGATCTGGAATAGCAAGTATCAGACATGAGCTCATCAACTATTTGAATTTATCAAAACATTGTTGTGCTCCTAGAGTCCAAACAAATGCCCCTTTCTTCGTCAAGTCTGTAAGTGCAGCAACCTGCTACAAAAGCCCTTGATGAAGCGATGTTAGAAACCACAAAGCCCAAAGAACCTCTTAAGCTGCGTGAGGTTCATGGGAGGAGGCCAATTGACTATAGTATTAACCTTCTCTAGATCCATCTTGACTCCCTCTGCACTGATGATATGTCCCAAATACAACAACTATCTCATGCCGAAGTCACATTTTGATTCTTTGGCATACAAGGACACTCTCCAAAATGCCCAACACTAAATCCAAATGTGCTAAATGCTCATCCCAAGTCCTGCTGAAGACTAATATATCATCAAAAAAGACGAGCACAAACTTCCTCGGCTGATCCCTGAAGACCCTATTCATACAAGATTGAAAAGTGGTTGCAGCATTAGTTAGGCCGAAGGGCATAACCAAGAACTCGAAGTGTCCATAATAACATTGAAATGCCGTCTTCTCCACATCCTCCTCTCTTAGCCGAATCTAGTGATATCCAGATCGAAGATCTATCTTGGAGAAAAAACATGCTCTGTCCAACTCATTGATCAACTCATCAATCCACGGAATTGGGTACCTATTTTTAATTGTCCTCTTATTCAATACCCTCTAGTTGATACACATCTGCAAGGTGCCATCTTTTTTCTTTACCAGAACACCAAAAGACGCAAAAGGACTTTTACTTGGTCTAATGTGACCCATCTCTAGAAGTTCCTTTATCGTCTTCTCAATCTCATCCTTCATCCTCTTGGGATGCCTATAGGGAGTGATAATGATTGGCTTGGCGTCGTCCTCTAACTCTATAATATACTCAATTCCTATCGGGAGGTCTCCCATGTGGTAAGCTATCAAATACCTTATTGTGTTTAGTCCTCAATGCCTATATGTCTAGAGGATAATCGTGCTTCTACTGCTCCACCTGTGATGGTATAGTGAAACATTCTACAGCCCGCTCAACTTGATCATGCTTGATCAATCTTTCCATCCTCCTGAGTGAAATAACCCAAAGACTTCCATCTGACATACCCCTCAACACATGTTTTTTGCCATTGACCTCAAATTTCATTTCCATAGCTCACAAGTTGAGGCTAAACTCCCCAATAGCGTGAAGCCATTTCATGCCTAGTACAACATCCATTTCTCCCATGCCAACAACATAGAAATCAGTTTGGAACTCATCTTCATTCAACTGCAATATGAAATTTGGGATCCTCTAATTACATTTGAGAGTGAAACCATTTGCTACTCTCACCCTAAATCAATCGAATTCCTCAGTCTTGAGGCCACGTGTAGAACCCAAACCCTCATCAATGAAGTTATGAGTGGGTCCTATATCAAGCAAAGTGATCACAAGCTGCCCACTCAAGACCCCTCTGATCCTGAGAGACCCTTCTCTCTGAATGCTCGAGAGTTGTGTTGTAGGTGGTGCTTCTTCCTTTTCTTTTTTTGACTCTTTGGATGCACTATCCTCTTCATTTTCTTCCCAATCAAACTACTGTTCTGAATTTTCAGAATTAGTTTCATCAGCACAAAAGTATTCCCTCTGATTTACATTACCCTTGGAAGGACACTTATGACTCAGTTCCCAAGGTCTTCTACATTTGAAGCATAATTTGTCTTCTCGAGTCTTTTATGGTGTCATCATTTGAGTTTTTGAAATGGTTTCCTTTGCTGGTCTAAAAACTTATTTTGCATCTTATCCTTTGAAAAAGGAAATGGTTTTTGACAAAAACTTGTTTTTTGGGGCAGCAAGCTCCATGTCTTGTGCCTTCTTCATAGCATCCTGTAATGAGGGAGGATCAAATGCTTTAATCCACCCACGTAAAGGTTCCAAAAGACCTTGACTGAAGAGTACCATTAATCTCCTCTCAAAGATGCCTGTAACCATCATTGATAATCTCTAAAACTCTGAAATGTAAGACTCCAATGACCCAATCTACTTAAGTTGTGCAAGCTCAAGAAAGATGTAATGTCCCCTTTTTCATGAGCATCAGAGTTGGGGGATTAGCCTATTTTCCTGACCCTTGTAGGCTAATAGTTCTGGATAGAGGGTTTCTTGGACGGGCACTTGGTCGTCAAATCTCAATGTTGATCTCTGGAGTATGGTGGCGGGGTGAATTGTTGTGTTTGGCATGATACTTGTGCTTAAATTAGTGATACTCACCTTTTATTTCACCATCCTCGGCCTAGGGACCATGTGTTTTAATATGAAGGGGTCACTTTCTATTTTTAAGTTAATAGTGTTCACTTTAATGAATAGTGTTTCCTTTGTAAATTTATAAAAGGCAAGAGAGAAATTCGAATTGCTTCATGGATGAATGATTTTAGCTTGAAGAAACTTGGAAGTGTTGCTTTGGAGGAAAGAGACTAGGGTTTCCTGATTTCTTGCAGTGGGTGAGCCTGGTGGGGCTTAGTTCTTCGTTTGGAGTTGCTTGAGGGTGTGAAACACCACCTTAAAGTTGTTGATCAGTTTTTGGTGGCTTCTTTAGAAGTTACAAGTTGCTGTTTACAAGTTATTCCAGTTAGTTGGAGTGGGTTTTGAGCCGCCATAGTCTTCAATCACCTTTTGAGGGAGTTGTTTTGCATTTTGAAAAACTTTGGAGCTGTTTTGAAGAAGCTACAGCCAGCTGCGTTTTCTTGAGGGTTTGTAACAGCAAAAATAAATAAAACACCTTTCTTTGGTGGCTGCAATCTTTCCAAAAAGGGGAGCCCTTGTCTTAGAAAGCTTGCCATGCAAAGTTTTGGTGGGAGAAGCTCGTCTTTCAAGAGAAATCAGCATTTCTTTGGGCGCGGGTACTGTAGCAAGTCACTATTCACAGTGATGTTTGGCTGTAAGTTAAAATACAATATAAGATATTGTTAGCTTGAAATCTGATGTAAGTTATATGTTGAATGCATCTTATTATGTGATGAAGAAAACATATTTGGCCACTAAATTGAGCAATGTATTCAAAGTTGTTTCAGTAGTTAGTTTATTTGTAGTTTCCATTGTATGCATATGCTCTTTAGTACCATTTTAGTGTTATTAGCAAACAAACTCAGAAGCAAAAGGGGCAAACAAAAACTTAAACAAAATCAGACCTACAAACACAGTGAAAAACGAATCAGTAGAGTGTTGGTACACTACAAAAGAAAACCTCTGGATCTCTCCTATCAAAACATTTGATAAGTTTATTATTTGATGAGTTTATTAGTAAACTTATCATAAGAAGTAATTCACATGTGCCCCAGTGTTACCAATCCGTGGTACCACCACTCATGAGCCAAGCCATCCAAATGCAACGTGGCAAACCCGATTGCTTCTTCCTCAAGCATGGGCCTCAAGGAGAGGTAATCATCTAACTTTTGAACCCAGGCATGTGTTGTGCGTCTATTGCCACCATCGAAATGCTCGAAAGTAAAATCTTGCCCACTGCCTGCTAGAGATCTCCCATCCCCTGTGGTGCTTTGGTCTCTAACCAACCAACTGCCACTGCTCTCTATCTCCTCTAGTTCAAGAATTGCTCAAAAGTCAATAAATTCCTGATATCAGGAGGAAGTGAAATATACTTTGCATGGCTGGCCCTAACCTCATCAACCATGCACACCTGCTATTCAGGAGGTTGTTCTTGATGAACGTGTGCCTCAGTCCTATGCATGAAAGTAGGTTGTAAGGGTCTAGAGGTAGGGAAGAGTGGAGTCCTTTGCCTATCCTCAAGTTGTGTGTTAGAACAACTGGTATCCCCAAGACGTCCAGTATGACCAGGTGTAGGAGTCTTGTTCATTTTGTGCAAGAGCTTTGTCATCATGTCCATCATAACATCAAATTTCCAATCTGCTTTGGAATTTGGACTAAGTGAACTAGATTTTCCTTTATATCTGCCATGGTACCTGTAAAAGTCTCACTGTCACCTGGTGAATTGTGAATACCCAATGCACCTATAATAGTTTGACCTTTTGGCAACGACGGAGGTTTCCACTGCCTTGAACCTCAGTTATATACCTATTCTTGTTCACTCATGAATTAACCCCACAAGCTAGCAGAAAAACTTGGCTCTGATACCACTATGATGTCCCTTGGGATCTAAGTTTGCTCCTTTTTCTTTATTGTTTTTTGATTTTTTTGTATTTTTGCCAAATATGATGCAAGATTTGATTTTATTTGCATCCAAACAATTTTAGAACATACCCATTTGCTAGAAGTGAAAGCTATAGGTCAGATTTTTAAAACCAGCAATCTGGTTGCACAAAACCCTAGGCGCCATTCATAAATCTGCAACTATTTCGCCTTGGGATTGATGTTGATTTGTTCATGAACACTGGACGCCATCAAAGAGATTGTTCATTGCTAAATAAACATGCCAACTAGGTCTCAAAACCCTCACGCCAAGCTAGTGTTGTACGGCCTGCCTAATATGCTCACATGTGCCAGCTAAAATGGTATTTTTTTGTGGTTTTGAAACCCTAACACCAATGCAGACCTGCCAAATCAGACCAATCTGATCAAGACGTCAAGCTTTAGACCCTCCACATGTGCTTCCTAATCTGTACGGCTAGCTGTTGTTAATTATGATTAAATCGATCAGATTATAAACAGATCAATGAACTTGAATTTATGAAGTTGATATCAGATCAAATCTTGGAAGTATTTATCATGAATTTAATAGTCTGAATTTCTTTCTATGATATTCGATCCTCAAGAGCAGAAAATTTATTTATTTCGATGTTTGTTCTTGTGGATCGGATCTGTCATAAATACAAATGTGGAGACACGTCCGCTCATGGGACGTGCCTTTTTCGTCTAACTAAGACAACCGATCACCAATCAGTTTAGTTACTTAGTAAACATGAAAGATAGAATTGTATTTATCTTTGCACAAATAAATATTATCCAATCTGGAACTCGATCTGGATTCTATATGAAACATATACAGCCAATAGTCTGCAATTAATAACCTCTAAATGCAGATCGAAACTATAACTGAGATATAGCGATTTTGATATATATAAATGATGATGTTGAATATATTCAATCATCATTTATATCTGACCGAAGCTACTTTAATTCAACAGCTGCAATCCCATATGCCAATCTAGAGGTGAATTGACAATCATAACTTGCTATTTATTTCTGATCTGCAATTTGTAAACTCTGAAAACTGAAATATTATTCTACTAAATCCATTGAATGCTCAGATAATAATCGCTATGTGAGATTATTCAATCAAGTGTCCTTGGGTGATCTCTCACACCTGCAAACACTGTTCTATTCTAGGGATTTTGTCCTCAGAATAGCCCGATCTCCATACCAGCAAACCCTTGCTCAGTATTCTCCATTTTTTCTCAATAGTCAATGAAATGAATAAAAAATGCTTTCTTTTTGCTTTTAACCTTCTCCTCAAAATCCCATGCCCACTTTTGCAATTTGGCATTTTAAATTAATATTTTATTGTTGCTTTTCAATATTTTGACTTTTAATAAAATATTTCATAATGTATCGTTAAAATAATAATACTTTATTAAAAGTCACTTTTTTCTCCTTATAATGCCAAATTATAAAGTCACTTTATTAAAAGTCACTTTTTTCACCTTATAACGCCAAATTATGAAGTCACTTTATTATTAAAGTAATTTAACTTTAATAATATAATTAAACCGTCAACTCTCAATAATAATCTAACAACTGTTGAGAGTGATCCAACACCATTCCCAACTGCTAGCGTGACGACTACTAATCCTTATAAATAGTAAGTATGAACAATATGCTCCAAAACTGCCTTAGGAAGGCCCACCAACCATATACTAAGTCACTGAGCTGTAAATACTGAGATTGATACCCAAGCCTGTTGAAGGACCACAGAATCCCATCCACAGGGTCCCCTAAACATCTCATTAGCCTACGAGGACCAAAATCATAGGTTAACCCTAACTCCCAGTCCGCTGACTAGAAAGGGGGCATTACATGTTCATGGAAAATAAGGAAAAATAGAAATAAAAACCTACAACCACCTACAAATAAAGGACTAAACAGAGAGGAAACAACAAATAAATAAGAGAAATAAACAAAAACCAAACAAGGAGAGAAACATATATATATGTACATATATATATATATATATATATATATATATATCGACAAAAAACGTACAAGCACTGAAATAAATTCACATTTGTAAGTGCACACATACATATATCATATATGCACATATACACACAAATCATCAAATATATTTATCTGTTTTTGTTGTTTTTTTTTCCTACTTACGGATGGCCCAAGGACAACACAATAATATAAGATTTCTACCTGACTTCATAGCTGCATGAGTGCCTTTGATTTTAGGAACATTGAGAAATCCAGCTGAACATCCTATTAGTGCTCCTCCAGGGAAAACAGGCTTTGGAATTGACTGCAAACATAAATATGCATATTAAGAAAAGCAAGAAATCCAAGACTTCTAAGATACTTCAGTCTCAAAAGAATAGCTCACCCCCTGATGGAAAATATATATCTTTTCTTCCAAGTGTGTCCTACAATACCTGAAAACCGCCTTCATTCAAGCTGCGAGCACCGTACTGAACAACTTTTCCTCCTTCCAATACTGGCTTGATGACAGGATGTTGCTTAAATTTCTGCAATACCCATATAAAGAATTGAACCAAATATCTTTCCACTTTCTAAACATGAACACCACATCAACCACAGAATGATGGCATAAAGTTGACACTAAGAACCAAATAAACTCATTTGTATAACCTTAAGATTCAAATATTGGGAAAACTTTGGTTATAGTAATTTCTATTACAGAATAATTAAGACATCCAATATAACAAAGTATTGCAAAGACAGAGAACAAGGTTATCCTGTAAAGTTACTACAAATCAAGATTGGACTAGACTGAATTAAATTACTACTTGGAAATTTAAGTTTAAAAGAACTTGATATTAACATAAACAGTGTTGATATGCCAAGTATTTGATTATTCTATAAACAAAGTCTTTATCATAAACCTGCACTGTTTTTCAATAAATAGTATTAAATACCTGTAAAAGAATTATTCCTTACAAGTTCATCTTTTGCCTGCGACTTTGCTACTTGTTATTATGAAGAAATTAAATTCTATAGAAAAATAACAGAGCTTCTAATTTTTCAAGTTAAAAGTCTCAAAGCATTATTACTAATAACAAGCAACCTTAGTTTTGAACATGTATGTGCAGAGTCCTCATTACTTAATTGTTTTAGTTAAGTTATAAAATATTTTTAATGGAAGTTGTCCATCAGTATCATCTTAAAGTGTCTGCCAGATCTTGTGAATTTTTTATGAAATTTTCAGAACACTTGTAACCATCATAGCCACAAGCATTATATATTTAATGTAAGCATATTATGGCAGAGTTATATTAATATAAGATCATACCCATTATAAGAACACAAGGATATGTATTATAGACTAATAAAATTGTAATGTCCCCAAATAGGATTTTTATGGAATATATAATGTTTTTGTATTTTCTGATTTCTGAAACAAAATGCAAACTGAAACAGCAAACAAAAAATGGAAACTAATGCTGAGCACAACTTATCAAACCCTCAAAATGCTGTTATTCATCTTCATATACATCATAAATGGTAGATCTGAATTGTAAATGCTAATTTCACTTGATATTTGACTGCTGATTTATGACTGATTATTTATGACAGCAAATATGAAACCCTAGGAAGCCAAATTACTCAGATTTGAATTGGAACAGAAATAGGAAACCTCTGAAAAACTGATTTTTTATTCAATTAAAGTTGCTAGGATCAATTACAATTGCTAGTAATGATGCTGGAAACTTAAAACCAGAATTATAAATAATGATGATGCACTAACAAGATTCCATACAGCTGTATGGATAGCTGATTTAACTGAAAAGATGCAAATCCGACCTCAAACCCTCTGAAATAACTGATAAATGGTGCTGATTTGACCTGAAAACCCTCAAAATTGATGTTCCAAGATGCTGTAAGGCACTCTGGCAGGATGGTACAGCCACGGCTAGGTGTAAGGCGGTTGCAGCTGTTAAAACCCTAGAATTTATGATGTTTGGCGGAAGCACAAATGCTGGTAAGTATGTTGCAGCGGCTCCAAAAATGTTGACAGGTGTTGGAAAATTGATGGAAACCTTCCAATATGTGGCACTCAACATAACCCTTGAAAAATCAGCATTATACCTCACAAACACCACATTTGCTTGCAAATTTAATCTCTCCAATACTGATATCTTGAATGAAATCACCAAATTCAACTCTATGTTGGATATGAGAGTTTTCGTCCCCAACTCCTATAATAGAAATCCATGAGGATTTTTGTCCTCCAAGATCTCCAAATAACAAGGGGTTTTCATCCTCCGATGCAGAGTTAAACACAAAGCTCAAATTTTGGAAATTGAAGGGAAAAATGATGACCAGATCATGCTCAAATAAATCCAAGCACCGCCCTTATGTAGTGCTCCAAAATGTGCCCATGAATCCAATTTCCTAAGAATTTAAAAATACTATTTTTTATTTATTTATTTAAGTATTTAAAAATACCTTTTATTTTACTATTGGTGTTTAAAACAGTTTTTACTTTAATAATAATAGTATCAAGTTGCAACCCAATAATGGGTGGAGGACAGATGTATTTGAGCCATTGTCTTGTATCGATTAGCATGAGGGAAGGTGATAGATGGTACTCATTTCAAGTTGTGCATTTAAGCCCACAGACTTCTACAATGGTCTTGTGCATAATGATGGCAGCAAGTTAGTTCACCATATTACAGTGGTTGGTGATTTCTTCAGGACAAATGACTTTTGGCAGTGGTGCAGGAAGAGGTAGGTTGCTTCGCTTTGGTATGATGAGGAAGTCTGTTCTAGGCAGGGATAGGGAGAAAAAACCAAGGGATGATTTTCAAGTGAGGATATACTGGTTGAATTTATGGCATATGTGGAGAGGGAGAATTAAAATTTGGAGCTGCATTTGTGGATAGTTAGGATTTGGGAATTGATCAAAGATATTGGCGATGCTCCTAGTGTTGGTATTTGGGAAGCTACGTCAAATCTGCTGTTGGACCCAAGTCATAATCGTGGGAGGCATAGTGTGTTTAATGTCACACAAACACTCTATTGTCACTCCATGCTTTTGACTGCGGCAGTTTCCAACTACTACGAGGATGAAGATTTGAACGAGGTGGATGTGGTTCCTGCTACAAGTAAAGTGTGTGGAAAGTGTTGCAATTGTGACTATGTGTATATGTCTAGGCCAAAGGGGCCTATGCAATTTGCCCCAACCCTGTTGTTTTGACTCTGATTTTAGGCAGCTATGGTAGTCAATATGTTTAGAGTTTTTTGTGAGCTAGTTGCTAACGACAGTTCACTAATTTTATGGGGAACCATATACTGCACCACAAACTGATTCTGCTTTTTGTGGCTCTTGGGTCTTACTAGGTTTAATAGAAAAAAAAATTATCAAGTTGCCCCTTAATTTAAAAATTACCAAGTCCAGCTAAAATAATATTATAAATCCTTCCCTCACTTTACCCTTTAGCCTATGAAAAATGGAAATAGGCAAGAGGTCTTCTCCATGTCTCTAATTCTAAAAAAGGGACAAGATACTTTTATTAAATCTTCATCACACTTGTAATCATCATAGCCACAAACATTATACATTTAGTGTAATAATACTATGGAAAATTTATACTAATATAAGATCATACACGTTGTAACACAAGGATACAGACTAATAAAATGGTGTATGTTTGATGTTCAGCAAGGAGTAGCTAGAGAACTTTAACCAACAAAAGGAACTAAAAAAGAGGTAAAGACAAAAGATGGTAACAATTCATGGAGACTTCTTCAATTCCTCCATTTCTTGGATCTTCAAACACTAGGGGCAAAGGCAATAGAAATGGTTGAGGCAACTGTAGTGTTGGCCTAGAGTATATATTGTATAATGTGTTAAAGTCTATGCATCCTATAATTTTCATTTCATTTACTCTAATTCATATTTAGTGATTAGTTGTTTAAAGATCTTATTTCTTGACACTGGCAAGCCAAAGAAGAAACAGAAAAAGCAGACTTGGAAATATAATTACCTTCAGCAGATAAGTTTGAGTGGCTTCTTGTGGAACATTCACAATCACACTATCTCATTGCTATGAATTGTTGCCTCCCTCAAGGTTGATAGCATGGAAAAATGTTACAACTAGTATATGTTTTGATATTGTCTTTCTGAATTGGAGTGGTGATCTATACTTTTCCAATGTTGCAATTTGAGGCTTATTTGTCTTGTTCTTTGCATGAGTTTTTAGAGATAAATGGATAACATGAGGACATCTATAACTGCAATATTTGATTTCTCCTTGAATAGGATTGGATTAAACTCTTGTTCTTTCTCTTTTCTTTTCTTCTATTAATCCACAATAAAATTTATATTATTTTTAAAATTATACCCAAACTATGATGCTCTCACCTACCCTAATATTTAAAATAAGCAATGTAATAATATTCTAACTAAATTGTGATAATTATGCTTGCAGAATAATATTCTTGTTAAGAAAAAGTAGTAAATATTTATACCAAAGATTACTAATATTATAATATTTTAATACTAAATCCCTTATTTATGGGATTGTGAGGGTTTATCCGGTTGTAAACCCATGTGCAGGTGCTAGATCAACCCCTCCCTTGGAGGGATGATTGAAACTCAATATTCACGAGGCATCTAGAGGAAAACATGGGATTTCCAGGGCTAGGTGCATAATTAAATATCATCTAGGGAAGATGGTTGGAGCTGCTACAAAAAACATCCAGTGGGCACTAACAACAAGGCAGAGGCACAAGCAATTGTGCTTGGACTTAAGACTTGCAAACACTATGATCTTAAGAAATTACAAATTGGAGGAGACCCTCAAATAATTGTTAATGCTGTTTGGAAATGGGTATATCTAAATTGGAAGATTGAGAAAATTTAACAACAATACTGGCCTCTCCTTGATGACTTGGTAGAATATTCTATAAACCATGTCTATAGAGAAGCTAACAAGGAGGCTTATCAATTGGAAAAATTGGAAATAGATATGAACTTTGAACATGTTATTGATAACTCCACCTGCACGTGGCAAAATATTGCACCTAATGTATCTTTTATTGCGTGCAAGCCCAAACAACAATAGATTTGTTTGGGTTTACCTTCGGCCTGTTCCGTGTCAATGGAGTACTACATTTATTCTCAGCTTCCTTCATTAAGGTAATCATGAATATCCCTATGCTCAAGCCAACATGGTGTTTTATAGGAAATGAGGTTGTTTCTCATCACATTTCTCAAAGCAACTTTGTTGGAAACAAAAGTATGGACATTACTATATGCCTACTTGCTAAGAAAAGGCAAATTGCCTTCCTGGGCAAGAATTCCAATCTGGATTTTAAGAAAGTCTTCAAAATTCAGAGCCGTTATTATGCTCCATGCTATCCATATGGTTTTGGGAGTGTTTTATGGACTCAAGCCATCATTATAGATTGAACACATATTTCTTCAATGTTTGTTGTTGTTTTGCTTGAGGCCACAGAATCCGAGGACATCATTCACACCATCGCTGTAACAATGATTAAGCCTAGGTGGAGGTGCAGGTTGGGGATGGTTCTTCTGATATGGTACCTGGTACCTGGTCTTGGCTTTCACCCGAAGTTAGGGACATGGCCGGCTATCAATGCTTCATATGCAGGGCCATCTTTCATTATAATGGTGACTGGTCACAATGATAATCAACATAGGAACAAGGAAATGTGGGGATTGGAGTTCCTGAAATCTGCATGTGGTGCCTCTCAAGCACAAGTGGTGGATTGGTAGTTTGCTCTCGAAGACAATGATGATGGATAGAGCGATGAGGAGGATCTTGGGATGGAATTGCAAGTTTAATACTAAGGTTACAGTTTATAGAAATAGGGTAAATGTGCAGCATAAGCAGAATATATACTGCAACTATATTAGTATGTATAAAAAGAAGTTGATGCAGAAGGATTTTGTATTGCATGTACAAACAAACTCTCAAGATAATACAGTATACCCTGAAAGGTTTTTGTTTAAGGCCCTCCAATGGAGCAACCAGTTAAATTTTATTCTGATCTTAAATTTTGTGGATGGCCTCCCCTCTAGCCAAATTCACCAATCAAAATATATCGATATATACATACATATACATATGCATGTAATGCATAGTTGGAAAACTCGACTCAGCAAAAAACTCTCCAAGCCCAAAATTGACGAGTCAACAAAAACTCAGCAAAAACTCAGCAACTTAAAAATTACTTAAATTTCATTAGAAACACATTTTTTTTGCAAAATTCAATGGCAAGATGAATCCAATGAATCCATAAATGAATACAAAATTGTTTTCTATTAAATTTGATTGATTTTAGTGCAAATTGAGTACAAAATCGCACTCATGTGTAATCTTGATGGCTGAAAGCCTGATAGTATAAGTTATTGATTCCAATCTTCACTCCCAAATCCCCTCATTGTAATCAATTTTCTTATATGAGAAGAAATTCCAATAACTAGTGGGGGTCTAGGAGTGGAGATATCAATGGCGTTGAGGGGCGATAGCAATGCCCCCAACAGGGTTGAGGGGCAGCGCCCCTCGTGAGGGTCTAGGGGCAACGCCTCTACCAGGGTCGAGGGGCAACATCCCTCATGGGGGCCTAGGGGCATGCCCCCGATGAGGTCGAGGGGCAACACCCCTTGTGGGGTCTAGGGGCAATGCCCCCAGCGGGGTTGAGAGGCAGCGCCCCTCGCGGGGTCGAGGGGCAGAGCCCTTGCCACCAAGCCCAAATTAAGGCCTTTGAAACCACATAAAACTTCTTGTCGCACTCCATTTCACAATTTTATTACTTAAGGGAGAAATTAGGTATTTGGCACTTTTTCATGAAAAATATTTGCTCTCCAAGTGCTACGTGATGAAGTGTGACATGCATTCATGCATTTATAGGGAAAAATCGTGAGTTTTTTTACTTTTATTTTCAATTTTTTTTGACTTTTTTTTTTTGTGTTTTGCATTTTTTATGTAGCTGGCTAGTCTTTTGTACAGACTCGCCGAGTTTTCAACGAAGACTCAACAGGAAGACTCGGCGAGTAAAAGTTAGAATGACTCGGGGGGGAAAAAGACTTGCAAGTTTTTGCAAACTCGCTGAAAACTCGCCGAGTCTGTCAACTATGTATGTATGTATATATATACATATACATATACATATGTATGTATGTGTGTATGTATGTATGTATATACATTTACATATGTATGTATACATACATACATATGTAAATATCTTGTATATGTATGTATGCATACATATACATTTGTATGTATATATATTTCAATATTAAAAAGGTATTGATGACAAAAAAATTCTAGAAGTAATTTACTGGCTTTGTATCAAAAATTGTGTGCATGCACATATATATCTAAGCAAACAGAGGGGTAAAGATATATATCTCTGCCTATACATACATGAGTAGAGAGAAATTAAATTAATATTAGCATAAATAAAACCACAAAGAACCAATCCAATATAATTTAATGGAAAATCATTGTCAATCACCTAGAATTTCATGAAACTCTCTTAAACAATATAATGCACATTTAAAAGTTGTGAAGATTGATGGCTGCAATCACCTGGAACTCTTCATAGGGGCTCAAGTAGGGATTCCGATAATTCAATGCAACAACTAAGCCAACTGAAACCTGCATATCAACCCCATATCATTAGCAAAGTGAGAAGAGTCAGTTCACAGAAGAGATTCCAAAATACAATCTTAGAACTAGATAAACAAGAGATATCACATGTAATCATAAATATTCAAATTTTGGAATGATTATTAATATATCAGTTCCCAGTCTTGATAGCATTTCAAAGAATTATGAAATTTGAACGTTTTCAAGATCAAATAAATGAGCTATAAAGAAAAATCTGCTTACATAAGATATTCCTCAAGGTAAAGGAACCCTGTTACTCGGATATATAAATATCATACTCATTATTAGGCAAGCGACATCATTGTATAAAGAAATATAAGACTAAGAAAAGGTAAAGAAAAGCAACTTTTGACATAACTGCCAAGTGAGACACCAAATTGGTGTATGATATGCCCTTATGCAAGAATTCCACAAAGGGATTGTTTGTCTATTTACCTTATATGTTGTACATTAAGATGTAAAACCGTACCCTTCTGGATTCAAGTATGTGACAATCAACATGGAGTACACAAACTTTCACCATCATGCCCACTCAAGTGCCACCATATAAAGTAGACCAATTCAGAATTAAGTTGTTATTTAGAATACAAACTACTTCACATATTTTCTGATTATATAAAGGAGAAACTGAGCATAGAACTTGCATCAAAGAAATTTCAAAAACGAATGATTACAAAAAATAAATTTATCCAATTTAGCAATCATTTTGAAGTTGTAATATATTCTTATGTATGTGAATATTTACGATTAAAAAGATATGCACATGAGTCCAAGAAAAATTTTCAGTACTCGAGGCAATTTTATTAAAGAGTTTGTCTAGTTTACTTGGTAAGGAGGCAGATTAGCAATTACTTTTTAATGCCAGCAGAATTAACTTTTTATTTATTTGAGTAGTCATATAAAATTGTACAACTACAATTCATGAAGGATTTTCAAAGAGCAATGATTGTGGCCTATCTACAATTGGTCAACCATTTGCATGTGGTTATAGATTTTATACATCAAAACGACACCTTTCCTCCAGTAAGGTGAGTGCACTACTTCAATTTACTAGACTATTAGAATTCAGGTATTTCTTTGGAAGTTGTAGCATATACTATTAGTGTAAATAGAGTCATTATTTACCTAGTAAGCTAATCACCTTTTTAGGATTGACCTATTCACACCTAGCTTAAGTTTACTTAGGTTTCTTTTGCTTTTGTCTCACTCCATATCATTGAGACATGTGTCATCATCACTTGAGACAACTATTGACACTTGCTCACACACTTGTCAAGTGAGCTCACAAGTGTCCCACCTATGGAGGGGTAGTCAGAGTCTCACTTCTACCTTCTCATCCTTGCCTATATATGCAAGGCTTGATCATTGTATTTACACATTCTTCATTGTATATTGATAGACATACTGTTGTGCTTGTTTTATTCACTTGTGAAAGTTTGTTTCATGCTCTTGATCTTGGCATTCTCCAATCAATAGTGTCATCCAAATTTGCAAGGTGGGATTCTACAAACAAAGATGTAATGTCTGGTAGATATGCATCCCAATGTGGTGGATCTAGAATGATGATAGCAATATCTTGATGCAAAGAATCGATGGAGCTCATGAATGAGTCAACACCAGATTCAAATGTAGCAATAGGTGTTGTGGGAGATGAGATCTCAATGCAAGCCATCTGACTACATTGTTCATCCCCAAATTATGATGTCTCACAAGATGTCTAAGTGAGACTGAATGATGTTTTTGCATGTGTTGGAACTAGAGGATCAGGTGAGGCAATACCATGACTAAGAAGAATTTGTTCCATTTCCTCAATTCTACGAAACCGACATTCTTATGTTGTATGTCTTTTCTTTCCACAATATCCACATTTGATTTTTCATTTATTAGGAGGATTACGAAGAATACTCAAATGGAAGGGATTTAGTGTGAGAAACATGATCACATGAACCAACAAACTCAAAAGCAAAAACACCTAGATTGCCCCCCTTGATTCAGAGAGCCCCCCCAAAATGATTAGTGTTGATTGTAGCCCTCCCAGAACAATGTGCAAGAAAATTTTACAAGTTATGAAGATCGGATGCCAAAATCTTCTATGTATAACTCACAGAGATTTTTACAATTTTGTGATAAAATGGTGTTGAAAATGGTAGCTTCGGTCAGATATACAAATGATGATCATATGTGTGTGTATATATATGTCAGTATGTACTGACATATGTATACACACATATATATTAATTGTATAAATATTTATATCATCATTTATATACATATAGAAACCTACTAGACCTCAAGTATATTATTGATCTGCATTTAGAGGTTATTACTTGTAGATTATTGGCTTTACATTTTTTTCATAGAATCCCGATTAAAGCATCATTATCGGTGATCATTTCCAGATTGGATATTATTTATTTATTTGTGCAAGATAAACTCAGATCAACTTAGTAAGCAGTTATGTCTATTAAGTAAACTAACCCTGATTAGTGATTGGGTGGTTAGTTGGACGAAAAGGCAAAGATTCATGGGACGTGTCTCCCCATTTGATATTTAATATAGATCCGATCCACAATTGAAGACATCGAAATCAATAAATGTTTTGCTCGTGTGGATTGAATATCATTAAAGAAAATTCAAACGTGTAAATTCATGATCAACATCTTCAACATCAATTTGGCATCAACTTCAGATTTATCAAGTTCAAGATTCGAATTATAATCCAAGAAGAAATTCAATCTAATCAACAAATGGCAACCCAAATCTTAGTTTTACATGCAAAATCAGATTCCTTGCAAAATTCTGATAGAAATCAAAAAAAGGTTTGCAAAATTCTGATAGAGATCAGAAAAAAGTTTGCAAAATTCCAATAAACGAGGCGAAAGTTATGCCCCATTCGAAATTTGCTTACAATGTTGACTTCGGAGGTTAAATTTTCATATTAAACAGCACGATTTTGAAAACATCAGTGACAGATCCAAATTCCTATCAACTATTCACACTTGAAATTTTGATCCCCCATTTACAAGATATGCAAAAAAGAAAAATACCCCCCCTTACAAGCATTTAATAAACTTGACGATTTACCCTAACCACTAGAAATCAGCATTAAATGCTAGCTAGTACAATACTTGTGTAGCATTTGATGTTAGCAGTTTGATGAAATACTTCTAACGTTGTATGTTAGAGGCTTAATTGTTCAATAAGTGCTAACAAATTGCATGAAAAGCTAATAAAAAAATGTGACCAAAAAAATAGTGTACAAATGTCAGCAAAAAAAGAGTTGTGACCGAGTCTAGGGTTGCATGTGATTGAAGATCAGTTTTGGGAGGAAGCATTTCCTCACATGGAGTTCATTACTTCACATTTTTTTGGGGGGGGCACATAGACCTTCTCTCTTTTCTATCCTATGGGGGGAACATTTCTTGTACTTATGTGATAGAAGCAATCCTTGGGGGGTCATCATGAGTCCTATCTTCTTCATTTGTACATTTTATTTCATTGCATTTGCACCATTTCTCTTTTGGAGAGGCGTTTTTATTGCCCACTAGGTTTTTCTCCTTTACTCCACTTTATAAGATATTTGTACATGAATACCTAACATGGCCTCATAACTAGAGTCATTAGTGTAGATAGAGTCATTATTTACCTAGTTAGTATTTAGTCATTAATGTAAATGTTGAGACCCTCCCTAGTTGGATTTTTGATCAGCCAACCACTTCCTGCAATGTTTTTTCATATGACCAATCTTAACAGAATAGTGACATGTGATAGTCTTCTTGGAGCTATCCTCAGATTTGCCTTGTCCTTTCTACTAAGAGGACTTGCCTTTGCCTTTGTCTTTGGCAATAAAAGCTTGTTCCGCACTTGGTGTGTCACTGCTACTCCCAAACTGCTTCTTCCACCTGTCGTGTTGCAAGAGCTTGTTGCACAAATCATCAAACTTCAGGTCAACATTGGTGGAGTTAATGTTGAGAGTTTTGATGAAGTGTTCATAGGATCGTGGTAAAATTTTCAGCGTGATGACCACCATATCCTCTTCTTCCAATGGCCTCCAGTTGATAACAAATGTCCTTGATCTTCATGAGATGATCCTGCAAAGACATCTTGTCATCCATCATAATGGAGAACATATTTTTAAGGAAGAATGATCTACCCTTATCTGAGGTTTCATGCAGATCCTTCAAGTGTTTCCAGATCTCTGCAACAACCTTGCCAGATTTTTGGAAGCATCTCATCGGTGACAGATAACTTGAGAATCATAACCGCCTCACAATTACTTCCATCATATTTGTCTTGGTCCTTTCGTGGAACTATGGGGCGTGCTTTTGTACCTAGAACAATCGAATCTAGACACCGGTACTTGACAATGGTGAGCATCCTCTATTTCCAAGTATTGTAGTTTTTATCATTGTCTAGCTACTTTCCAACATGATGTTGGTCAAAGACACCATCCTTCCCATTTTCCAAAGGCACAAAAAACAAGGTCAAAGTCGAATTACAAAAAATCTGATTTTCTAGTCAAACTCTAGGTAATCAGCTGGCACAAATCTCGAGGCAATCAGCTAGCACAATCAACTGGTGAAACCCTAGGCGTAGGAGGCATGATTTTCAAAAATCATCAATGTACAAAGCCACAATTTTATCAATAAAAAATCGCCAAAAACTATGAAAAACCCTAGCAAAATCTGGTCACCCAGTCACAACAAATTAAACCTGCAATTTTTTTAGCAAAAAATCACTTAGATGCTGTCGCAAAATCATGACCAAGTCGCAATTTTTTTTTTTTAAACACTAGACGTGACTTTTCCTATAGTGATTCAGGTGCGATTTGTTTGAGAAAAATAGTGCGATATTTTTGAGAAAAAACGGCGTGAAATTTTTGAGAAAAACGACTCGTGATTTTTCCTTGCAGAAAACCCTCGATTTTTATTAAAAAAATTTATAAAAAAATTAGGTAAAAAGCCACAAATTTTATTGCAAAAAAATTCGCCAAAAAATTACCACTGCTTTGATACCATGAAATGGTAATTTGATTGATTAAACAAGGAGAGGAATACTCCTTAAATAATAAATTACAAGTTAGTTGTGAATAGGTCAATCCTAGAAAGGTTATTAGCTAACTAGGTAAATAACGACTCTATTTACACTAAAACCCTTGCAGAAAACATTATCACTGCATATTAAAGAATTTTCTTTCATCTTAATAAGGAATCACTGTTCCTTAATAAATGTTGCTCCTTCATTTGTCATCAGCTATATCTCAAACTTGGTTGATGTCATATATATTTATCTCGGAACACATATCAAAGGGGTTATGTTATTATGAATATGTTTTGGATCAGCCAGCAAACAATATATTTCTCTTTCATAGTCAACCATCATAAACATAGACTTGTCTTGCATATACGCCAATAAGCAAAAATGGTCAGCCACCATTAATACCAATGAACCTAGCTTCATTTCATCATTCTCAAATCATCTTGATATCAATGACAAAAACATATGATCTCGTCCATACATCTTTTCACATCAATGACAATATTTACATGCCTCTTTTCACATCAATGACATTTAAATCAATAATCAAGCCAATACATTAATGACAATACTTTGACATCAATGACAGCATTTTCAACAATCTCACTTCATACGTCTTGACATCAATGACAACCATTCCTATATTTCCAACATAGAGTTGGAGAGATCTCAACATCACTGCAAGCATTAGGAGAAGATGTGTCAAATATCTCTCTTGAACACATTGTTTTGAAAGCACTACCCCCCTCGTTTTGCATGTTTGTCACGTCTCAATATGACTAGCAAAAAGTCATATTTTGACAAATCAATGAATTTGCTTCAATTAAAAAAGGCAATTCATGATGAGATGTAAAGTCCCAATTTTTTAATTAATTTAATTTTGTGGTCAAATTGCACTTTCCTATATTTTCCATGGGTTAAGCAAAAATTGCAAGGGAAATAAATTTAATTAAAATTGATTATTTGGAACAGAATTAATTATTATTTCTCATTTTCAATCAAAAAGGCCAAGAAATTAATAAAATATCATTCTTCCCAAGGATGGGCATAATATTAAAGTAATATTGTTATATTTAATGGTCATCTTAGTATTTTATTTTAATTTCACTTAGCTTAGATTGCTTTCAATTAGTTTTTAGTAACTTTATGTTTATTGCTTAAGTTCACGATTGTTTCTGATTTAGAAACTTCGTCTTGTAATTTATTATTTAAGGAGTATTCCTATCCTTGTTTAATTAATCAATTACCATTTCATGGTATCAAAGAAAAGGTAATTTTTTGGCAATTTTTTGGAATAAAATTTGTGACTTTTTACCTAAAAAATTTTGAAAATTATTTTAGAAGTTTTTGTTTCATTTTTTTACTAAAAATCGAGGGTTTTCTACAAGGAAAAATCGTGAGCCGTTTTTCTCAAAAATATCGCACCATTTTTCTTAGACAAACCACGCTTGAATCATTGAAGGAAAAGTCATGTCTGGAGTTTTTTTTTTTTTAAATAATGACCTAGGTGTGATTTTGCGACTGTATCTGAGCAATTTTATACTAAAAAAATTGCGGGTTTAATTTGTTGCGACTAGCTGACCAAATTCTACCAAAGTATTTCATAGTTTTTTGGCGATTTTTTACTGATAAAATTGTGGCTCTGTACATTGACGTTTTTTAAAATCATGCCTCTTGCGTCTAGGGTTTCAAACCTGGGTATTTTATTGTATTAAAGTATTATTGTAATATTTAATGGTCATCTTAGCTTTTAGTTAGTTGGTAGTTTACTTTTAGTTAACTTAGTTTGATTCAGTTAGCTTTTAGTATCTTTTTGTTATTTGCTTTAGTTTGCTTTAGCTAACGATTGTTTCTTTTTAGAAACATCGGCTTGTAATTCTTTATATAAGGAGTTTCCCTCTCCTTTGTAAATAACGAATATCGAATATCAATTATCATTTCATCGTATCAGAGCATAGGCTCATTTTTGGCGAATTTTTTGAGCAATAACAATTCGTAGCTGATTACTTGGAAATTTCCAAGTTTTTATTTCCGATTTTTTTTTTAATGATAAAAATCAAGGA